>JABUIW010000025.1:2234277-2303048 GCA_013363375.1 Menidia beryllina | reverse complement strand
ACATACATACATACATACATACATACATACATACATACATACATACACACTTGTCATATACCAGATTTTCCACACTCTCTTGTTCAGGTTTAGACTGTCTTTACATCGTGTGGGAACGAGGCTAATTGTAACCTCGACTGGTCTCATATCTGAGCACTGACATCGGTCATGTAGGACAGTTTCAGACAAACAACACACGCTGCTGTTTAACCTTATTCATTGTCTTGTGATGTTGTATATAGTATCTCCACACTCTGTATTTCCTCAGTGTGAATGAAACATTTTTCATCTTCTGCTTTTCAAACAACTCAATACACACGCTGTACTCAACCCGTTCCTAGAAGCACAGAAGCACTCAGTGACGAGACTTTAAATAAGGTGGAGCATTTAGCTGCCAAAGACAGTATGCTATTAGACACACACTCATCAAGTCATTAGAAATAAGATTCCATGTGAATGCCTCCATTAAGATGAATGATCAAAAAGTCGGGGATGTGTTGGTGATATCAGCTGGACAACAGTTTGGAGGTTTTAATGGGTGAATTCTGGCTGGCTGTTGACCGAGCTCTGCCCCCAGGGTGTACAAATTGCCTTTAACTTGCAGCTTGTAATCTCCTCAGTTATTAATGCACTTGTGTCAGGAAACAAGGTGTGAACATCTTTGCCAGAGGTGTTTCTTAGGCTAAAAACAGATCGAATGAAACGCATGGACGTCTTGTGCCTCATGCACGATACAATGCCGTGTGGCAGCACGGCCATTCAGGCCTCAGCTCCGTTTCAATATTCCCATGATGAATTATCATCATTGTGTTGCAGGAATTGGGAGTGCAGCCAAAGCCGGCTGAAGTTTTAAACGACATGAGGGGAACAATTGTATCCCTGGGGATACAAGTTGCTGCAAAGGAGCCATTGTTACCCAGGTGGCACAACAGTGGGCCTGTGACGGGAGTCCAGCTCGGCTCTCAGTGTGCTGATGCCAGCAGGTGTTCGCTGAGAGCCGGAGGAGAGCTCGTGACTGTGCTGATGAGACCCTCGTGTTACAAATCTGTCGGACAAAAAGCAGCTGAGACGGGCACAATGAATGCTCACCAGGATGGCATGCGTGGTGCGAGCCGCCTGCCTTTCTGCACGCTTCTCCTCTTTGTCCTTATTTTAACAGCCTTACTGGTGTCAGTGAGTGACAAATAAAAAGGGAAAAGAATGTACACTGAATCTTTGCTTGGCAACACACGTGCCCTTTGTTCTCTGGCAAGTCAAAACGACAAAAAAAAGCTATTCACATGTGTTCGTGCAGCAGATATTAGGAATAAAGGAGGGAGGAATTCAAATTCCCACGACTCAAGCGGCTCCACTTAGAGTTGGAGATGTGTGACAAAAGCTTTTCATGGACCAGCTGAGCACTCTTTGTGGTTTAAAGGACTCGAGTTGTCAGGGTCTCCGTAAGGGTGACTGCATTCTCTTTTTTTTTCAAATCCACCCACAGCTACGCCACCACATTGGCAACATAAATAATGGTGGTTACAGTCCAGCTCAGCTGGTCCAGGCGGGCTACTTCTTCAAGATTGATCCACATGCTATGATGCAAACTGCTTCCTGCCAAAACCGAGGCTCATACTCATGTGTGCACAACCCAAAGGGATCCTCTGCATGATGTACAAATATGTAATAAAGCAAGTCAGACTTCCTCTGTGTTTCAGGGGGAAATGAAAAGTTAATGCAAGGCGATGAACACTATTCCAAGGCCGTGCAACATTTATGGCTTTGCGAGTGCAAAAGTAAATCAGAAGGCAAAAGAGCAAGGGAAAAGCTACACGAGCAGCCCATCTGACAACGAGGTCAGCCGGATGAGGCTCTAACAGCTCCCTATCACCTCCAGGCTAAGTGAGGTGATCCCCCGCAGCAGCACGCAGGTGGATAAACAACCCTTTGCTAACGTGGAAGGACCACACAGGCTCAGGCCACCAGCTCCAGGCACCTCAGCGCTGCTGATTTGTGGAAATGGGATGAGCGTACTGGTAAGCCACCAGCATTTAAGGCAATAAAACACAGCTCCAGCATTCGGAAAAAACCTCAACACACCACTGCACGTCCAGATGTGACCCTCATGTGTTAGGAAATATACAATGTGAAGGAACACCTTTAGTTATTACAAGTGACCAACACGATTGATTTTTCTGTGAAGGCGATACCTAACAGAGAACATGTTAAAACTTTTTTGTGAGTCTTTTTGCATTGCAGCTTCCACCACCAATGAACCTGTTGCAAAATGTGTTTCGGTGGGTTCAGATTTTATGCTAATCTCTCTCCGTGTTCACTTCATCTGTCAGCTGGACGACCCTTTGCCCTCATGTTATGAACACCTGATGAAAGAATGGTGCGTAAAGCACAAATGGCATGCCGTCTCCAGCGAGAATAACAATGGAAGGTGGGCTTGTTTAAGCGAAACAAGCAGGGGAAATACCACTCTATAAATACACTGCGACCACTCCGTCTGAGTCTGTGGAAGCTCGGTGTTGACTCACTGGAGTGGTTCTGACTTAAGTTGCAGAGGACTGAGAACTGCAAGTGGAGCAAAGAAATGAGTGCTGCTTATTCTGGGTCAGCACACATGTACACTTACAGCAGACCATGCACAATTTAAGTGGGCACACAGCGCTTCAAAGATGCCCATTTTTGTCCTCTACCTCACACACCTCTTACCAAACTCAGTAATGTGTTTTCAGAGTCGAGCACAAAGCGTTCTAATCTCTTCAGGGTTATGGTACATTACCCGTGTTATGGCTGCGGCAGACTAACCCACGGCTGAACTACAAAGAAGCCCAACATATAGGTGAGGCTGAAGTCAGAGTGGGGCCCGGAATCTCTTAAGCGCTCCCACATGTGCTGTGTGTGTGTCTGCATGGGCCAACTTTTTGGTCAAGCCTGCATGCGTGTCTGCATTTTCATGTGCAATTTTTTATTTTTTTATATTTCAGAATGACGCCGGTCCACACGAATCTACGAGAGTATGACATCATTTTTACATAACCGGCTGTCTGCATGGGAACCTACACCAGCCACGGCGTGCAGGGCCTGAGGACAGAGCAGAGCTAAGCGGACATCAGCAGAGATTAACTGTCTCTGAATTTGTACAATCTGGTCCTGTCTGCCTTGAAAAACTTTTTCCAGTGAAGCTAGCGAAGCAACACTCCCACCTTGAGCGTCTGGATGGAGTGGAAACAGGAAAAAACTAACCTTTCAGTGGATTCAAATTCAAGAGAGACTATCTTTCTTTTTAGAAAACTATATTCTTCATTAAGTTTACTTTTGTATCTTTTTGATTCGGTTCACCAGTTTTTGTGAGTTCTTGTTCGATTGAATTTTTTCTTTCTTATTTAAGACTCATGTTAACAGCAGATGACATATCCAGTTGTGATGTCATGTGAGTGGTTTTAATTAGCTGTGAAACAAAAGAATCATTTGATACAAACTGTGATAGCTGGAGCTCCACCAGCGACTTTGACACAGGATGAAAAAGTGTTTCACAGAGAATAAATCATCTGTTGACATCTAAGCTGTGGTTTTAACAGGGAGTTTCTCTCTGAAGAAAATGTTGTGTACTTGTTTTATTCCATGTGTTTGGACATGTGCCCGGCTATGTGGCCATAATCAGTTCGGTTCGCTTCTCCAAACTGAATCATGACTGCTATATATTTTGCTGTTTGTGAAGATCTGGGCCTGTTTTCTGACATGCAGTTTATCCCCTGTTTAAGTTTGTAAATGGATAATGATGTGCGAAAAAGGACAGCCATCACAAGGCAGACTATCTTGACCAACAGCAGCAAAGCTCGGCAGAAGCGCTGTGTTTGCTTTAGGAGCTGCCCTGACATTAATGATTCTCTTTATTGTTTTTCCTCCTGTTGGTCCTTTGGCCCAAATGTGTGTGTGTGTGTGTGTTTCTCGGAAACTCTAGATATCATAGCTAAGGTCTAGCGGAGCGCAGCCTGGTTGCCATGGCACCAGCCCCACAACATGTGTACACAGCAGTGAAGATTAAGACATGTAGGCCGGGGCTGGAAGTGAGCATGCAAAGGGCTTCACTGTGGCTAATGATGCTGCTTTAGAATGCCAGGACATTCCTGGCTTCTTTTTTTCCCCTTTTTCCATGACATTACAAAAAGATTTCATAAAAAAGACGGATAGATTCAGAGGACGAGAGCACACAGGGCTGGCATGTAGTTTATTTGATGGATGCTTCAGGCAGCTGCTGCCGTCGGAACATCTGGAGTTCTGGGCCTCATTAGATGAGAGCTGGATGCGTCAGAGTGTCACAGAGTGTGACATTATATATTACATATGTATCTAGTTTCTCTGAAGTCATTGTGTGTCACTGCAGACACAAAGGATTAATGGAGACCAGACAAGCCTCAGTTTAGTCTGTAAAAGTCTACAAGTTGGGAATGGAGAACAAAAAAAAGGCACATCCTTGGAAGTAATTAGTTTCTACAATGTTTTGTCTTCCAGAAAGTGTTCCAACCTCTGAAAAATCAATTCTGTTTTTCTTGCGTGTGATGGATAAGAGAGTTTGATGATACTTTGATACTTAATACTCTATTCAAGATCTGTAACCAGTAAGTCTAGTATCAAAAACCCTGGAAGGATGTGAAAAACTTGGAGCTTTAAATGAACACAGAAAAGAACACCATCCAACTCATTGTTGATTTGGCCTTTGTCAGAGTATGAGCGTTTTATTCTCACCCCACTGACACGCAGCTGCCACTCGCTGAGGTTTGTCAGTGCACAAAGACATTTGCAGATGGTTCTGAGTAAAGACTGAAGAAGAGAGCTAAGGAAGCTTGAGCTCTGTCTGTCTGACAGTTTTATTTTCTCACATCTGTCTCGTCTTTTTATGGGAGGGACAGTTTCACACACTAACAGAAATTGCCAGATGCAGCTCTGCACACGTTGAAAGGTGGGCTGGTGTTGTTCCTGTACATCATCGAGCTCCTTCTTTCCTTTTGGCAGGTTTTGTAGACCATGAAAGAGGATGATGTAGCCACCTTGACGTCATCCACTCTTTTTGAAGATTTCCCTTCAGAACTTCGTCCATCCCGACTTGGTCTCTCATAACTGAGGAACAGAAATAATATACTATGATTGGTTAGCACTGCCCTGATGGATATACAGCTTTAGTGTGTTCTTTATTGGAGTATATTCTGTTTATCTCCTGCTTCTGAGTCACTTTTTACATCCTGTTTTGTTTTGTCGAACTTGCTCCTCGGTGCATTTTGCTTTCTTTACTTGCGGCTCACCTCATCCCGCTTTGCTGATTGCCGCACGCCTGCTGTGTGTTCGTCATTGCCAACACACATTTTCCTTGATTGTGTTTGTACAATGTCAGACCCTCATTATTGTTTCCTCCCCTGTTGTTCTTGTCCTGGTGGCTGCCTCGCAGCGTAATCAAAAACCCTGAAACAGCAGCACCTTTGTTTTTGCTGAGAATAATTTAGAAATAATTTATAGTTCTAATCCCATCTTGTTTGGTTTGGGTCCCCCACTAGACCACCATCATGTTCCTCTACTTTTATTGTGTTTGCAGCAACAGCTGTTGCCTCCTGCTGGCCGCTGAGCACAGTGCATGTTGAAGACAGTTTAACATTAGCATAATTCTTTAACAGCTAAATCTGTTTTTTACAGTTAGAGTTTGATGATCTGCTATCACACAGACATGTGTAACATGGCTATATTTGTTTTTTTAGCTTAAGTAGCCAGATGTGTCATGAACCAGTCTGGGAGATTGATAGAACATTAACTTTCAGTCTCATTCTTCATGGGTTAAGCAATCATGAGAGCAATGCTTGTTATTGAGATTGGTTGTGAATTCAAGATCATTTTGTAAAAAAATAACATGGCAGATGGAAATCCACATTATTAAAACACAGCAAAGAAGGTAAGAGAAATATTTGTATTTACCCTAATGTATATAACTGTTAGGATTTGGTTATAAATACTCACTTTAGCATAGTATGCTATCACATGATCTATGTAGATTACTAATTGTTTTATTTCTTTTATAACTATATGAAGTCTCTGGCTGTAACCACAGATTCTCTTTGCTCTCTCTTTTCTTTCTCTCTTTTCTTTCTCTGTTGCATTAGATCCACGTCTTTCAGTCAACACATACACACACCATTTGGTACCACATTCCAATGTCATCAACATGAATTGCGATCCGGCTTGTTAGTCTGAGAGGTAACTAACCAATAGGACTTGGTTGTGTCCAGTCTTCCTTTTGAGGGGTGTGCCCAGCCCAGGAGACAAAGACCCATCACCCCCAGATCTCAGAGCTCTTTGCCGACTGAGACCCTGAGAGAGAGGTTTCCTCTGTGAAGAGCCCAGCGCTGAAATACTTTACCTGTGACCCAATAAATGTCCATTTTTACTCTTGATCGACTCTGGTTTATTCTCAGGTTTCCAACTAAAGAATCGGGCTAACATAACCTTATTATTTACCTTAATGTACATAACACAACCGTTGAGTCATATAAAGTCTATACAAGACACAGTCTACCTTACAGTCTTCATTACATTTTTAATCAAATATTTCTTTATATCCAATACCGATTCTTCAAGAAGCCCTAAGTAAATTAAAAAGGAAAACATTGTAGAAGGGACGCTGTATCTGATGAGAGCAGAGGTGACAGTATTTCTTCCTCACTTGCTGTCCTGAAAACTGGCCAAACGGCCTGAGAAACATTGATTTGAGGGGGACCAGAAAGGTGAAAAGAAGCCTATTTCACAAGATGGCCTCCCTAAATTTTGCCACAGCTTGTTTTCCCTCCTTTTTCTTTGGGTGAAGACCAGCTGTAACTTTCAGTAAAAAGTCCAAAAGCCTGGACCATCTTATAAGGTCTCCACACCAGACGGAGACTCAGCCATCACTCCTTTTCATCCAAACTGTGACCATCTCTTTTTATAGAGTTCAGGAGGAAAGATAGGAGCAGTTTCCACTGTGAGGCTGAACTGTAGCCAAGGGCGATGTTTCACACTTGTAATTTTGTCTGAACAAAAGAGAAAAGTCTGCCGCCGCCATTCTTCACACTTTTACTGTCTTGGAGGTTAGACTGTGACTTTAACTCATGACAGTGGGAGCAAATGAGCACAGTATGAGCACTCTGAGACACCGCTGATGCAAATATATCCGATATTTCCAGGACATTTAGCGGTCATGTGTGCAGTCACTGTAACGTTTCCACCACCCCTGGTTCTAAGGACCACATCCATGTACTGTGTGTCAACCACACAGCCTCCAAATTAGGAAAGTGCCATTTATAGTCGTGGAGTGTGTTCTCTGGAAATATTCGGCATACTTTGTTTCTTTTTCTGCACACCGCAGATTGTGTCACACACAATAGGCACTTTGGCATCCCGAGCCTTGACAGTGAGCTGTAATTTTGTGTCTGATTTCTTTTCAGCAGCAGCAGCAGTTCCTGTGCTTACAGTACAACAACCCTGCAACGCACAGCCTTGGCTATCATTGTTCTTGTAGTCTGTCCAGTGGTTAGATAATGTGGACGGCAGGAAAATCTACATGCGATAAGTCCAGATGGACCAGCACACACACACTTACTCTCTCTTTCTCCGTCATGCTTATCAGATTGGGAACATTAAACCCTTTCATCTCACGGGCCTCGAACAATGTCTCTGTGAGGAGGTTAGGAAAAGGAAAATTCAATTCACCTGGCAGCTGTGCTCGAAACAAAGAGCTTAGGCAGCGAGTAGAGGTATAAGTAGAGCTAGCGGTAGTGTGCTTAAACGAGGCTGGACCACAGAGGATGTCCTGGAAATAAACGCACTGTGGTCTATTTCCTCTGCAGAATTTTTGGACAGGGCTAATGTGCATGAAAATGGGTCACTGTGGAGAAAATGGGCTTTTTTTGTGGAACACATTACACTTGAATTTACAGTCCTGAATGGATCACAGAGGACCGCTCGGCCCACTCCCACTCAGGCTTTAATCTCAGCACACTGAAAGCACATTCTTTGCCTATTTATTCTGGCTGGTTCGTTCTATAAAGGTTTCATATCCAAAGTGATACATTAGCTTAATAAAATATTACACCCGCCCACGATCAATTTCTCAATATCAAATTTGAGAAAATATTCAATTTAGCAAAAACAATAAGTGCAGGTCAAGTGATCTTTACTTCTACTCACAAAAAAAAATAATTTAAGAGAGCAGCTTCAACAAAGAAAAAGACTCACTCTGTTGTCTTGTCAACAAAGGCCAACACATCTCAGGCTGTGTCAGGGCTGTGCATGCAGCAGCTGATTATGTTGTAAGACCCATTTTTCCTTTTCTCTCTTCCCCTCATTCGCAGCAACCAGAAGCAGAGCACAACCAGAAAAATGGGATTTTAATGTCCGCTGGAGACATTTAACATCATGCTGGTGGGGGGAAAAAATAGGGTAAGTTTTTTTATACAAGCTTCTTTTCTGATAGTTTTCAGAAATCTAAGAATGTGACACAAAGAGACTACCGCTGCAGGCCTTTTGGGAGGAAAACCCAAATCACTTGACCAGACAGAGAATCTTTCACTTGAGGGCCGCTGTTTTGAAAGCTAGACTTCATGATGAAATTCCTCTGAAAATGACGGATAAATAGAGACTCTGGCGGCTCACAACTGCATTGCAGCGGAACCGAGAGCTTAAGTTTGATTTCCTGAAATATCTAAATCATCCGGCTGTCAGCAGAGGTGGTGGGAGTGTTCTGTAAGGAAATCCCTTGCCATGAGATAGCTGGCAGTGGCTTTGTTTGGATAAGTGCACGGAGATCTGGAAAAGAAATAAAAGTGCAGTTTGCTCAGATGACCCAAAATGAACATGATTAGACTGGAAGAGGGGAAAAAAGTTAAATTGATACCTTTGCGCTAATAGAATTATATCGTATGTGTAAGTTTACTCAGCAAGCATAAACACAAGCATTCTGCTTTGTCATCATCCAGGCATTTTGTGTGCGCTGAACAATATTCAGCGTTTCCTCTGCTGGCTGAAAACCTGGTGTTACTGGACTATATGAAGCTTTAACACCGTGCAAGTGAGGAGTTAAGCCAATAATGGTAACTTCAGAGGAGGGTTGTAATTTTCTTGTCATCCTGCACACTGAGTGGATGCAAGGGCTACAAAGAAACGCTCAGAGACTCAATATCAAAGTCATGCAAAGTTTGTTCAAAAGGAGGAAATGGGGAACAGGTTCTCAATGATCAAAGTGTCCCAGAAAAGCAGAGTTTTGCCTCAATTCCCATTGAGTGGCTGACAATAAATGCATGTTCACAGTCATGGTAAATTTCCAAACTAGCTAGGGAAAATGAGCTCCTCGACTGTGAAAAGTCTCACGGAATGAGGCGTTAAATTAGATCCATTTGGACTGGCGACATCACAGCAATGATTTTAAACTGGATCTTAAAATGTTTGACATATTTTTCAATGGGCCAAGAGCACGAATATGTGGGCTGACTGCTTAGTTGATGTTGGTAATGTTAACTACATTTAAAGCATTCACACTCTCCAAAATGAGAGCAGTGCAACTGTCTAAACACATCCCCTGCAGTAACGTCTGAATTTAGATGAGCTCTATTCCATATTCCTGTTTCATCATTTATAGTCAGTAAAGAAACATGGATGGTTAATTGGAGTAAATACATTTGGAATCGACAGAAAAAGCATTGAACACTTGGCAAGGATCACAACTTCTCATGTTAAATATATTCTGCTTAATCAGTTTGAAATGATACGCCAGGACACACACATGCAGCAACATGCAGTGTGTGTGTGGTGTGTTCAAAACAGTTATGAATAATTTGGACCCTATACTCTGATAGGAATTTATCAAATCAAATTAGAAAATCAATTGTTTATCGGAGAACCTTCAAATGTCACCTCATCTTTTAAATAGTGTTGGAGGTATCTTTGACCAGGATTTGTGTTTTAACTCAGCTCTCTGGAGAAACCTCCTTTTATCTTTCATCTGCAGATTACCAAAACCAGATGCATCCTGTCCCAAAGCGATGCAGAAGATTCTACCACATATGTTTATCACATCTAAGAGCAACTTTTAGCTGGCTGTCCAGACAACTCTCTGAAAAGCTCTCAGATTATCCAAAATGACTGGCTTCAACAAATTTGAACGTATTACTTGTTATCAAAGTCTCTCTTTATTTTCTCACAGTTACATTTGTAATGGAACGTACTCATTACAACCTTAAAGACCTCATGGTTCCAAACCAACCAATAAGGACTCGTCTTTCTTTTATGTTAACCTGCTTGAAGCTTTATTTGGGATTCAAATTCTCTCTGCTTTTAAAACCACGCAAAATGTTTTGATTATTATCATTACTATTGTTGTTATTGTTATTGCTATTATTATAGACTCCAGCCCCCCGGCAATACTTGGTATTAGTGGGTATAGAAAATTGATGGATGGATCTTCCAAACATGTAATGCTGAAGGTCTGTATTGCATTTATGAAGGCGGCGTTATGTCCCATGGAGAAAAAAAAGAAGTGGTACATTTCTCTGGTGCTGCTTTGATGAACATGGGCATTTATTCTGGATCATGTTGAAAAATTGCACATTTCATTTGATCTTTTCCATCTTTGTGTAGTAGAGTTTTAACTTCCTTTCAGAGATAAAAGGACTGACTGTTTACTGATGCAGTTCTTAGATTTGTTCCATGGTATGTGCTGTGATTTCCACAGCAAAATCGAATGCTTTTAAAGTGTTGTCCGATCCCAGCTTTACCCTGTTTTCACCTTTATTCACGTTTTTATTTTAGTCCTGTAAATGACGAATTCCCAAATTTCCTTTATCTTCCTCAGTGATGAAATCCTCCATTTTAGCTTCTGAAAGACTCAGCAGGTCTAAAGTGCTTTTTTTTTTGTCACTGACATGTTTAAAAAGGTCATCCCTCTCAGATGTACCACAGGTTGCTCCATTCACTTCTGTCACATACATTTTACACAGAATTCCACCTTGTTGCGTGAAGTAGAGAGTCAGTCTCCCTCTTCCTCTCCGTTACACCCACACCAACCCAGATTATATGGTCCTTCTATTGTCTCACAATGTTTACCACGTGGCCACGGTTCAGCTCTCTGTTCTTATCAGTGTCGGGTCATGTTGGTATTTCCTGACTGCAACAAGAGCAGAAGGTGGCACAGGATGAGCGCTGCTTCCTCTGCTGGCACACCCAGCGTGTACCCACTGCCCCGTCCAATCCGCTCTGCAGTCAGAGGAAGTGTTGTGGGAGAGGGGTGGGGTGGGGGGTTTGCTGAGTCGCACCCAGCAAAAAGAGCATGTTTTTATCCATTAACTCATACATCTGTTTGCCAAAGATCAAAGATATTTGCAATATGATAGCAAAGTGATTAGTACAATTCACTTGCAATTTCGTACACACAGGATTAAGGGCTTTCATTACTGTGTGTGTGCTCGCTTGATGAAATGCAACAGAGTGACAAAAACTGGGTCAGACATTTCTGCTGGTAATAATCACATGGATGGTCCTTTAAAAATTCCTTTTGATCATTAACAGAGGAAAAAAACTCACTCTAACTGCCTTTGAGGTGGTGAATCACAAATCTCTCAAATAGTGGTGCTTCAGCTTAAAATGGTTTTCTGAAATCAAAAGATTAAGATAAAGGGGTGGAAGAGACTTCAAGTGAAAGTAAAAGCATTTATATTAACAATGCATGAATCAGTTACATAATAAATACAGAATCAAAGCTCATTAATATTAGCTTTCAGAGAAAATTGTGCCTGGACGATGTTTGACTTAAAGTAAAGGAATAAAATTCAGCAAACATAGATATTAGAGCAAGTTTGCCTTTGATTTGTTTTTTTTTTATTATTGGCCTAAAATGGTCTTTTTTAACCATCCCTTTGATTCCTAAAGAGCCTCCCTGGGTTTGGAGTCTCTCTACATGACATTATCATAGTGTCTTTTACTATTAGTATCATGGAAACCCTGTTTGGATGGAATGTTGTTTCATCTCAATCTCGGCGCAGCCTTTCCCATGGGAAGGATACTGGAGAAACTTTACTCTCTTTGGGGGGATTTGCAGATGTTTGTATATTTGCATGCGACCGCAGAGACCCAGGAGGACTTGCCCTTCAAACACTCTGATCTTCTCTGTTTATTGAAGTGGGTTTCTTGGGAAACCATAATCACTGAGATTGCCCTGTGGATGTATTTTGCAGCACAGCTTGTGGAGTGCCATTGCACACTGATCTGACTGTTAATCAGTATATATATACATATATATATTTTTTTTGTGCATCACGTTCTATGCGTTACAGCCTTCCAGCCTATTGTGAAATGTCAAAATCAGTTTCCATGTTAAGTGTTCCATACTGTGACCTTTGACTGTAGTTTTCTGCCGTTCATTGCAGAACAGGTTGTTTAGCTTTTTGAAAAAAGACACATGCCTCTGCATGTCGAGTCAAAACTGTCGCATCGTAAAAACGAAACTGAGCGTGGCTACATTTCAGGGCTGTCACCGAGAGGGACAACCGTTAAATGACATATTGTTATGTTCTTATGCTCCACAGGAGAGATGGTTCATTTTCTGACATGCTTAAGTCAATGAAAAATAAGTAGTAATTAGTCTGGCCTTTAATATGCACTGTTTTATATAAGTGACTATGGTCATAGTGTTGAAAATCTTTGGTACTTTAATGGACCAGAGAGCAGAGACCACCGTCCAATTACCTGATGCTATCTCCCCTGACCACCATGAGCTCACAGAGTAGCCTCTCCCCTGTGCCTCGCTCTTGGATGATGCCTCTGTATTCCAAACTTTGGCACCCGCATGATGCCTTGATGTGAGAAATTTGCCTTGAACGACTCTACCAGGCTCGGACGCTAGGCCTCTCAGTATCGCTGAGCACACGTGAAACTAAAATGAAGCCGTGGCTGATAGCTCTCTTATTCCAAGAAACCAACCACAAAACAACGAGGAACAGTGAAAAGCCTGGAAAAGCTTAAAGGCATGCTATGTTTAAAATGTTATTAAATGTGATGAATAGCCATGAAAGCCAATGTTTTTTCCTCAAATATCAGTGAACTCAGCCACAGGATATCTTCATCAGCAGCAGGATATGTTGGGTGGTCACCCCGCACGCAATAACATCCACTAAATGCTGTTTGACCTGCTGTTAAATATCTGAGGTTAAGGTTGTGCATGCTTGCTGCATACAGGCTGGGCCTAATTATTTCACACACCCCACTTTAAAAATCCAGTTTAAACTAGCAGCAGAAAATCTCCCAAAGGCACTGACAAGACTGAAACTAAAACTTATCCCACTGTCAGTCTGCTCCCAGCTCTCAGATCTGCTGAAGTTGAGAAACGTCTGCGTGTTATTTTCACACAGCCAGCGTGACACCGTATCACACCACACCACGTTTCTATTTCGGACCAGCGTTGTGCCAATTGCTGTGTTGTTGACAGCTGTCAGACAGCGCAAGCAGCTTATCAGCATCAGCAGTAACAGGCAAATTCTAAAGTATTTTAGTCAAGTGAACATTCCTTAATTCCCTCAGCATGGACTTGTGTCAGCTGGGGGGAAAAAAAACCTTGTTTTTTATTTATTTCTATGAACACATAAAAAAATCCACATTACAAGGCTCCTACTTTGTAGGTTTGATTTAATTGTACATTCTAGTTTTTTTCCTTTCACTCTGTTAATCTTAGTTTCAGCTACTGATCTGAGGAGGATTACGTTTTTTTCCAAGGAAAGGGGGGGGGGGTGTGTGCAGCCTGTTTGTTTTGTTACGGAGGTAAGACTTTCTTCGAATGACACAAAATGTGCTTAAAGCCGCAAATGTGCTGGCTCGAAAAAATATCTTTATTTCAAGTTTATTTCAATATTTACCGCAAGATCAAGACATTAACTTCTCTGCAGTCCGTCTCTGCCAGCATGCAGAATTTTATTCCTGCTCTCATCAATCCAGGGACCACACACTGTGCCTTGTGTGTCCTGTTTAGTATGCATGAAATTCTTTGATTTACTGCATTTACTCCCTCACAGCATAAGAGACCCCGATTACATTTGTGTATATCCTCTGCCACATTAGGGAGCCATATCGAAACATTTATCAGTGGCAGAGCCACTAAATCTTCCTCCTCTTTGCTTAAATTGTCTGCGCCCTGTAATCTGGGCTCGGTGAATGGCCTGACCATCATTTCCATCATTTTCTCTCTGCTCTGCTGAACCACAGAAGTAGTTGCAAGCTGGGGACCAATAACAGTATGAGCCTCAATACAGTTTAACCCTACACTGCAGGGACTCCACTTGAAGCTAAATCATTGTGGAGACTCTCGGTGAGTAACATGTTTTATGCCTGGAGAAAGCCTGCAAACAGTATTCCCAGCTACGGGGATGTCTTTTCTGTCCTTTTTTTAATCAAAGGTGTCTAGGTTTTCAGCAGAAAAACGACATTTTGGGTCCTCTCCTATACTCATAGCATTGATAGAGTGTTGATAATTGTACATTATAAACAAAATGTGTGCGCACAAGCGTGAACATGCTGGGTAAATTTAGAACTATCTCGTTGGGCCTGACATATTTTGCTTCACCACACCAGAAACAGGATGTTGCTTGTCACACAGAGAGGGGAGTCACATGCTGCAGTATTTGTTCTCATGTTGGCTTCCCCCCATGATGTATTCTTTCTTAAAAAAAAGTCTTGGCAAAGTTTCGGACACCTATTCATTCTGTGCCTGAGAACAATACCCTGAAAAGTGTTGCGATACCGAAGGTTGTAACCTTTGAGGCTTTTAGAATAAAGCCTCTCTTCCTACACAGTGTCTGACTAAAGCTGGGAGACAAGTGGTGGGAGAAAACAGAGGAGGGCTGTTGTGACACCGAGAGAACCGTACTGTGTAGGAGTGTGTGCTACCACGTGTCACAATGGAAATGTGTCCCTGATGCTAGCTGCGTTTGCCTGAAAGTGCACACAAAGCCCCACGCATGTAATGTTTAAATCAGACTTCCAGAAAATGCGGCAAAGTGCTTCAAACTGAAAGTGTGGGGTTATTTACCCTGTCTGAAGCTGACTGTTTCACGTCTGTGGGTTTGTGTGCATGCTAGGCTGAGTCACATTTCTCTTGCAAGTTGCATGTTTAAGAACGCTAAAATCTTTTCTAGATGTAAAACCATTGGAATGATGTTGTTCAAGTGGTGACTGTTGTCAAAAGATGGCTTTTAATGATTTTGGACATTAGCAGTCATTGGGTTTACTCATGCAGACATTTAACTTTCCCCAGTGACTTTTTCACTAGTTCCACTACAAACGTGGACATTTGTGGTGCGTGTTTCAAGATTTGAACACATTCATCAGCATTTTAGCCTGAATACAATGTTGAGTTTTCTGCAAATAACTGCATAACTCATTATTTTTTCTTCTTTAAAAACAGTACTTTTTGTTAATTGGTACACTGCATCCTTTAGATAGAGACAACAGAGTTGAAGCTTGCGTGTGAAGACTTTGCACCCTTTGAAGTTCTGCGCTGTGAAAGACTCCAGAGACTTTCAAACCCTGACACAGCCAATTATCCGGGCAGCATCTTGACCAGATCAGATGGGCTCTGCTTACTTGTTTAGGTGCACTTTTTCTCCTTTCCCCCTTCACTTTATACCTTGATATCGCTTTTCTGTCTCTGCTTCTTACTTTACAGTGCCTTCACTCATCTGAAGCCCTTAGAAGGCTACACTATACTGTGCTTTCAGCAGTCTGACTCCTTATGCTTTCAGAGATGAAGTGATCTCTCTGCGTCTAAAGGATCGTAGACCTTGTAGACCAGCATCTAAAAGGAGCACTTTAAATGTGGGAAAAAAAGCTGAAAAAATGTCTGGTATATCAGCAACACCGGCAGAGCAGGCAGGCACCTTGAACACAACAGTGTTGTTCAATCAAATGCAAATAATAATGAAGACTTGTGGGACTCCTTCAGAGTCCTCGTCAGTAATTAAACCTCCTTGTGATTTGGGTGTGAATTTACCCAGATAAAAGCACCACATACCTTCAGGAGTAAAATATGTTTCATTCCCTTTGGCTCCATTGATGGTGGCTTGGAAAGGCCACTTCTTACAAACGATGCCTGGAAACGGTGGTTCTCTAAGAGGGGCTGACTCTTTTGTTGAAAGATTTTCTTCCTTTTTGAGCTCTGACGACAATGATGGCCTTTAAGTTCCTGAGTTTAGCATTCGGGGAGAAGGAAAGACCTAGTTATGTTTTATTATTGTAGAAAAAGAAAAACAATGAATATGAACAGTAGGGCCACAGGTTCACCTCTACGCCCTCAGCCTGCAGTGTCTGGCTCTCACCTGGTTTGAGTTAATATTTACCACACATGCCCTCTGTTTCCCATTACCTCACCGGTATGTGTGAACATATACAGTCTCGGGTTTTTATTTGTCCCTTGTCAGATGCTTGCCTCTATGTGCTCATATCAGATACTGGTTTACATCTATCTGGATTCCTGCCACTGCAACGCTTTTAGCTAGCGTCAAATGAAGTTTATCTATTTTATTCTGTCTTCTGTGACTGGGTTTCTGTCCTCTTCACCCCTTTCAACACACATTTTCCCAGAGAGACGCTGGCACTCAGCGCCTGTACAGCAAATGGATGCATGGAAAAAAAGCCACCCATTTAGTACAATGACTTCTCCTGCTAAGAAGTTTAGTAAAGTGGAAAGATACTGATGTCTGTGAAGGCATCGGGGCTGTAATTCTTGTTTGCCGCGTTGTGTTATCTTAAAGCACGAGTCCAGAGGTTTATCGTTAGGCCTCCGTTTGCCTTTCCACTTGACCAAAACAGTTTATAGAAACGCCAAGCACCTGCTATTGAGCATAATACCAGTCAGGATGTTTGCCTGGTGCTTGTTTATCTGGGTTTGTGCAATGAGATAGAAAAAAAAAAAACGTTCAAAGGCAGAGGGAAACACTGAGAGACTTGTGCAAGAGAGGAAGCTGAAAGTAACAGAGAGAGGCATGTGAGGTAACCGAGATGGTGTTTACACAAACCTCCATAGGCACACTGGAGTGCTGTCCGGGTGTCCTGCTGAGCCGACTCAGATACGGCTATAAAGCTGGGTATATATACATTTACAGAGGGGTTTTGGATGTCGTGGTCAGTCAGCAGGATGTTGTGACCCTCACATGTGCTGAGGTCAGTGGGGAATGGCCGATGTGTGCTCTAAGCGCTGCCGGATCTCCACCTTGTGGTTTGGCTTCCACCACGCAGTGCCGAAGGCCCGCACGGCGTTTAGTCCCACACAAAACACACACAGACACTAACACAACCATCCACACCCAGTTACTGAGAGCCAAAAGCAGAAAGGGAATGAGGTCAGCTAACTGGGAATAATCATTTTAAAAGAAAAACAACTTAGAAAATATCCCTTGGAGTTTTTCAAAGTCTGTCACACTTGTTTTTAAAAAGCGCACTTTTCACAAACCTGCAAATGAAATTACGCACAAGTATGCTGAACTGGCTATTTTCATTTCTTTTTTAAAAACGTGCCACGTTCACACAAGTTCTTCTTTCCCTTTTCCGCTCTGAATCAGCATGAAAAAGGTCCCAGCAGAAGCACCGGAGCAGGCTGAGGGTAGATGGCTGGGTAAGCTGGAGGTAGAGGGAGTGCAAGTCCTGTGTGAAGAGTTATGAGCTGGGGGGGGTCAGGGGGTCAGAACTGAAACTTGACATCATGGCTTGAGTACGCAGAGCAAAAACACGTGTCTGCAGAGCCCCAGCTATAGAGGGCTGATTCATGGGTGTTACAGTGGACTTAACCCCTGTGTGTCCCAGAAAAAAAAAAGAAAGCCATGAGATGTGGACAGACTCTTCCTGCTCTTTTCCTGAACCTCTCCAGGAAAGCCTGTAGGAAAGGAATGCCATTTCAACATGGAGAGGACAAAGAATGTAGTTTAATGTGTCCACAAATCTCTGTGAAAATGATGATACCAGGCTTAAATATGAGAAGAATTCAGTTCATTTTACGAGCCGAAGGGTCTGTGAGCTACTGTGTGACTCCTCACCAGTAACTCTGGGAGTTTGCATATACATGTAACCTATATTGTAGGTGAAGCCTCTGCTTAAGTCGTTTTTGGTGTAATTTCAAGTCTTGCCTTGCTGGCTCTCCTTAATGACATGGTTGGAGTCTCAGGGAGCCACATGATCACAACTGAGCAGAAGCACAAAAAAAAAAAAAAAAATGTTGTCCAACCCCTCAGAAGATTTCCTGTCTCGCTGAAAGCGCGCACAGAGTGAGTCATATAGGGCCAGTCCTGCCCGCGGTGTGTGCCCTGCGCCTTCTCCTGCTCTCCTGTGAGGACGCGCAGAGGAGCAACAGGCGGACGGAGCGAAGTCCGCCGAGTCCCGGAACAAACCCGCGGCCATCGGTCAGTGGATGAGAAAAGAGGGGCGAGTCCTGTCCGGGTCGACATGGAGCTACTTCGGCTTTCCGCTTTTTGGTGGGGAGCGGTACTCTTTTGCAGTTTTCTGCCCGAGGCGGCGGGTGAGTTCAACTCTCAACTTCTTGAAAACTTGTCAGAGCCCCTGAACGCGGCGCTACCGGGGTGGAAAAACTTTCAGGCGCTTTCCAAACGCCACGGTGTGACAGCTGGGTGGAAGTGGGCCGTTTGTTTTTTATTATCATGGTTTTGTTTGACTCAGGGCTCAGGGAATTAGTTTATTGACTAACACCAACCTATAAGGAAGCAAACTTCTCGCGTGAACACGTCTCGGGGCTTTAAACGCGTCGGAATAGACACAAAATTACTTAAAGTTTCGCAGTGGGAGGACTTGAACGCCACCTCGGAATAAGCTGATGTGAGTTGCAGCCCCTTTTAGTTGCTGTCAGGTCTTGAAGCCCCCACTGAGGAAGACGGTGCTTACTTACCTCAATCTATCTCACTCTCAGTCCTAACGGCACCAAGTGGTTTGGGCTCCTCTTAATCCCCCTGTACCCCCTCTCTACAATTATGTGTAGCCCTGAGTGACAATTACTACCATTCATCCCTTCCACCACCCGCCTCCTGGGTTTAAATGGCATGCTCTCTCAGAGCAGCTACTCTAATGATATAATTACTCTGCTCAGTCACCTTCCTACACCGGACTGCCCCCTCCCCTTCACTGTTGGTTTACTTCAAAATGCATCTGAAGCCCTCCGGGCACGACTTTAAATTGCTCTGTCATTTCAAGTGGAATATATATATATATATATATATATATATATATATGTTTTTGATCCTTTGATTTGTGAGCGGGTCGGTGAGTTGATCCTTCACTTTACTGCGCTTCCGGCTTAGAAGACGCTGGAGCACGATGCCTCTGAGGTGCCGTGGGCCGGATTCTCTGCTCCTCCACGCGTCCTGCAGGCCACCGCCCGCCGGGCCGAGGGCTGAGGGGCTGCTGGGGCTCACGGCACAACTTTTACGCACACCAGGATGCGTCTGACGCAGACGCATCCGCCGGCAAACGGCGCGCTCCGCTCCGGAGACGCCTCAGAGAAACTGTGCAGAAACGCCAGCGCGCTTTGCTGGAAACAGGCCACTTTCTCAGCGTTGGCTGGGAGCTGAGAGCCTGACAGTAACAGGTTCTACTTCCTGTGCAGGTTGCAGCTGTTGTGCGGTTTTTACTGTATAAACGCAGTCTGTTTTTTTCCCTTTGCTTTGTTTCTTCTTGTTTCTTTTTTTTCTTTTTTGTTTTCACTGTCAGTCTACGTTATTTCCCAGCCGACAGATGAGAAAGTAGTGCAGTTTCACGCCGTCTCTGTGGGGGCCATTATCTCTTTTCCAATCCTCCTTCGCTTTCTCGTTCACGCGCTCTCAGCAAATGGCTTCACCGAACATCATCTTGATTAAACCGTGTAGGTGTAAGCTGTGTAGACTTGTGCAGGCTAATCTTATCCTGACGTGAGGGGATTTTCAGAAAAACATTTTTTCCGCCCCATACTGATTCAACCATTTACGCAAGATTGTTCCTGAGCATTTTATTAAGTTTTTTTAGGTGGGTTGTCTCTCTTTATCTTTAAGCGGGGAACTAAAATAAGTTATTCATCGTCTTCTGTGTGGCTCCCTCTCCTCTCCATTCTCAACAGAGCGTGCCTATTTGCTGATTTTTATCACTGAAGGCCTCAAAGCTGCTGCTGTGTGGGACTTTGAGGACAAATAAAGCACCAGAACGCATTCTCCACTTTTGAGTCAGTCACAAGCACTGATGAGTCATCTCATTCTCTTTCCTGATCGGTGTTGGCTCTGCATCTTTTTCCTATAAGGGCAGCCGACTCTTCGGGGATGACAAATGGGAGACCATTGGCAGGAAGAGGCATCTCTGTTTCCCTTTGTTTGTTGTTCCTGCCTGTCTGGCAGTTGTCTCCCGAGGTGATTATCAAACCCACAGGCACTCAGCGCACAATCCAGTCTGTCTCACTGATATGCCTTTGCCTGCTGGCAAAGTCAAGTCTGGACAAGACCGAAGGAGGACTTCACAGGAAAAAATGTCTCCACCCCTTTTGGGTGAAATGCTTAGGATTTTTCTTGTGGTCGTGTTGAAGAGAAGCTGTTAGTTCCAAGCAAATTCCAAGAGATTTCATCCTTCAATTAAATATCGGGGTTCATTACTTTGAAAGCTCAGAGGTATCACATGAATTCCTTCCCCTGGTCGTCTGTACCGGGTGCTTAAAGCCTCCAGTTACATGAAAGGAAGTGAGCCGACCGCGTGTTCCGCGTTTCTTTTGCCTTCGCTCAGCTTAATGTGGCTCCTCTTTTACTTTCCCTTTCTGACTCCAGATGCCTATATCATGAAGCAAAGGCGGCTCTGCAAGTTTTGTGATGTGCAGCCTACCAACTGCACGGGGAAGTGGAGCTGCCCGGTGGAGTGTGGCATCACTTCTATCTGCCCCCACGAAGACGATGTGTGTGTCAGCATTTGGTAAGTGGAGCTATAGGAACCTTACTCCCGCCTGTCCTCATTTCCGTCGATTTGAAGTTTTTGACACAAATGAATTCTTGAAGAAATCTAGTAAGTGGAGCAGGTTTATGTTACACTTTCACTCTATCAAACCGTCCTTTGGGGATAAAGAAAATAGCAGGAGAAGGAAGGAACAAAGAGCAGTTCTGTTTGCTAATCACTTCCTCCCTTTAAGAACTTGTTGCTCGGTTGGAGTGACCTTTCCCTTCGAATGCCTCGTCAGTCTGCATTCTGCTGGCGACAGGTGGTCGAAACATGAGTGCGAGCGCCTAACCGTTGGTCGGCATCGCGTCCGAATCTGAACGGGAGAAGCAGCAGGAAGCAGATTTGTGCTTGTGTTAAAAGCTTAAGGCCGGGCTGCTGTTTTTCATTATATTCAGGATGTAGCCGGCGCGTTGTGAGCTGAGGTTAGCAGAAAGCTAATGGCTCATGTACAGCAGCGCCTCTTTAAAATGTCTCTCAGATTCACAAAGACAGCACCGCTGAGCAGGAACCCAAAAATATGAATATGCAAATTTGTGCAGAATCAGGTATTTCCCTTTTCCCCCTGTTTGTAAATGGCTTTCTCTGTTTGAGCCTTTGACCTTGATGCTGCCGTCATTTACATAAAACGTAGGCTGCCGGCTGCTCAAAGAGACTAATGGGACTTTCACAGCTCCCGCTCAGCCGCTACACTGCTGGAAATTGTGTTGTTTGCACAGTGTGCAAGTGAAAATCCAGATATTTCAAACTGGATGGTCTTCTAAACAACAAGCCAAGGACACAAATCAAACCGCACCATTTTATACAGTATTTTCTGTATTTTTTTTTCTTTTCTCTCTCAGGAGGAAGAAAGATGACAATGTCACCTTTGATACCGTGTGCCACAACCCGGCTCAGAAGCTGTACGGCCTGGTCCTGGACGACTACAACAGCACCAAGTGTGAAATGAAGGAGAGAAAGGGCATGGGCTCCGAGTTCTTCATCTGTTCCTGTGACGAGGATGAGTGCAACCAGCAGGTCATCTTTAACGCAAGTAAGTAACTTCCCTCCTTGGTTTACATGAAATTGCCATGTAAGCATTTGAACATCCAGCAGATTCAGTGGAACTCTAGCACGATTTAAATCTTTTTATAAGTGATTTTCTTCTGGAGATTTATGCCTCTTTAGTTCCTCTCTGATGCATTCACCATTCCCCCCCATTTATGAAACATAAATCTGGTTTTCTAAGGTCCAATGCTCAGTAATGTTCCCCAGCTTGTCTAAACACAGCCTTTATTTCGACAATTTGATTCCTCAGTGGTTCATCGGAGCATGTTGAAAAAAGCTCCCTGATGTGAGTGGAAATAATTTTGACGAGAGCAGAGAGATTAAACCAAAACAGTAAAATTGCAAGCTGTAAAACCTAAACAATTAGCTAAAACAAGCAAAGCACTCCTCAGAGCTGCAGCGTCTGGTAATGATTTTCAATGAGTTCATTGCTTGGCATCAAACCGTACACATCACATATTACATCCCTTCATCCTTTATTTAATGATGTCACTCGGCACAGATGTAAGATGTACAAAGCGTTGATATACCCACAAGGCCAAGTTTTTAAATTGTAAAAAGTGGAACGTTATGTTCCATATATCAGCTAAATCTAGCATCATCACATCACTGACTCTGTTTTGTCCGTTTCTATGTGCATGTCATGTAAGGCGTCATGCACCAACGCTTACATGTGTGCACCCTGATGCTCTCCAGATCCATGATTACTAACAGATCTAGGAGACATTGGCTCGGAGACTCCGGTTACAACATTGGCCCTTGAATCAGATGTATTTTGACTGCAGCATCCCTTCAATAATAACACTGAGGTACATTTCCGAGACCTGGCTCTGACCGGCGAGCAAAATTGGAAGCATCTGCACAGTACAAACCACGTCATGGAAATGCATTCGCACACTCTTGAGAATGTCTGTGCAGTGTCTTTAAGTTCTTAGTCAACTTCTCAGAAAACTGGGACAGGGTGGCAACAAAGGCACTCCGGATGAAATACAAGCCACAAGATTACCGGTAAATTCAAGTGAATCATCCCCATTTTGTTACTAATAAGCATTGAACCATTGCAGAACATGCTTGACTTTCGTTTTCAGTGTTGCAACAATACCTGAACAATAAACAGTGTTTAGTTTTCTGGGGAAACAATTGCCAGCTAATTATTAGGCGATGGGATCTTTTAATCATACAAGTTTAAATATATTTTCAAAAGCTGTTGTAAAAAGTTTTAAAAAGTGCATTTGTGTTATTTCTTAGTACTGGCGGAGAATATGAGTATCATGTTCATCTTTTAGCTTAGCGTGTGGCTGGAAGAGGGTCTTCTCTTGAGGAACCGGTGAACAAATATGAACCAGCATATCTCTGTTTGACAGCAAATGTTTTAACCCTTTTTCTCCTAAATCGAAAAGTACCACAAGAACTCGCTGGGCCAATTCAAAGGCAAACTACTAGCGTCCGCATGTAGCTTACTAGCAGGGGCTTTGCTAACATGTAGTTGATTATTTCTAAGGGCATAGTAGTCATTTGTGTGTAGCTCTGATTTGAGAATCGTATGAATCATCTCCTTCCATTTTCGGTAAAAAGCAAATGGGCTGATTTCTTAAACGTTGCTACATCCCCTCAAATAATTCCGTTAAGGTTAAGCAATAAATGAATAATTTCTAATTTAGAGGTTTTAAACAGAATTTCTGTTCCTTAAAATGATCGGAGAACATATAACTTTTCACACAACTTCCTAGATTTGCCCGAAGCTTTCTGTTTGAGTCCAGGAGGCACAGTGACAGGTTTGTTGTGTGAAATAGCTTCTCACTCTGCAAAAATCAAAACAAACTGTCTGGCTGGGGCCCTGCACAGGATTTCAGACATGTGGTTTCCTGTTTAGAAAAAAAAAATTATGGAGTAGCAGTGGGCTTGACTGGGCAGCGGCTAGATGACTTCTGCATTCGTCCTCCTTACTTGTTTCAACCTGCCTTCTCTCCTTACATCTACACTGACCTCCAAAACCACTTTGTTGCCAGTTATTATCTGAAAGATATTACCACATATTTTGAGGCTCCAGACAGGATTCAGCAGAAATGATTGGATATTTCTAATTAAGAAAAACTAAGTTCCTCATTGTTAATTAAAACATGGGCAGTGTTTAAGATTAGCTGAGGACATGCTGCGTTTTCTTGTTGACAGAGCTGGATGTAGCGACACTTTTTAAATTAAATTAAATCTTTATGGCCACAAGTTAAAAACACTGGACTTTCACTGTTTGCCATAAGCATCGCAGCAGCTGTCAGATGCATAGACATCTACATTTATAGAATCAGACATGCACTATAAAGAGACACAATATGTGGTTGACTGGGTCAGGGTTTGGAGCAGTTTTTACTCTTGTGGTCCAGACGCTAACTTAAGGTTTCTGATTCTTATAGACATTCCTCAGGGGAGGGCCAGTTCCTCTGCTGTTCCAGGAATATTACTCTACTTCTTGCGAAAGGTTGATACAGAGTCATCTGAATGGTCGTTCTTTACATTTGGAGAAACAAACAGTTTAATGACTATGGTTTTAAAAAAAGTGATACAAAAAAAAAGTGATACGTGGAGAGAGGAAAAGAAAAGCAACAGACGGGATGAAAATTCCTAGGTTTGCAAATCATAAAAGGTCTTACCTCCTTTCTTTTGCTCCCCAGTTTCATCATCCATCACAAAATGACTGGTGTATGGATGTGAAAATGCAGCTTTATTGCAATGAAAACGATCCATAATGAGTTAAATTAACGGGACTTGCCAGTAATGACTGTAATCAGGGTTCAACAAAACATTTACGAGCTGACGTTCTGTTTGTTACTTCTGTAAAGCTCTATCTTCTGTATTATATCTTCAAAGAAAGGCTGTGACATACATTTATGAAAGTAGCACAAATAATTGAATGATTACATTTCAAGAGCCCTTTTTGGCTGCAAAGGCTGGTTCACACGCTTTAATGTATTTAAAAAAAACACTTTCTGAGTTTTCTAAAAATGTATTTATTGTTTTATTTTATAAGTTGTCTGGTCACTATTTGGTTTGTGGATTTTCCTCGGTGTGTATCTGAGCTACCGGGGGGGTTAGGAGCAGGCAGCTGAGCGAGTTTCCTTCATTTCACAGATTCACAGACCGTTTCATGCACAGAAAGTCAGACAATAAGGGAACCCAACAGGCATCAATGGCTTCTTCAGTTACCCCCCGACATGTGGGACAGCTTCCGTTTCAACGGAACTGCAAATGTCAGGATGTAATTGTGTACGTTTTATGTGACTTTTGGGAGACAGGTGAGCTTTCCCACACAGTCCAGTTTTTGAGTTGACACCATCTTTTCTTCTGGTTTGGAGATTTAAAAGACTCACATGCTGTAGTGCAAATAGATGTCTTCTTATAAGTGTCCCCCCTTCTGTGTTTTTTTGTTTTTGTTTTTTTCCCCTTGGGGAGATTTATTGTCTCTTGCTCTAAAAATTTGCTCTAAAATCTATTTGTTGTAAAGTGACTTTCTGTTGGTTATGGTGATTTTCACACATCTGCTTCTTTCGTTGAACTTACTGTGATTAAAAAGATGTCTTTGTTGCCATACAGTAATACATTAATGCATTCCAGTCACAGAGTTGGAATGTTGCTTTTGAATGTGTATTTATTTATTTTTGTTAGGAATGTCCATATGTAGGTAGGGATCGCGAATGCTCAATGCGCCTTCATTGCGTTGTTACAGATTTGATGACATTTAACGTCTCCCCCTCTCTCTCCTTTGGCTTTTGCTCTTTCAGACATGTACTCCCAGGTGATGTCTGTGGTCTTAGTCAGCCTGGTGCCTCTGGTGGTTTTGGCGGTGGTGGTCATCACTTCCTTCTACGTCTATCGGGTCTACCGCCAGCGCCAGGCCCACTCCAAACGTAAGAAGGGTCCTCCGCTGGACTTCAGTGACGCTCGCGCCATCATTAATGACGAGGAGAACTCCGACAGCAGCTCCACGCACGCCAACAACCTCAACCACAACACCGAGTTGCTGCCCATCGAGCTGGACGCCCTGGTCGGAAAAGGACGCTTCGCTGAGGTTTACAAGGCCAAGCTGAAGCAGCCCTGCTCCCCAGCCAGTGAGGAGCAGGGCTTTGAGACGGTCGCAGTCAAAATCTTCTCCTACGAGGAGTACGCCTCCTGGAAGAATGAGAAGGAGATTTTCTCCGATGCCGACCTGAGACACGAGAACGTGCTCCACTTCCTGACCGCAGAGGAGAGGAAGGTGCAGAGACAGTACTGGTTGATCACCGCCTACCAGCCGCTGGGAAACCTCCAAGAGTACCTGACCCATCACATCATCACCTGGCAGGACCTGTGGCTGCTCGGCAGCTCGTTGGCCCACGGGGTGGCACACCTTCACAGTGACCACACCCCCTGCCGCCGCTACAAGGTGCCCATCGCCCACAGAGACATTAAGAGCTCCAACATACTGGTGAAAAAGGACTTGACCTGCTGCCTTTGCGACTTTGGCCTCGCGCTCCGGCTGGACAACTCTCTGTCCGTCGATGAGCTGGCCAACAGTGGGCAGGTAAGGGATCATGATTGGGTAAATCCTTATTTAGAACTGGTGCTATCAGCCCGGATGCAGGCCTCCCTTATGACTTGATACACTGCAGATATTTTCCAGAGCCATGCTGTCAAGCAAACCTCTTTTTATTATTTAATCTTATCTCTGTCTCTAAATATTTGGCACTTGGTGTTTTGGCTCTATTTGAATCTTGTTGAGACAATAGTGTTGTCGATGTCCATTTTGTAGTTTTAGTACAGGCACAAGACAGATGTGCAGGTTCTTTCTTAATGGACGTGGTGTGCTGGCGTAGTAGACCAGAGCCGCATTACGCTGTTGGGAAAATGACTCATCATGCCGCTGTGCAGCACACCTAATGCATTGTAATGTCCTTAATGCATTCGGAGGAAGCTCTTTTGAATACATTCTCCCGGTTAATAATTATATGAGTGCAGAGGAGCCTTTGTTTTGCCAATTATTCTTTACATTAATCATGTTTTGATTCTGATGAATGGGTTGTGACGCTTTAATGCACACGGCACAAATGACCAGCTGCGAGTAAATAACAGCTGAAATGTTCCACCTCAACAGAGGTGCAGTCACCACTCTATAGAGGGGCTTCAGTTCTATAAATCTCTGTCTGTTTTCCTTCAGGTGGGCACGGCCAGATACATGGCTCCTGAGGTGCTGGAGTCCAGGATCAATCTTGAAAACATTGAGTCTTTTAAACAAGCTGATGTTTATTCCATGGCTCTGGTTCTGTGGGAGATCATCTCCAGGTGCAGTGCAATCGGAGGTAAGCTGGCAAAGACTGCCCCGTAAATATGCTGGAAATATTTTGTTTGGCCCCTAAGGCATGGTAGGAGTTTAATCCTTAAAAAAAAAACTAAGAAGAAACACTTGCCCAATGAACGCATGGTGTTTACATTTTTGTTTGAATATTTAGATTTGAAGACTTATGCCAAACACTGATCCAAAGCTGCAATCCTTCCATGAGTTTGCCAAATCTCCACTGACTTTAACAAAATATTTACACTTTCAGACGGGGAAACTTTAAAAGGAGCTGATGATTTAAGCTTTAAATGAATTATTAATTAACTTAAACCATTAGGGGATAAATAATTTTGCTTAGCAGTGTTTAGGGAGGAATACAGGAATACAGAGACAAGCTCGCCAAAGCCAATAATCAGACTGGAAATATTCATTTTTATACCGAAGTAAAAATTCTGGAACTGTAGTAGAACGACTTGTCCCTTGTTGAGACACGAGTTGGAACTTTTTGTTTTCAAAGATGTTTCTTCCATTTCCTGAAAGCTGGACCTCTTAAAAAAGTTGCTCAACATGCAGTAAAATGCTTCACTTTGACTTTTTTCAAGAATATTTGAGGCCAGAAGCTGATTGTCAGTGCTGTGTGTTGCGTGTGTCTCTTCCATTTACGTTCAAATGACAGGGCAGAGCAGAGAGGAGCTAATGCACACGTCCATACATGTCACAGCACATGCAGACAGAAGCTTTTTTCAGGGTCTGGGTTTAAGGATTTATCCCTCAAAGCATCTAGTCTTCATTAGGAGGGGGGTGGGTTCGTTTTGGCTGATTGCTGGTGGAAACAGAACCAGTTTAGAACCAGGTTGTAGATCTTTTGTTCCTTTTTTATTCCCTTTCATGTTTAACCATGGCTTTTGTTTTTTATCGAAGGAAAGCAGTTTATGTGGAGTAGTCCGTGACAAATTATATCATGTTTCTTTTTTTTGCCCTGTTTATCTTGCATTATAGTAAGATTTATAGAGTTGTCATTTAGAGGGTATTCATTTTCAGCTAACATCATAAGTTTTCCCTAAATGTCAAACCATTCCTTTAATTAGTACCCCGACCACAGAGGCCCTGTGTAATTTGTAGTGTTGCACACAGTTTTTGAAGACATGAGCACACTGTGTACATTCACTGTGACCTTTTCTTTAATAGTGAAGATCACATGATATACTTGGTTTAAAAAAAAAAACGAGCGTCTGGGATCTTTTGATGATGCTGGGAAATCAATTGAAGTGGCGACTGATCGAATATATCCCCTTTTCCCCTCTTAAATGTCTTCAGAAAGAAAAACTAAAAGCCCACTTAACCTAGAAAAGAGTACAAATGCATTGACTTTGCCATTTAGGAGTGCAGTGTCCATCTCCACCTTGAGTTCATTTACAAGATGTGTGACACTGTGACAGACCTTCAGCAGCGCCTCATCAGTCATAATGTTAACAAATCTAAAAAAGTCAAACTTGCAATCTGTCATGCAGAAGTCTCGGGGATCATCGGCCTTTGCCGTACTAATGTGCCATTACATGTGTGTGTCATTCTGTAGCAAAAACAAGGTCAGGATATGTGCATATAATAGAAAAGGGTGATTATCTGAGGGCAAAGCGCAGTGCAGTTTTTCATGTTGACAGTAAGTCATTTGTTTCACTTCCCTTTAGTGTCTCTGTGGTCCCATTATGTTTCTCTGACTGCTTCTGTCTCCATTGTGTCAGAACCAAGATTGAATGCTAGATTTGAGCTTGAACATTTCTACTTTGGTGTTTTCCTGTTTTGCCCCCGAAGCCCCTCAAGGGGGTCTCCTTGAAGTGTGTTCCAAAGTAACTCTGCCCAAGAGTCTTCTAAAGAAAAACATGGCCAAGTGACCCACAATCTATCTTCCTTTCCAGCTGTAAGAATATGTTTGCCCAGTGGGTACATAGTTTAAAAACAAGCCTATTTCCTGTTTTCCAGAGACCACAATCCCCAGAGACCCTGTTTTCAGCGTGAAGTTAAAAAATGTGCACGACTCTCTTTTTAATATTGGGACTTTCTGTGGGTAACAGTGGGCGTGCATGCTAGTAGGGATGAGCTAAGCATGTCCAGATCCACTGTGGCTTCATCTGCTTCTCTCTTACAGACAAAGTCCACATTCATTCACTTCACATCCGCCTCCAGTTTTTACACACAAGTTTGTTTTTGTGTTTTTCCTTCTTTTTTTTTTCTACAAATATTTATTTTGATCTCAACCAACAGAAATTCACTTTACAGAACCGAGTCACACATTTTCCACAATGCCATCTTTTGCCTTTCTAACTCCTGACACTTCCCACTTAGTCTCCGTCTTTTCTCCCGTCTCCCTGTCTTCTTCTCCCTGCCTGGAGGTGAGCCGTTAATTACGCTCCTGCTGCACTGCAGTGCTGTCGACAGCACCTCCAGATTCTCTCATGCAGCCACAGACAAGAAGGGCAGGTTGGTGTAAATTTCCTTGAGAGAGGAAGCAGAAGGGTTCCCGTCCCGGCTCTGCACTAAAGATAGAATCCGCCGGGGCAGTTTATGTGTTTTTCCTGCTCTCTGTATATCTCTGTCCCCGTTTTCCAGACTTGGCAACCGTACGAGACAGGCACAAGGGGTGAAATCTGTTTTTCATTGAGGCTAAAAACCCAAGGAAAGTCATGCTGAAAGGTTAAATCGCTGCACAAAGACCGCCAGACTCCCACCTTGACGGGCCTCACAAAGGTGGAAACAATAAGCTGCGAAAAAAGCTGCCCAGTAATTTTATTTAGCTTCACTGGCAGCTAAACATCTCATTGCAGACTGCTCTGGCAAGTAACTGGTATTGATTCTGGAATCTGAGATGCATGAGAGTAAAAGTGATGTGTTTACAAAGCGCTCCAAAGGAGTTGCATGCTTTTCCGCAGCTGCTGTCTAGTTTTTCTCGAAGTTGCCAAGCTGTCCCCAGAGGCCCATGAGTCACTCATGACTCCCTGAGAACTCGTCGCAGTTTAGACAAAATACGAGAATATAGAATGAGACACATCCCGAGTTAGCGATCTGTTGTCTGCTGTCTCTCGATTTTGGATGCTACCTTCCTTTGTGTGCGTCTGAGGGAAGGCAGATGTCTGATCAGTGCATCACCACACATGCAGCCTTAGCCGTTCTGTCACTATTCCTGCAACAGTGGTCTGATCTGAGATCTGCCAGACAAAAAGAGAACATTGCCATCTGTTGAGACAGCCAGTCAGCCAGCCATGAGCTTCACTTTGCTTTGCTTTTCATCTTCTGAGACTATAACGACGGAAAAAATCAACACGCCACCAGTCGAAAGAAATGCTGGATTCGGAGCTCTCGTCTTTTTATCTCTGCCTCTGTTCCTTGAAATGCCTCCTGTATAATTTAGCCAGTCTAGATTTAGGACTTGGAAAGACTATGATGGCGTTCCTCAGGCGGGTGGGGCGAAAGCAGGGGGATAATAGTGGAGTGGTGTTGAATGTGGAGCTGCAGACGAAGAAATGCTTTCATTCCCCAGAGGGGGAGGTTGGGCTAGACTAGGGAGGAGGAGAGGTTGGGGCAGCTGCTCTCCAGATGTCAGACCATCAAGAACTGGAGGGCTTAGTGGTGCGGTATGTATCTCTGTGAGCCGAAGGGGGGGGTTGTTACAACGGTACTTCTCATTTAGGGAGAAATGTCAGTGTTTGAATCACACAATCGTGGATGAAATGGGGACTCTATGTATGGCCCCACACTTTGATTTCACCGCAGTTCCATGTTCTCCTTTAAAGCGCTTAGCAGGTGGTAAAAGAGCCAGCATTGGCTTATCGTCGATGGTGGGGGTAAGTCAGTGCCAGATGCCCTAAAGTGAGTTCTGCTAATTGTAATGAACGTGCGTACATCTGTAACGCATGATCCTCACAACGCCGAACAAGTGTCACGCCACCACAAGCTAATGATAACCGGCTGGGAGCGGATCAGTCGAGCCTCCAGGAAAACTCTGCTATGGCATCTTTGGTGCAGTTAGATTCCGTGGAGCATAATTAGAAAAAAAAATGAAAAACAAGTTTGCTTTCATGGAGGCAGAAAAAAGAAATGCAATTAACGGTATTGACTATTGATATCTTGACGCACAGCACTAGGTGTGTGATATTAGCTCAGCAGAATTCTGGTCTCTGCTGATGGCAGCTCCTGGTTATTTATGGAAGAACAAATTGAAGGTACCCCAGCAGATACATTGAACTAGATCTCTGCGGGCTGCAGGTTCACACGCTGTTTGTACAGTCATGCCTGACAAGTGGCACAAAAAAAGGACACTAAAGGTGAAATATGTGAAATCTTCATCTCCACCTGTCAGCTTTTGTAGGGCAGTCTCAGTTTCACATTGTTTCTGTGCTGGACTTTTAAAAGCCTGTGCAGAACCCTTGTCAATAAGTAATGTCTGACTTGTGCAAAGTCAGACATCACTTATAAAGCCTGTCACGCATTTTCAGTCACTTATATGTGTCCAAAGTTTTAATTCAGTGTTTTGCCTTCACTACCATCCGTCCTTTTATAGGGAGGATTGCTCAGCCTTTCCTTTCTGGGAATGTCACTTTTATTTACAGTTCGCAGTGTGCTGTGGTATGACTCACTTTTGGGAAATGTTTGTGAAAGAACACACGGGCTTGTTTTTCTAACAGTTTACAAAGGCAGATTTGATCTCTAGAAACTCACTCTCCTGACTCGTCAAAAGGGCATCAGCGTGTTAACGGACTGACGGCTGGTGCTGCCATGTCTAAGCTGAAATGCCAAACTCTTCACAGAAGTTCGGTGAGGAGTGTATGTGTTGAAACTGAGTTACACCCAGAGGTCAGCTGTCGAGCTGATGGTTTGAGGTTTTGTGGAAGAATTCAGTGGTCCCCCTCCTCTTTTTTTTTTTTTCCTATATTGCATTCTTGTGTTGTCCGAGAGGACAGAAGATCCTTCTCTCTGGGTCAGAACAAGGGTTTCAGTAGTATGAGGCAACATGACCAGAATGGCGAAACATAATTTATATCCATGAATTTGAATTGGAAATAAGCCTGTATCCAACAAATATGAGGGCAATGCGGGGGCAGAACTGCACTGCGAGGGAGGAGAAATCCCAATCAGGCTTCTCTTTGTCAGACTACAACAATGTATGTATTGTTTGATATTTCATTATCTCACTTCTAAATATTTCAGTATGAATTCCAAGTGATTATAGGGCCTGGAAGCCAAGTTAATGGGCGTGACGGCTTGCTCCAGACCTCTACGAGGATACACCAACCATAACTTGTATTTTAGTGCAATTGTTTGAACCAATAATGCTGGATGGTGCTGAGATATTTGTTCACATCTAGAATAAGGATTCTGTATTTACATCTGTAGAGTTTCCTGTTGTACTTTGTGTCCAATGAGTGCTGTCAAAGAAACCCAATATGTTTTTATTTTGGTGGTGAGAAGCCACCAGCAGCAGCTGATTTCTGGATGCATTCCCTGTTGTAACTGGGCCCGTTTGCATTGTTTGGCCTGCATGTATTCATTTTCTGCAGCGTTGGGTTTGAAAAACACCCCATAAATCGATAGCTCTGCATCAAGCTAATTGGAGGCCGTTTAGCCAAATGTCACAAATGAGTGACCGAGGAGAGCGGCTCGCCTCGGATCAGCAGCCGGCCTGAATGACGGTTTGGCCGCGCTTGTATCGCAGCGTAATAATGTGGCTGCTGACCGGAGTGTGGCGCTTTGCCCCTCAGCCCATTCAGCCGGCACCAGGAGCCGGGCACCGGTTCTGCTCAGAAACCCGAGTGAGTGCTGTTACCTGCTCCTGGTCTTTTTTTTTTTTTTACTCACTAAACATTAGTTTGCGCCCTTCCTTTAACTAGACTGAAAAAATGCACATCTTAAGACACATTCTTGATGTCGCCATGTGAGCATAAGCACAAAGCTAAAAAAAAAAAACACCCTGTGTTTGTGAGATGCTTGAGATCACGTGGGCACTGAGAATAAAAGGGCGATGATATGTTTCTCCACAGCGAATCTGGCCTCTGGCCACGTTATCAACAGCACAGGATTCATCAGCTGTTTGCGCAGCTTCAGAGCTATTTAAAGTTTTCTAGCTAGCTGTTTTGATTTAGAGCGCACAGTGACTCCTTTGAGAGGTGTTGTTGATGTGTGCGCTGTGGGGCGCAGCCTTTGGACTCCTGCCTCTGCGCTCCACAGAGCTGGATCTGTCACATGTTGCCGTTTGATTCAAAGCTCCTTGGCGACCATAAAAAAGCCCAAACTCCTCACTTTTAGAGGGCCACAAACTAATCATACGTCCCGCTTCCCGACAGAGGTGAAAGAGTACGAGCCCCCGTTTGGTAACCTGAGGGAACACCCTTGTGTGGAAAGCATGAAGGACAGCGTTCTCCGAGACCGAGGGAGGCCTGAAATCCCCAACAGCTGGACCAGTCACACAGTAAGAGCCACCACACACCACACGCCGCCTCAAAGCCCACATTTCATTCTTCGGATGGAACTTGAAATACGAGATCACGCGCAAAGAGCCAAGTTGAATGTCAAGTTTTTAAAGCGGTGTGTGAACCTCCTGAGTGTCCGTGGTGCTGGGATGCAGCCCGAGCGGAAGAGGGGTGAGGAAGGGTTTGGAGGGAACGGGTTCGGTGAGGTAACGGCACACACCGTCAGCCAGCCAGCCGAGGACATTCAGGACGTCTGTCTCAGTTGCTCATGTCAGGAATAGTTGTTCCAAAAGAAAAAGGCATGACAGAGCAAGTTTTAGTTCACTGCTCTCTGCCGTGCAGCTTTTTAATTTTCAATTTTAAAAAACTCTAATGAAAGAGTCTCACTCTTTGAAGCAACCCTGCCTCTGTCAGACTTTTCTCTTCTTTGCTGTCATTATGGCAGCAAAAATCCAGTTTGGTTATTAATAAACAAAAACCAAACAACAAAATTAGTCATAAAAAGCTTTTTTTAAAAAGCTTTGACATTGCGCGTGTTTTAAAAAGTGAACAAATAAATAAGTGATTCTGCAGATTGAAATCACTGCACGACCTTCATTCAAGTGGGACCAAAAGCTGTTTCTCATTGCAATACTTTCAATTAAGATTTCTTAATATTTGAATAATTTTCTTGTTAATGTTTCATCTAAATTAATTCATTCTGTTTTCATTCACATTTTGCTCTGCCTCCCTTTGAGGGAACTCTAATTCTGTGTTCACAGTCAACTCTGTTGTTACTCAGGCGTTCCATATGATACATGAACAGTAGGGTCCCAAAGACATGTGATACTGCCAGGTTATTTTTTTACCAGACAGAACTGGCTACCGCTCACATCCTCATCTTACAGTAGACAGTAGAATATGTACCAGAATCATATTTGATTCTTAACTGTTTCCAGTATAACTGTAAACATCTTAATGGTGAGTTTTTAAATAGATTACTTAGAAATATTAAAATCAGTGGCTTTTGTAGTTTTTTTTACCCTTTTATCTGACAAATTTTGCGGCTTCTTTGTGGGGAGCATGAATTGATTAGTTGCAGTCTAAATGGATGTAGGTGAAAACGGTACAAAGAAAGTCACAGCTGCACACACACTTTTGTGTTTCACATCAGTTGTGGAAAAACGAACAAAAGCAGCAAGTCGGTGATGTCTCTGTTCATGTTCCATCTGTATTTATTTTTGCGACTCGTATCTTTAAATATTTGGCACTTCCTTTTAAAGCATGCCTACATTTAGTCCTGATAGAGATGTACAGACATATGTTTCCCATTTTCCTCTGGTGCCCAAAGGCCTTGAGAAAAAAAATCCTCCATTAATAAAATTTGAAAAAAAAAATCCCTCGTTTTCTCATGGGAACATTCCCTCTGTGGATTAATATTTATTAGTTAATTACACTGTCTGTACCTGTTTGCATCTGTCTCAATATTTGTTCTCACGCTGCATCATCCGGTCACAGCCACACCCCCTTTTGGTCAATAAAACCTCCTGATTCGGAGCTGCAAACTGCCGCCGGCAGAGAGAAGCCTGTAATTACTTTTGTAGTTTCAGCTTGAGGTGGTGATGCACACGTGCCCGGACTCTGTCTCTGTGACTCACCGTGGCTCTGGTCCCTTTGCAGGGGATCCAGACGATCTGCGCCTCCATAGAGGAGTGCTGGGACCACGACCCCGAGGCCCGTCTCACAGCCCAGTGCGTGGCCGAGCGCTTCAACGACATGGACTACCTGGACAAGCTGTCAGACTGCTCTGACTCAGAGGAGAAGATCCCAGAGGAAATCATCGTGGTGGACGAAAAGTAGAAGCTCTTTTGAAACGCTGCCCCCACCGGGGCGGCTGAGGAACTACACCCACGCAGCTTGGATGGGACAGAGTTCAAGAGGAAGAATCCTGTTTGATTCTCCAAAGATTTGTTACAGAGGAGCAAACTGGAAGATGGGCATATATATCAAGTATCAGAATCAATTTATGGACAAACAAGCGAGATTGCATCTTAATGATCATTTTTAACCAAATACACTATTTGCACTTTATGAATAACTATGCACACCAAATTATATATCCGTCATTTCTTTGTTTTAAGGGGGGCACAAAAGGGACCGGTGCAAAAATATTACAACATTTAATGACACTAATATTCCCCTTGTTGCATATTCAGGGACCTACTTTATTTTCGGATGTAGCCAGATGGTCTTGGCCGAATATCAAAGGGGTGAAGAGACACATGATTGAGGATGTGAGGAGAATATCCAGGCATGAAATTGAAATGACTATTATGACCTAGTTACAACATGAAATGAACACTGAACGCATGTGTTCAGGAAAGTACAGGATTTGTCATAAGAAAAGTAACTGAAGTTGAAAGTTTAGACGTTGACTTTTTTTTGTAAAAAGGAACCAAGGGTGCTCATCTCCTCTGAAAGCCACACCAGATGGGCCTTTTACCCAGCTGCAACCAAAGGAGCCAAGTCGGACAGCAAAGTTCCTGCTCAACTCAAAGTGTCCCACTGCAGTGCAGCAAGGATGCAGATGTTCCCGACCCACTCGCAAAGAGATAAACCTTTAATCAGAAAGGAATAGGAACTGTAAAGGAATATCAGCTGCCTAATAATATATACAATATACATATGCTTATGGGTGTGTATAAGTGTGTGTGTGTGTGTGTGTGTGTGTGTGTGTGTGTGTGTGAATGTGTGTGTAAGGAAACTGAGATATGTGTTATGGGCTACAAACTGGAGGATCCACTCCGCTTGTCTGTATGCTAACCAAGCTAAATTTTTTTGTTTTTGTTTGTTTTTGTTTTTAAGGTCTGAACGAATGCTCAGAAACTCTGTACTATACTTTTGTAAAGGCCAATATTAAAATCATTACTGTGCTCTTTGTTTCTGTTTGCTGTTTTTCCTGCTGTGATGCCGCCCTCTATTTGGATATTTGTTCCCACTTTGAATAACAGGCACTGAGAGGTTTGATTGTGTGTAAACAGGACAAACAAATCAGCGCTTGATTACAGCAACACCTTCAAAAAACAGCTGGGATTCAGGAAATTTCACCCCTGTGCGGAATTTTTCTGAGGAATCTGTGTCCAATCTGGCTGAATACACTATTTCAGCCCCACATACTGTGTCACTGAAACTCATTCAAAATTAAGTCTGGCACTTTCACCCTGAAATTATCACTGTGTCCAAACTCTCTCTGTCTTGGGGATGTTTTTTTGTGCTAAACAGTGCTAATTCTTGTCTAACAGCAATGAAAATTTACTTTAGCTTATTAGTCTATTCAATCGTGAATATCACTATGATGCATCATTTACAACAGTGGAAAGCAGCATTTGTAGCTGTTACTCAGAAAGTCTAACAATATTTACACATTTAGATGGAACTATTTAGAAATAGGTCAACAGTGGAGGTATGCCTATAGAAAAATGCAAAAAAAAAAAAATCGAGGCAGTTGAATGCACTCTGTGTATCAAAATTCTGCATTTATTATACTAAAAGTTTCATTTCCCTGCATGGCAATCTTTGTGAAACACATCGTTCTAGTCCACTGGCGCCAGAAGGCCATGCCAGCATGAACAAACAGGCAGCCGCTCACAGAGAGACAGTTGTAGCTATTTGGCAAAATATAACACGTTTCTGAGCGGTCACACGCTTCCATATTGGCTGTTCCTGGCTGATTGGCTGAACCAGGCCGAAAGCTTTTACATGGACAGTATGTGTTGATATAGAATGAGCTCTAGACATTTGGTAGGTCCGTACAAAATCTGGTTGGATGAGTGTCTGCAGTGTGGGAGAAACTTTTCCTCCTGGGTTGACTCATTCCGTCTGTGGCCTCCTGCTGGCACATTTTTACCTCGGCTGCTTTTAATTGACCTCCTGGTCAGCAGAACTTGTCCCTCACTGCTTTTAGTTATTTTAGACTGAACCATAAAACAATGTGCTCTGGCGGCTTCTGACAGATAAGCACATTTGTTTTATGTCTTGGGCGTTTCAAAGCTCTCCTCTGCACAACTCATCCTGTTCCATCAAGGCTCTTTTGTTTGATCCAGAGCCCCAGAAACATGTTTGCTGTTGAAGTGAAGTCAAAATGCATGAGCTGGGAAACAAACACACATTTGAGAACAATTGCAAAGTGATTTTTTCAGCTTTGGTGGGCTTTTTGTTTTTAAATGCTCTCTTTACTTAATGCCACAGGCACTCATTGTGTGGGCTGCACCACCGACACATTGAAGGCTGCGGTGGGAAACATAAGCTGATGATAGATGATTTCCAAACATATCATTTTTCACCATCAAATAAATTTGTGCTGGTTTTTCTGCAGCCTTCAAACTTCTCAAAGGGGGGTGGGGGGTGCAGGGCACAAAGGATAAGGAAGTCTTTAAATACCTTACGGAACACCTCTTTTCCACTGACGCATCCGTCAAAGCATAAGCCATTTTTATGTTATAACTCAAAGAGGAAGAAAAGCAGAAACAGGCAGATCTTTGAGGAGAAGTTTGAAGTCTCAGTTGGGGTTTTAAGCAGTTTAACAAGAAACCTGTAACATTTGATGTTCTAACATGAGCTGTAGTAATATAGAAATAATTTATCGGCTATATTTTTGTGCTAGTTTCCATTTTTTTGTGTTTTTTTTAACTTGATCATTAAGTACCAGCCATAAATATTTGCCTGTGACGTCACCCCAGTGTTTGCTTTATAAGAGCAAGATCAAAGCTGCATTCAGGAAATGCCCAAACCTGCATTTTGTCCTATAACCAGGAGAGGGAGATGTGGCTCCACTGGAGGCAGCATACAAAGGCGGCATTTGTGGCCTCTGCAGACAACTGGCTTTTTAAGCATTGAAGTCAAAGAGCTAGTATTTATGGTTTTTGGGTGAAAAGAAAAAGAAAAAAAGCGAGCGCCGTGCACTGTGAGAATGAAGGCGCTGGCCTCACAATGTGACAGCTCTTTCCATTACGGGGACTCAGTGGAAATGACCCGTTGCCAAACATTTGAGTTACTTTGTATCCTGGTGAGACCTAATTGCATTTAATCGCTTGCTGTTGGCAAACACTCAGTAAATTTTTATCCCCGTAGGATTCCCTCACTTTGCTCTTTCGATATCTCGCAGCGTTTGCCATCACTCACCTGTCGAAATGTGTCATCCAGTATAAGCTCCAGCAGCCAACAGTGGGAGCCGGCCGCTAATGCTGGTTCAGATCTGCACCTGCGGTCACAGAGTGGGTTCTTGTCAGCTGCTCTATGGTGATACTTCCTAACCTGATTAACTCCTGGAGTGGGCGGTGGCAGCAGGCCGAGCGGCCAGCCAAGAACAGCCAGTCCCTCGGTCCATTTGTACACATAGAGGCAAACACTCACACAGCCCTCAGGTTGTCCTAATAACCCTGAAGGAGATACTCTTTTGCCAAATTCACTTAATATACTCACATGCTTGTTGCCATAGTGACGTCTCATGCATCAATCAAAGCTGCTGGGGAGTGTGTTGGTTATTGAAAGCTAGAAACAATATTTTGAGCTCCAGTAAGGAGATGACAAGGAAGACAAATGACCCCCCTCCCTGATAGAACCTCCTCTCTCAGCTGTGTGAGTCCAGATAACCATAAGACACCATTTGTTCCCTCGTCCCAGTCATTTCTGCAGTCATCCTCAAACTACCAGGCGATTTGGATGTTCACTCGGCATATTACAAAGCAGCTCTCAGGGCATGAGGCAACGGAACTGCCGGCAGCAGCGGTGGCAGCAGGAGTCACATTGTTGAGCAAAATTTCAAGCTTTGAGCCGCAACTGTGTGCCGAAATTGTCCAGGGAAGGATGTGCAAACCAAGATAAGAGCAGCAGGCAGCCCGGGATGAGAGATGGAGAGATGAGGCCGCTGGAGTATGAGCAGCCATTACCCCTGCTGTCCTCTCTGATGGTTTTGTTTAATGGAAATGGACTTTATAATTTTGATATTACTTTAATTTCCTCAAGCCCGAATGAACTATCCAGTCATTATGGGCTCTCCTACCAGCCTCTTAAAGATGGTAATAGAAAAGAACAGCATTTCAAGATCAAACACAGCTGTGTCACAAAGGGCAGCATGCGCGATATGAAAGGATTTCTGCCGGAGTGATGCATTGTTGTTTTCTGCCTGTTGTGACAAAAGCAGTACTTGACAGATATGTTGCAATTTCCTCTCCTATAGAAGCTGGTCTATTCAGCCAGCAGAGGATGCCAGTCCACGGGGATTCCCATATCAATCATCTTAAATGTAATGTGTGATGAATCGTTTTATCTGTGTTGCATACCAATCTGTCCATACAACACTTACAGATTGTTTTCTCTTATCAGCAGCAGCCGTTTCATGCATAACTAGTTAGATCACAATAAGGCGAAAATAAATAAATCTCCAATGCTAACAAATGAACTGTTCCCATTTCGGTTTGGGAGTGGGTTATAGGCCTGGATTTAGAGCAGTAATTCGCAATCTGGAGAATGCTGGGACAGCTGTTTCCTCCTGAATGCAAACTCTCCTGGATCTGGTCTGGGAATTGATGTCATCACATGGAACACAACAAGCAGGCAGCGGGAAGCTAACAGAGACCTGGCCATCTCTTTTCACGGGGTGCTTAGGTCTGGCCATGCCCCTCCAACCATGTCCAACCCCCACTGGCATCTCTTCTTCCCTATATTCACCGGAGAGGCCAGCTGAGTTTAACAGTATATGAGAGGCGTGACTTGTGCTCCGTCAGATGACCGATTGAGGGCAACCAGCAGGAGAATCGATTGGACACAGGCCCGGCACAGAAATGCGTGCTCCTGACCGAGGGACCACTTGGTATTGAACCAGCGTTCATAGATTGTGTCGTGGTAGCCACCAGAGTTTGCTGATGATTTAAAGAAAAGGAACAGCTAGGCAGCATTTAAATGCACAATGGTTGCGAAAAATGTAGCTAATGAATAGGAAATCCCAGTTATTTGCAAGTGAAATGGATAGAGAGTCATTAAATCCTTCTTACAGGGTTTTTAGAGAAATATGCTTTCCTTGCTTTGGTCTTGCATAGATGACAAGAAGGAAACAGTTAATGAATGTAAGCTGCAGGCCTTTGACATCACTGCATTAAAAATAGACCCAGTTCTGTAGTGGAGATCACCGCATGGACTCAGGAGCACCGTGAGTGAACATAGGTCTCATCCACTTTGCATATTAGGTGTTTGCTTTGCACAGAATATGAACAACAAGTAAAGATTTAGGCAAAGCAAACAAGTCAATATCAAACATGTTTTCTCTTTCTCTCTCTCTCTCTCTCTCTCTCTCTCTCTCTCTGACGCACCATCTTCTGGGTTAAAGAGGAGGGGGACCATCTGGCTCAATATTAGGGTAGAATTCAAAAGCCAGCATCAGTGATGGTGTGGGAGGGAGGGTCCAGTAGACTAAATTGCATGGGCGATTTGCACTATGATTCAGCACCGTTCTTTCAAAACAATCAATAGCCAATATGCAGGCCTGTAAACCTTTTAAACTTTATGATTTCAGAAAATAAAACCAATCTGCATGTTTAACAACTGCATAGTAGAGCAGGGTGCTGATCTGCTGGGTTAAACACAACAAATCTGAAAAAGTAAGTTACCTTCTCCCTCTGGGAGTTTCTTGGCCGTTGTTAGAAGTGGAAATGATGCTGCTTGGATAGGTACAGTTCTGAACCATGAATAAACATCTTTTTTACGCGCAGATGTTGACGTTCCTATGTCCAATGGAGGTTGTCCTGATCTCATCATGCAATTGTAGACCGATTCTGGCAGTAATTGGCATGCATAAAAAGAGTTGATTTTGCAGAATTTCCTGTTGATTTTAAGATTTCTAATTTATGTAGAATGTAGCATTATATTTACTTTTCACACAGAGTATTTTTGGAAGCACGGGTGTACTTGCATAATTACTGAATTATTAGAACAGGCAGACATGCTTCATACCTGCAGAGCAGAATATCACTGACAGGGCTCACATGCATGCGCCCCTTATTCTGAGGGCTTTCATTTCACCACAGAGATTTTGGTGCTATTCCACTGAAGGAATAGCACATAAATCTGTTGTCTTCTGAATTGAGAAGGCTCGCGTTGGCCACTCAGGAGAGTGACAGAAAGGTCATTTTTCTCAAGCAGAGACAGCTGTGGAATTGGAAGACATACTTCAATTTTCACCACCTGAGTAATACGTTTTTCCCCTCCAGCAGGAATTGTGTCCGACTAAGATCAACAGTTTTCATCACATTACATTTCTCATATCTGAATGACAATCCTGTCAGAGGCCCATCATCCGAAGGCCACTCAGAGGGCTGACTTAAGTCAGTGCAGTGTCCACCAGCCGTCCTCTAATATGTAGACGTAGACATAGGGGAGCTTCTCTGAGTCTGACATTCTGCCTGCAGAAAGTTCGGGCCTCACTCCTTATCTTTTCCTCATCTGTCTCCATCTCTTTCACTTGCTTTGTCAATTGATACATTTCTATGTAGTGTTTTGTGCTGCATGCCAGCAGAATTTGAAGCATGGCTGCAGGAGCTTTCAGTTGTGTCGACAGGTCAGAATCAATCTTGATGAATGTGGTGGACTGAGAACATTTTCAGGCAATTTTTGTTTGTGTTTTTATGCTACTGACAGTGTCTCTCAGGGGGGAAAAAATCATTAAAAGAACTGATTTCTCTCTGTATTTGTATGTAAGGTCTCTGCACAGTCAAGCAATAAGTCAATCAGAGTAAAAAGCATTTGTAATTCTTGGGAATAATTACTATGATTCAAACCCTGATTAGAAATTCAGTTGATGGATTTTGTGATTGTATCATGGATTGACTCTGTTATTGCATTAATTGTTTTGCTCCATTTATGGAAATGCGGTAAGTTAGGGGATTTTTTTGTAAAAGAAATAGACATAATAAAAAAATAGGTTCAGTCCAAACAGCATGAAATCCTTTTCTTCTATCTTTAAAAAAAAGAGACAAATATTCAGTGAATGGTAAAGCATCTCCAGTCAGATGAAGCTTTCTAAATTGAGCAAAAACCCTCTTATCCCTTGAATGACAGATCATGCCTTATTTTGTGGCAAAACACAGCTGTGTATTGCTCTATTTCATATTTTATGGCAACAAATGATTTTCTGTAAAGAGTTAGTTTGGGCTTGACGGCGCGTGGTGCATGTGAATGGCTGAGTTATGCAGTGCTTCTCATAATCACATTGGATCAAGATTAACTGTTCTGTCACACAACATGAACCCAAGTGTCCGATCCTATGCCGGCATACCCTTCATCAAAGTCAACATCAACATTTTGTGCCCTGTTGTAGAGTTGTGCTAATGTGTTGTAGACTGAAATATCTGGTGGATATAACAACGTCTCTGTGCCCCGTTGACTTGTGGAGAAATGAGGCATGCTCAGTGTGTAACTGATGAGGCTGCACAGGTAACCCGGTAAACTAAGAGTAAGACCTTACATCAAAAAATAGAGGTTAAATTAAGTAATTGTGCTTATTTTTGCGCTCTCTGATTCATCACAAGTACTCATGAAGCTGTTGAATTCTAATGTCATGGAAAACTCTATGGCCCTGAACTGCTATTTTAATATGCAATGAATGTTTATTTCAAAAGCCCATAAAACTTAACCTGGAGCCAATTATAATTGTGCCGAACGTGTTTTTGGAGAGTACTGAAAAGGACTCTACAGCTCTCTGTTGGCCGTAGGTATCAAATTGTTGATATTGTTTGGATGCTTTGGGATGTTTAGTGGTTTTCTTTAAGTGCTCTCATTTCTGTTAATGATTGGGTTGAAGATCAGTGTGTGCAATGTTGATCCTAAGGCTAATCATCCTGCTAAAGTGGATCACGGTAGAGTCAAATAAATGAAATTTCCAAAATGTCCAGTGCTTGCTATGAGCAAACATTAACTACAAAAAGAATATGGTGGGTCAGAGCATTGATAAATCCTGTTCTTCAATCTAGCCTGGTATTGAATACAGGATGCTGGTGAACTGAAAATGCTACAAAGGTGAAATAATGTTTTTGGTTCTGTATGATGCATTGGAAATCTATCAAGGTGCTCTTCTGCTTTTCAACAATCGCATGCTGGGAATTGCTCAGTGACGACCCCTCAGTGGGATATGGTTTGTATGAGGAAGATAAAGCACACAAGAATAGTTCTTATTTGTTATTTTTCAGCCCTACTTGCAGCATGGAAGTATGTTTAAAGAGATCTCTGCATCAACCACAGCTTCCCTTTTTATGTGCACCTCCTGTCTCATACATGCATTAAATTGGAGGCTTCCTTCAAAAGGGTGTAGCTACTTTACCCTCATCACTGACAAGAGGCTTCACTTTGTGACATGTAGTTACTACAGGTTGAAGGATCTGAAATTGCTTAAGTAAATACTGCTCCAAGAAAAAATAGCTTTTTTGTGCAACAATTCAAACACATAGATGTACCATAATATGTGAAAATAATTAGAGTAATCTTGATTGGCATGTATTCAAAGCACGCAGAGTGACACAGAGAAATGTGCATGCTATGCACTTTCAGCTCTTTTGCATTACTGTCTTTCTGCAAGATAAAAAAGTGCAGATGCCCATGAATGCCAAGCAAATGGTCTGCACGTCCCTTATGTTCTTAGGTGGAAAAAAACAGTGAAAACAAACATTTAAGTCTGTCTCTGGAGACAGAAGAAGGCAAAGCTGTCTTGCCTGGCAACAGCATACTTTTTGGCCAGCTTTCATCTGGATCTTGTCCTGGCCTTTGGACAATAGATGTGAGTGACGCAATCTTCACAGTCACAGTCTGTTGTCTATTTGCTCCAAAGGTCATTCATTCGGAATATTAAGGTTGAGTGGAACAGGTGAGGAATGGAGTTATCATGATGTCACATCTCAAATGCTGACTGACGTGGAAGATTGGTATTTGTATGCACAAACATATTGTTGCATGCCCACACAGATATATATTCATCCGTATGCTTGCACAGGTTGCATCACATTCTGAAATGTCTTGGACTTCTGGCTGCAGCACATGTCTGCAATATTGCCTGACTTTACTCAGCTTCAGTCTCGTGATCTTTCCATGAACTGTGAAAGCTTATCTACTTCTGCCACACCATCTTCTGTCCATGATGACCCCATAAATTTTTATAATCACCCTTTTACTCCCCTCTAATATCAGTTTCCATCTCCCTGTTGCTCTTAAGCTGCATTTTCATCACATGTCTAGGTCCACCAGAAGACAGCCTCAATCCTCAACTTTAATAAACCATCTTAAACTAATCTCAAATCAATTAATGTGAATGGCTAATTTACCTGTTTTTCATTATTATGAAACATCAGATGACTAGATTTGATGTGATATACATGAAGAGTATGAACATGGGTCAGTTTAAGATTTCAAACAAAACAAATCCTCAAATAAATGTCAGTACAAATCTAAAGAAATACCAACTTGTGATCTTAGAAAAAGTAAAGATTATTCAAACAGTTTAATGAAATTCACAAATGGACACAGAGTCAGATGTGAGGCACAAGTCATTCTTTCTTAGTCTGAATTTTGAAACGTTGTTAGGAATCACTCATTACAATTTTCTGTAGTTTGGATCTAAATAGGTCTCTCCAAAGTTCAATATGTAGCCATAGGTGTAAGATACAGCACTGCAATTGAGACTGCATTTACATTTGTCTCCCATAAAAGTAGGATATGTTTCCCAATGTAAATAACTGTCATTTTATAAAGAGGAAGTAGAAGCTGAGAGTTGCCAGCAGAGAGTAAGATGCAGTATATCTACACTGACTACAGAAAAAAATGCTGTTTCAATTCAAGTAACAATGAAAAGAAATGCTGGACCGCTTCTCCATTTCTTTTGGCACTGGTTCACACCCAAGTTGAATGATTATACTTTTATCTCATGGCTGGATCAAATTGTTCAAGTAAAGAATAAATGTTTAACAGTGACTTTGAAGAAAAAGAAATACAGGGTTTCATTTCAATGTATGCTTCCAATATTTGATGAATGGTGGGTTCTTGTCTTTGCTAAAGGACAAAGTAATGATGAGACACATCAGTCTTTATTACCTCTCCACCACTCAATCCAGAACTTCCAAGGGCAACAGAATATTGCACTCAAAGAGAACATTCATCTTCACACACCTGGTTATAGCTTTCAGCAGCACGGAAGCCGAATCACGTTGGACTGCGCTATAAGCACTTAACACACTTTACAATGGTTAGAATTCACATGACTAAATCAGTCGGACAGGGTTATCTTCAATTTGATGTAGATTCTATAAGTAGTTAGTAGCAGAATGATTAGATTTCGCATATTGTAAGATAATCCTTTTTTCAATCATTAACAACCGCATCACAGTGCGCTTTCATTGGTCCACGAAGTTGTCAATCTAAGCAGTCCGGCTCTCTGATTGGTTTAGATACAGAACATTCCAACTCCTCGTACCTGTCGATCTGTGACAGGCCACAAGAGTTCTCTGACGCCCCGCCCATCGCCCCATCCCGCCCCTTTCCGCCGGCGTTCAATCGAGAAGTGGATTGACTGTTGCAGCCTTGTTATGTGGCACATGAGTACACGGGCAGGGATGTAACGGCTGCGGCACTTTGCTAAAAGAAAACTAGCACATATTCGGAAGACTCGTTTTCCCCCAAAAACTAAGCCGGTACAGACGAGAGGAGTTTACGACAGTACGGAGTGGAGGGATACAAGGGAGCGTGGCAGGAGGGACGCTCTAGCAAATCCAACCGACACCGCACACAGAAATGGCGGAGCACCACGCAGCCAGCGACGGCAAGCACAAAGCGTCCACCAATTCCGGGGGGTCGGTGCACGGGAACAGCCGACCCAGCAACGCCGGTGGAGGAGGGGGCAAAGGAGGCCTTTCTGGTGGACTGACCCAGCCAGCCGGTTGGCAGTCCTTGCTCTCGTTTAGCATTCTTTTCCTGGCCTGCCTCGCAGGATTCAGCTCCAGACTTTTCGCGGTGATCCGTTTCGAGAGCATCATCCACGAGTTTGATCCATGGTGAGCTAGCTAACGATTGTCAAAACAGGCAATTTCGCATGTAACCTCTGCTGGTACTCTGGGCCAAAGAGGTTTAAACCGCTCTTGTAGATGTTTTAATATTCATTTGTACCCCCATACCCTAATTTGGTTCGTATTTTAGTTTTATTATCGTAGTTTACTCAGCAAAAGTTAGCATGTTAGCAGCTATTTTAAGTTTCACTTAAGTTTATTCAGATTTTGATATGTCAAAAGTCTTTTCTGGAAACACACGCTTGTCTTGCCTCAGTGAACAAAGAAATGATTTTTCTAAGATGTCCTTGGCACAAATGCTGAATGTGTGTGTGACCGGGGGCTGATGTGTGTGTCCGTGGGTGGCACCTTGACATTTCACATAAAGGTCCGGGTGACACGCGGCGAACTGGCTAACTAGTTGGGTTTGACTGCTCGTTTGCTGCTGGTTTTAGCTGCTAATACAGTCGGATATTTGCAGGCACTCGTGAGGGGAGTCTCGCTTGAGATTGCAGGAAGACACGTGACCAGCTGAGAGGAATGGAAATGTTTTACCGAAGGATTATATGAGATAATATGGTCGGCTCGGTTTACAGAGGCTCTTCCTCTGCAGGGTTGGATAGCTTTTATGTGTTTAAAAAAATAGATATAAACATAACCCGCAGAGTAGTTAACGTAAGGAAACGAATGAATGAATGAATACTGGACGACCAGAGGTTCCTGCAAAGTTTGAGCCTGCGCCGATCAGCCAGTACGATGTGAACATGGAAGCCAGCTGATCCGGTCTGGCGAGTCTGTCGTTACAATGCAGGATTATTCCGCTTTGTAGAAAGTCACATGGGCTCTGGAGTGGCCGCCTGCTTGCACCGTCATTCCCTCAGTGCTCTCCTTTTTCTCTGTGGCCTTCAGCCAGCCAGCGTGACTGATGCATTCATTTATTAATTTCCAAGGACAGGTGCTCCATCTTGTTCAGGGTGACGCTTACCTCTTTAATTAGGTTGATAACCTAATTGTGTTTTATGGCCAAGGGTCACCGCATGGGGCTGTTGGGGGTTTTGCACGGTTCAGATGAGCCTGATTGGACTTTGAGCCCTACATTTGCTGCTGGACCGACCTGAGGACGCTGGCATACGATCAGGTTAAACTGAAAAAGAACAAGCTGGGGTCAGGTTGAAGACGCCCGGTACATTTAGCATGGCATTTTCTGAACTTTACAGTAGCTGCTGGAGCTGCCTCGTCCTGTACCAGGCTAGAAAGTGGCACCATTTCCCAGAGCTGCCAAGCTAGAAATGTGCCGGTCTTTGGCTACGTGTCACAGATAAGAGAGCAGAAGCGTTCTTTTGATACTCGGAAGTTTAAAAGCCCTCGCAGCTACGAGTAGTCTGCAGTTGCTCTCAGTCTTTCTGTTGAAACCACAAAACAAAGCCATGCTTCAGTGGAACTGCCTAATGGAGGCTAAAGTGAGCAGAACAGTGAATCCAGACACAAAGCGATGAGCGCTTTAATTGGAAAATGCAGGCATTAAGGCAGAAATCTGCTGCAGCAATGCACTCGTCTGCAGACTATTGAGTGTTCTCCAAGTCGTTGGAAGCACACAGCTTTATTTCTTGCCCCCGTGTGTGGTACCAGTCAACATGCTTAACACATGCTTAATCACTGTCTTAACAATTTGATGGCTGCAGAGACTCTGGGGAATTCCTCAATGTACATGTCAGCCACAAAGTGAGAGTTCCGTATAGATTAGCAGTGCGTCAGCCTGTGCGTTTTAACTCTTGCATCGCCCCCCCACTCCTTCCCGCCGCTCTGGACAGTGAAGAGGGAAATGTGTATTTTAAAACTGGGTGCCCTCGGTTTGCTGATTGTAAGGGCCCATCGTTCTCAGACACACTTGATTAGAGCTGTTGTGTGGAGTACTTGGAAGCTGCTGCTCTCTGTGCAGAGCTCCACATTATTTGCAGCAAAACCATTACATTAAACAAGCAGGCAATTTGTAGGATCATGATTGGATTTACAGGCGCTGAAATGTCAGGCGTGTTCCGCAATGTGCCGACGCCACAAGCCGCTCCGCTGTGGGCAGAAGCATTCCTGGCACCTTTCAGGGGTTTTCTGTCTGTGCCGATTGGACTTTTCTAGTTTGAGGCTTCTGGCGGGGGTTGTTAACGTCTCGGGCTGCTTCTCAAAATCTTTCATTCAACCGTTCACGCCTAACGCCGGGAAGCTTTTCCTGTCCAAAGTAACACTTTGGTCTGCACTTTCTTCAGTGGCTTCCTGTTGGAGATGGTCAGACACTGCAAATATTGTTATCGGGGACTGGAGGGGGGGAGATAACTCGCAGTGAATGATACAGACATTTTGGTGAGCATGTGACGGCTCCCCAGAGCGTTTCAGGAATCCAGTGGAAACTGTTTTGAGGGATTGTTTCTTATGAAAATATCATGCATGGCATTTTGACTTAATCATGCTTAATACATGCAAAAAGAGTCAACATCAGCCTCATAAAAGGTATTTTTTAATAATTTCTTTTTCTTTTTTTAATGTTTGATGTTGTGAAACCCTTATTAGTCATGAAGCTAAAAGCTGCTCAGAAACGGCCCACGGGGCAGCAAGTGATTTGCAGCACAAAATCTCACCTTAAAGAATGCAAATAGAATTTTTGGGGTTTTACGCTACAATCTATTTCTATGATTTCAAATGTTGCAGTTCTGGCCGTCCTGAAAGCACCCCAGACAGCTGCTGCACGGGCCCTCTGCTCTGAAGGAAGTGGAACCGGGCCAGTGATGCAATGTATCTGCTATGTGATAGTAGCTCAGGTTGATTTATTTTAGTTGGCCAAAAATGTGCTCTTTTGAGTTATGCCGCATGTTTTGAGGAATAAGAACCGAAAGCAGGCTTTGAATGAGCGCAAGCAGTGCAGAGACCGGAGCTGCTGTAATGTGGTCGTTAAACGGACTCTGCTCTGCCAGATTTGAAGGGGAATAAAGGAGCTGTATCTTCCCTTCAGCTCATCATAATCTGAATAATGATTTCTTTAGAATGAGCTGAATAGATGAAGCAGCACTCGAGTTACAACACTGCCAGCGAGGTGTCAAAAAACAAACATCTGGGCTTAAGGATTGAGGTTGACATAGTGTGGTGATGAGCTTGAAAAGCGGAAGTCAAAGCTGACTTTGATCGTCAGCACTGATTTATATATTTATGTGATCCCCAGTTGTTGAAATCGAGGGAAACCGAGATAGTAGATAGTGTTTCTTGTCTTGGTTGGTGCGAGGAAGAGAGTGAGAAAGATAAATGGTGTTCCCGGAAAAGAATGAAAATATGAATAGAAGAATGTAGTGGAAAACTCCACGTGCCGCTTCACAGCATGTTATTAGGTCATGCAGATGGTGTGCAGAGGTCGTGGTCCACAGGGCTGCAGCTGGAAGTCACACGAGGAAGATTAGGTTCAGGCTCCAGCCAGAGAGTGCGGCCCAACGCGAGGAACTATTTCAGAGCATCGCTCAGCACCATGTGGAGCTGCTCATTCTCACAGTGAGCCAGCAGGAAGTGCCCACATGTAGCTGCTGTGGACACCAAGTTTCCCTAATCTAAACGGAGAAACCCGCCTTATCCCTGCGGTAAGAAGAAGGCGCTCCTCGGTGGTTTTGATGGTGAGTTTGGCTAATGGCTGGGATGCAGGACCTGTTGCACATATGGCTGCCCTGTCAGAGATGTGGATGAAGTTGCAGCATTTGAAAAGGTCGCCTTAAGGTTAAGGTAAAGACGAGTGGGACTGTGCTGGCCGGACCATCTGCTCCCACAGTATTTGCCATCTGCACACACACTCGGCTCACAGCAGCGCCGAGAGGAGACCTTTAAGCCCAAGAGCTACTGGAAGGCTGCCAAACAAGGTTTGAAAGACATTGTATTATTTTGGCTCCTTGTTCCAGCTCATGTTCTCTTTCAAATGCTTTTCTTTTAGGTCCAAACCAAACAAACCCATGTCTGTGCAGGGTTCACGATCTGAAAAGTGGCAGCTGAAGCCCAATCTGCAATCTCCCCAAATGCTTTATCTATTTGTTTTTCGTTTTTCAAGTAAGACACAAAAGAAAAGATTCAGGAGTTCAACTGCTTCTGAGAAACAAGAGAGGCGGGATTCATCAGCTGAAACGCTGGCACCTCCGCTGGTAAAAATCCTACACAGTTTGGTCCACTTTGATATCAGTTAATAGCTCATGAAGGATGACGTGCTGTAACCGCTTTAATGAAATCCTGTTTGCTTCAGAAAGTTGCTAAGTGCTTTGAAAAGGAAATTCTCCCCACAGGAGATGTAGCACCTCAGCCTTTATTCAAACGCCAGCACAATTAGTGTGGGTAGCAGCTTCACACACTCTCACTTCTTCTTTTTCCATGTTTTTCACACATGAAACATCATGCCTTTTATCTGTAAGTACATTAGGCCGTCTCAGCAATGTTGTGTGGGAAACAGAGAACAAGCGGTGATTGATCTTTCTACCAGACACTCGGCTGGAGCTGTGATGCCTGCAGAAACCACAGGATGGCTAACGGGTTTGGAACGGGGGGGAGGGGGAGTGGGAATGGGTTTGCCACTCAGAAATAATTATGTGTTTGGTACTTAGGCTTTTGGCCTGCACGCTAGAGCTCCTTGCGCTCATGTCATAACTCATCTCTTAAGGGACACCAGCACCACCACGCTCCATTTCTGACCCTCCACCGTAAGCCTTTCTCCTCAGTCCAGAGACTTTATGCCGAGCCCCCGATGATGGGCTGTTTCCCAGGTGGGCCTTCCCTGGGGAGGAGTGTCTGGCGTTGTGTGGAAGTTTTGTGAATCTGATGCTTGCAGCATTTGGCCAGCCGAGAGCTGTAGGTCTGATCCAGGCCTCAGGGGGAATGTGGTCCAGGGAAGCCACCAGCCGTACAGTGGAAGCCGTCCAAACAGCATGGATTTAAGCATTTGATTGCACAGTGTGAGTTGTTTTAAAGACTCTTCTGAGTCTTTCTGTTGAACCCGGACCAGCCTGTGGTCAAATTAAATGTGCTGGGCCTGGAGTGGGGTGAAGTAATCCGTGTGTGAATTTTGCCGTGGATAAAGTTACATAAACCGGTCAACTGTTAGAGTATACACTATGAAATTGAAAGGTCTAATTAATGCTAATTTATGAATATATTTTTTATCACCTCTAGCCACCAATGGACCTCTTGGCCTGTGTGGTTATCTGTGCCGACCTTATAGTGCTGTATCATAAATTTGACCCGGAGGGGTGAAGGTGTAATGGAGTGAAACCAGCATGCCCTACAGGTATATTTAAACTTGTATCTTTGCTTATCATATTCTTAGGTTGCATTCATTGAAGAGGCTGCAGTTCTATGCCCTGTAAATTAGGCTAAATCTGCTCTGCACAATTGGGAGCTCTGGCTTCTCTGTGCTTGGGGCAGGAGGATTTTATGATATCAGTACTCCTTGAGCAAAAAGCTTTGGTGATCTGAATAGGCTTGCCCGCTAGGTGGCTTAAACACCAAGCCCGACTTCATCTTGTGATCAGTTTTATCTGTGCATATAGAGACTGAAACATAGGAGGCCAATGGCTGCCAGCACTCCTCTGTAAAAAAGCAAACAAAAAAAGATAAAAACTACCTAAAAACCCTATAAAATGACTATTTTTGATGGTAATCAATTAGAAGATTTGTAATCGGCTCAGCATTTTGAGCCGATAACGCGGCTGCTCTCTCCTGTTCAGGCTCTGGTGCCGTGGAGTTTCTGGTGCCCATTCGTCCTGCCTCTCTGCTGGCAGCTCAGCGGACACTCGGCAGTAATAAACCAGCGTGCATTTTGACACCATCGGAAAAGCTAGTTGCAGAGGCTGGCTTTTGCTTAAAACCTACCGAGGGGTTTTTAGCTCTTTTGATGAATCCACTGAAAATGTCTAGCGCTTGTCGCCAGGACGAACACAATTTAGTTTCTGAAATCACTCTGAGATCCTATTATGTCCCAGCCCACTCTGGGGCCACATGACTTACTGATTCCATCAGCCAGAGATGGCCGGCGCTGCTAGAATTACTTTTTTTGTTTTTTTTACTTGCCTGCATGTTAGGTCTTGTGAGACAAGACGCTCACCAAAGAACTGCCCTTTCTGCACACAGTTCTGTAATTACAGCGTTATGACAGTTTATTGCAGGTTCATGAATCGGTCTCTCTCATGTAGCATTGCAGATGAATTTTTTTAATAAACCTCCTTGTAATGAAATTCTTCAATTGGCATTCTATTGAATACCCCCCCACCCCCCCAGCATCTTCCAGAGCCTCTCGTCAGTGTGTCTAACGCTGCATCCTCCACTGGAGCAAATCTTTAAGTTGGAACCTGGAAAGCGGAACTAAGTGCATCCTCTGTGTTCTCATCTGCTGAAAGCGGTAAGGGAAGCGCTCCGACACTGGCGCCTTGTCAGGCTGAGTGGAAACTAAACGCGGGGTGGATGCAGCTCTTTGCAAGCTGTTGGTCTCGTGTTGTCACGGGCGCCTTGATGTGATTGTTGTTCCGTGACCGTCCAGCCTGCAGAACCCCCCCCCCCCCGCCCGGGGAATTAAACAGAAGGAGCAACGCGGGCGGCTCCGAAAACGTGAGGCCTTCGTTGAAAGCAGGAGCTTTTAATTCCACTCCTGCTTTTTGCGTGGATCTGCAGCCGGTGTGAGCTGACCGGTCAGTCTGAGGGGCGCCCGGAGAAGTTAGAGGAAGCTGTCTCCTCTCCAGGGAAACGGGTGGAAGCTAAGCTGACCTGGTGGTTACCCAGGAGAGGGGTTTTGGTCAGGCGGTCCTGACTTATTGGCTTTCACGCCTCTCCGGTATTTTGGGTTTTGAAGCGGCCCCGGGTGGAGAAGTGGGGTAATCGTCGGTGCAAATGCGTCCTCGTCCAGAAACCGACAGAAGTCAGAAAGCAGCTCTGTGGGCGAGTGCGCCTCCACACAGAGGAGATGTGAAAGAAAGGAGCAGCGAGGAAAAAACAGTGAAGGATGGTAGGAGGCAGAGACGGAGAGAAGAAACTGCCGCCTGCCAGGTATTCGAGCCGAGGGAGGCTTTGGTGGCGAGGCCAAAGAGATCCCATTGTTCTAAAAACTGCTTCATCAGTGGGTTTGTGTTTGAATGTTGATGTTAATATGTGCGCTTTCTGATTCTGTGCAGGAGGGGAAAGCGTCGATTTATTATTTTGTCAGCCCGTGCCTCAGGTTAAATTGAATGTCTTCTGTAGCTGATAGACTCCTTACAGCAGAGCCCATTTAATAAGATCAGCTGCTTAAAGCATCTCTGAAGAATTACTGAATAGTCGCATTGGCTCTACTCGGCTTATTCACCAGTAATTTCTCTCCGCTCAACTTGATCCCTGTAACATTTTTGTGAAAAACTCCCTTGAAATTCCTGGTTTTGCATTAGCAGCGATTCTGGGCCGATGACAGCGTGCTGGCTTAATCAAAGCAGCCTGAAAGCAAAAGGAGCTGTTGGGCTGCTCCGGCCTTGCTTTGGAGACTGGTGCAGCTTCTTTGGGTTCTCTTCTGGGCAGGGTGGCTATTTAATACCCTTAGCAGCTATTGCATGCTTAACACCGAGATTTCCTTTTAATTCGGCGTGTGTTGTGGTAGCCGCCGGCTGGATCTGTTTGGACCACTGGCTAGCAGTCAGTTTGGCTCCTCTTCCTCGCCCTGTGTTCTTTTTCATTTGGATTCTTTTTATGCCCTCGTCTGAGGTCTTTTATTCCTCTCCCTTATTTCCATGCAAGATTTCTGCAGGCCTTCATGCATATTTTTGTATCAGTTATTTAGTTTCCCAAATGTTTTCAGTGCAGTCTGAATCTTATTATTTTCTAAACGTGCTAAACCCCTGACTAAAGAGCATTTCTACCAGGAATCATTTCTCCCCTTTTTCCAGGCAGGAGATCCTGTTTCTGGGGTAAATTTATCCCTGTTAAGGAGGGGATGCTTTAAAACTAACCCGCTCCTTTCTGATGGGGATTTCACTCAAGAACATTTTCCTTTTGTTTGGCTGTGCATTGCCAGCAATTTATTCTCTGCTTAAACATCCACAATCTCATAGAATCCTCAGTCTAAGTCGGGGTACAGCAATAGTGCGTACTGTTTGTTTACATCCACTTTGGCATCCCCGGGATGAATAAGGAGACAAGAGCTCAGATTGTGAGGAGAAAGACGCTGAATTGGAGCAATAATATTCGAACATGATCATTCTCTGCTGGTTATGCTCTGAGGCATAAACGGAAATACCTAAAGCTTTGTGGAAACGTGTAACATTAAAGGATTTAAACGAGTCGAGCTGATGAGATTTCACCGTAGAGCGAGGGCCAGCTGAGGAGACGGAACAATAAAATGTTCATCTCTGGTCTTTTCACAGCGGTTACACTTATGGACACGAATGAAAAAACACCCGGAGTCCCACAGAAATGTGCGACATGGACATTATTTGAGGTAATACAGCCGAAGAGCTCCATCCGAGTGGAGAGGCACACCTCAGCCGTCTTAATCTGCCTAATCTACCCTGAAATTTGGTCTTCTGCTGAAATGCAACATACCCAGGGCTGAAATAATATATTAGTTCCTGGAAAGAAAAGAAAAGTCCCCCCCCCCCCCCCGCACCTCCCGGTGAATCCGATAAGTAACAAGTAACATGACGCCTCCCATTATTCTCAGAACTCCTGCTGTTGCCCTTTTTGGGGCGGATTAATGTGTATGATGTTTGCAGGAGCATTTCCGGGGACTTGACGGCGAACGCATCGAATGAGCTGCTAGAGGGGATATTTGTCAGATGTTTGGGCAGCAGTGTCCTTCTGCCGCCATGCCAGAAGAGGGAACTTTTCATTATTGTTCGTTTCCATTTATTGTGACAGATGTGCTTCCAGACAAATGCAGCCAGACAACAGGGGTGCTGATTATGCTTGTGTTGATGTGATCCTTGTGTTGGCTGCTCTGCGACGGTCGGCCCGCGGACACATCAGTGTTTCGTTAAATACTCCACTGTTAAATGTTGCTCTGCTTGTCGTGGGCTTTTTGTTTTTTGTTTTTTAGTCTGGTTTTTCTGGCGTGTCCCTCGCTCCGCCGTTCTGTGCGTGCTCCCCGGCGGCGGCCCGCTGAGGGAAGGTGACCGCGCGGCCACTGGCCGGCTCACCTGGTGTGACATTACAGATCAGCACGGAGCGAAGAACGCGAGAACAGCTGACGGCAAGGACAGAAACAGGCCGCAGTTTGTCCGCGCCGCGGCCGGGCTCGGGCGGATGCAGGAGCTGGAGTGATGAGGTGGGGGGGGCGGGCAATGACAAATGGATGGGGGGGTGACAGCCAGAATAGGTTGTCATCCTCTGACTGGCTGCGGAAAAGGAGCCTGTCAAGTGCTTTTCATATCACGGAGGTGATCAAGCCGACGGGCTGGCAGGTGATCCACACCGGCTTGGAAAGGGGATGCGGGTTTGGTGTCGGGCCCACACAGAACAGCTGAAGGTGGGAAAAAAAAAAAAACAGGCTCCAGTTTTGGTTGATGCAGAAAGATTCAGGTCTGTTTCTATGATAATTCTTGCTTTGCTCTTGCATTATGTTGTTTTTCTCCTCCTGTGTTCTTTTTCAAAGCTGCTAATGCCTCAGAGGAATTCAGCCCAGGATGAGATTCAAACTTGTCTCAGTTTTTAAAGTGCCGGAGCTCTCCGCTCCCAGATCCCGGAGTTTGGATCCGGGCACGAGGTGTTCTCTCCACATACGCCTCCTTTACAGATGGAAACAGATTGCCACTCAGAGCTCCAGCACTGCAGTTCGTCCTTAATGGAGGAGGGAGAGTCACTGATACTAAAATTAATCACCTGTAACAGGTGATTAAAGTTAAAAGCCCCTCAAATTACATTCATGTCTTCATAAAAAGTCCAAAGTAAGACCTATGCAGTTTTTTCTTTAGGCTGTTGTGGATAGTAAGAGGATTGTATTGGACTCTGAACATGTAACACTAGTTTGCTTCATTGTTGACCGTTTTATGACTGACTTTCTTATACAAACACAACTTACTCCATAGCGAACGTGATAGTCTCACCAATTATTGCTCGTCTACTAGTTCTGTCTTTTTCTATCTTTTATAACGGTGGAATTCCGCATAAAGGTGCTCCCATCGTCGCCAAGTTTTTTAGTTCCTTTAGTCAAAGTCCACCGACGTGCTCTTATGAAATCTTGTCGTTTCTGACCACCGCGGCATCAGATAAAATGTTGGCCGTTCTTGACCCGGCGATCTTCGATAGAGCAGCAGAAGGTCTGGACCGTTTCCACTCTGCCCATAGCATCCCGTTGACAGACAGCTGCCCCGGCCTCCATTTCCCTCCCTTTTGTCTGCTGCTGCACCCAAAGTCGGGTGTGGGGCCAGCTGTCTGATAATGGAAACAGAAAAAAAACGTGTAGACGGTTTTGCCTGTGAACTCTGCTCCCCTCAGAGGAGGACAAACAAACGGGTGTCGTCGTAGGAATATGGTTAGAATGATGATAATAATAACGGTAAATACCAAACAGATGTGTGATGTGTTGCCATGCAGGATGAAAAGTTCTGAGGACAAATGTCTGCAAAATAACGTTGCACTTTTCAGGTCAGAGTGGTTCTTTAAAACCCTCCTCCTGCCTTTTCTAGGGCTCTTGGAGAAGCTGGCGGTAAAGGTGTCTCAGTGTAATTTGAGTGCTGCTCCAGAGCAGCTTTCACTCACGGAAACTGCGGGCATTGTTGGCATTCATCGAACCTGCGTCTATAAAAAGTCTTGGGAGGGCTTTGAGCGTTGCCTGACTCATTTTTGGCTCCAGGCAACCCACAGCAGGCCCCCCCCGCACTTTCAGGCCATTAGATAAAGGATTTGTATCCACTCTAAGACGTCTTTGATTTAAAGGGAAAAGAGAAGATTAAAGAATTAGCCGATAACTTTTAACCTTTTTCAGAAGCACGAGTACAGGCGTTGCTTTATCTGCCCCCCCGATCAGAACAGGCTCTTCCTGATATCCTGGACTAGGTCTTCAAGCTGCTTTCTTACCTGCATTCTAGGCCATTCTGCAGTGTTTTATATTCTCTGGATTGGGTGCGCGTCATAGGGGGATAGCAGTTTCCCAGGACTGTACCAGAACATTGCAAGCTGTATATTTTTCCCAGCCCTGGCTTAAATCCACACAGATAGTAGAACATGTCAGTTTGAAATGCTTTCTTGTCCTGCTTTGTTCTCCTCTGCAGCTTCTCAGCCTGCAGAGACAGTTCGGCTGGCTCTTTTTCCCTTTTTTTTTTCCCCTGGTGCTTCCTCCCGATTTTGCAAAGTCCTTTTTCACAGAATTCAGAACTTAAGCGCACGAGGAGGAGAGGAGATTTTCACTCCAGATTCTAGTCATTGTCGGGCCACGCGCGCTCCACTTTTTCTTGACCCAGCACGGGCCAACATGCTGGCTCTGGCGGCGCGTTTTCATTTCTTTCAAGCTCTCAGCGTTATGTTGGACATTTGGTACGGCTCCTTTGCCCCGCAGGAGTGGAGCAATAGCTGTGGGATCAGCAGAGTTTGAGACGCCGATCACTAAAAGCTGATTTGGGCAGAAACTGGAGACCTCTCTTCCGGCTCTCCTCTGTGGAAAAGTCCACTTCCCCCTTTTGTATTTTAGTGGTTTTAGTTGCTATTGTTCGGCTTTCAAAGAAGTGAAGTGGAAAGAGAAAGAAAGGGGATTGGCCAGACCACCATGACAACCAGAAATTCAGATTTTCGGTTCTTCTATGTCTTTTTGGAACCCTGTAGCTAATTGGTTTTAGAGGCTGCTGTTGCACATAATAGATGTGGGGAAAAACATCCTCACAACAGAGCGCTAAATAAACTCTTTGTCTGTTGATAACAGAGCTGGGGCGACATAATTGGATTGCTCTTCATTCCCCCCTAAATTTAGCTTAACGATGGCACATCTTGTAAAATTAATTCCGACCTCGATGAATATTTCAGTTACAGGTCGGTCTCGATTTACTTTTATCCCCCCGCATTAAAAGTTACGAAATCAGATCAAATTTTGTCAACCGCCACCTTTCCTCCTATTCCCTTTTGCGTCTGGCTGTAGAATCAAAGGCTCGGAGGCTGATGGCGGCCTGCGACGGTGTCATCTTCACTCTGAGTTTTTCATCTCAACCCGCGACCTTCAAAGCGGTTTAAGGCAGACGCACTGTAGTTAGCGAGATCAAGAGGGATATTTCTGACACGAAAATGAATCCAGCTCCGATGGCACCTCTCCATTTAAATGCCCCCAAAGCGGCGGCAGCAGCGGAATGCAGTGGAAGAAAAAGATCATTAGGCACTTGATGTCATTTCACTCAGGAGCAGATAAGAAATCCAGAATTAAACATTGTACTTTCAGTGTAGTTCCAGCTATTACCACGGTCATTAAAATTCCATGTACTGCGACGGCTTATCTTGACCTTGAAAGAAACTCTTTTAGTGGCGAACGGCATCTTTCATCAGTCGGCGGCTTTTGAGCCAGTTTGTGTGTTCTTTTGTGTTTTTTTATTATCTTCCCTTGTGCTGAAGTTGTGAACCAAATTCCAAAGACTATCTTCTGAATGGAGTTTTAAACACCTGGGTTTTTTTGTGTTAGTTATTGTAGTGTTTTGGAATATGGATAATGACCTAAAAGCAAACATTGACTTATCAACGATGTTTTTTTAATATTATGATGGATTCTTTTAAGTATGTTTTCAGCCTTCTTGTCACACACCGACCTCAATCACTTCCCAAGGCCTGACAAATTGGCATTTAATGACTGTCAATAAATTAACAACTTTCCAGCTGTTTTGTTTGTTTTCCTAAATGCTGCTGAACTTCACACAATCAGAAATGTGAAAGTCAGAAAATGGAACGGGGGCAGGAAGTGTTGGTAATTATTGATCAGAGGACGTAATCGGTTGGGAGGATTTAATTGTTCGCATATTCATTCCGCGTTTGACCAATAAAGTTATCATTTGGATTTAAAAAGCATCGGGTTTGTTAATCAGAGGAGGCGAACACATCCAGCTGTTATCATCATCAGAAGAGAGGCTGGTCTTAAGGGCCCGCGTGGCTGGGCTGGAGCGTGTGATCAGCTGCTGCCTTCACTCTGCAGCGTGCCCTTTTCAAATTGGCAGATGAACAATTGATGCCTCGGCTCTTCTTTTTTTCCCATTTTAATTGGAGATGGCACGTTTTTCTGATCTCGTGCAGATGAAGCTTTGCTGAAAAAAGATGTTTGTGCACATCGAGGTCTGAGAGCAGAGCGTCTCTTTGTCAGGACGCCAGTAGGGCTGAAGCGGCTTTAAAATGGAAAAGCAGTTTGTGCTTAAAGTTGCACCAATAGACGTATAGAGGACGCTACATTGAACTGCCTGGATTGAATTTCTCCTTTTGGTGAGCCGTGCCCTTAGGGTTAATGTTATTTGTCTTAATTTGCGCCTCCTCCCTTCTCCATCCCGCTTATGACCCAGAACTGAACCCCAGCAAAACGATCCTCCGTCCACGAGTCTATTCTCTTCTACGACAAAAGGAAAGATGGCATTAGAAAGCGTCTCTTTCTTCAGAGCGCGTAGTCGGCGTTCTGAACCAGATGTGCTCCCATGTCCCAGCAGGGACGTCAGACTGAACTCGGATCAGCTGCTGTAGCAGCCGGGACACCAGCCAGATGCCCGCTCATGGAGGATCTGCCTCTGAGGGGATGTTCAGGGCTGGTTAGTTCACCAGAATTAGCGCTCTGTTCTGTCGGGCCGCTGTCGGACAGCCTGGACGTTTGTGAGTAAATTTCAGCTGGAATGAGAGCAAATGAGCCCGCTGAGGGGGGATGACTCCGACGGTCGCTCCAGGCAGTGACTGTGCCGCTCCTCATCCCTCCCAATGCAAGCAATCTTGATAAGAGGCAGATAGCAGCGTAATCTCTTCCTGTACTTGATAGAGTGCAGTCTGGGACTGGCAAAGCGGGTGCGGGAGCGGTGTGGGGTGCACGGCTAGTGACATTCGTTGCTTTTTTTTGCATCAGCACCACTTCTCGGAGAAATCGGAGTGCCGATCCCCCCCTTTCGGCTTTCTGGGCTGCAGTTCAATCAGGCCTCCTGGGCTGAGTGTCATCTGTCCCCCCCCCCGCCATCGCCCTCGCAGACACACTTCCTCCCCATCATTGCTGCATCTGAATCTGCCGTTAAGTAATTACGACACTCCCAGCTAAGGTTGCATCCCGTTTGATGGGATCCACTAAAACAAAAAGCGTAGGCTCCCTGTGATGGGCTGCTGGATCCCTTTCCGCCCCCCCAGCCAGGATTTGGAGATTTGCCACCCAGACGAGAGCGAGCGGAAGCCTTCGCTCTGGCTCACCTCTGCACATCTGTGGGGCAGCGGGTGGATCCCGGATGAGCCGGTCGTTGCCTTTCATGTGCTCCCCCTTTGCCCGGAGCCCGGCTTTCTGCTGAGATGCTATCGCCGCGTTATCAGCCGGCGCTCGTGCCGCTCGATGTTTATCGCGGCGGAAGTTTCCGAGGCGGATTAGGGCGGCTGCATCTTTTCAGAGTGAAACGTGCGATAAGGTCTGTGCTTCCTGAGAGCTTGAGCTGCACTAATACGGCGGCGTTCGGCGTGACGCGCCGCCCAATTAAAGCGGGAACACTGGCCGCTCGGCCCAAGCAGAACTCCGCCCCTGCAGACAGTTTTTAACTACAACACCCCCCACCCGTCCTCCCTTCATAAGTCTCTCTGTGTGGGTGACATTTACAGTAATTGGAGATATAACAGAAGAGTCACTGTCTTTGCATTAATGAAAATTATTACACCAATTTTTTGCCTCCCCCCAGCACACAAAGCAACGTCGGCCTCCACTCATGCAATTAGTCGTTTAGTATCCTGGTTGTGATGAAGTATGTTTTTTCTCTCTCTGTGTTTTACATGGCCTGGAACCCCCTGCGTCGGTATCTGTAATCAGCCCTGCAGCTCATTAGATGGTCTGCATCATTAAGGGCCGCCACATCAAACAGCCCTCGTTGGGTTTGCATGCATGCGGCGTGTGGCGCCGGTGCTGCCGGGGCGCGTCGTTAGCCCCCGCAGAGATAGCCCCGGTTGGCAGTGGATCTCTGAGGCGACCTTTTTCTCTTTGGAGCGCACAATAGTTATGAGAAGGCAACATGTGCCCTTTTTTAGTTCTTTGTAACATATCTTGCCAAATGATGCAGGCTTTGCCCCCCCCCCCACCACTTGCAAATATGAGCTATTGCTACTTATTGTAGGTCTTCTGTCACCACGTCTTCTGTATGAAGACGCGGTGACCTGCACTCTCGCTGACCCAAACGTGCTCTTTTTCCAGACGAGGCGTTCAGACCGGACTGGACACGTCTGACTCTGCCCGCGCTGATGCCGGCTCTCCGGTCATGTTTGGCTTCCACTTGTTTTGAGTGGAAAAATGCCGGCGGCTTCACGCTGTTCTTTTGAAGCGGGGATTCTGTCTCAATGCCTCCTCTGGGTTTCCAATTCAATACTTCCCTCACACAAAAGATCAGTTTTGTCCCCGGGAGGCATCGGAGCATTTTTCCAGTAGCGTCCATAGCCGGCGACACGTTCACACAAACGCAGCCATTCAGGCTTTCCACAACGCGTCTTCAATACTGCCGTTCTGAGGAGAACCGGGGCTGAAACTGACACAGAGCAGAACAACCGTGTGAGGACAAACATTGTCCAAGTTCACAAAGGTGGTGGACAATAACAGTGAATAGATGCTGGTAAAGATTTCCCTGTATGCATAAAGAACTCAGTTGTTGATTTAACTAATAGAAAAACTGAGCGCAGCTCGATAAGGCGAGTCTGAAAAGGGCAGACGGGGTTTTTCTGCTTCACAATGAGGAGGGGGGGGGGTACAAGTCTGTGGGTGCACTGAGAGGAGCCACAGCTCCCTCCGTTGTCCCACATCTATAGAATATGAAACGGCAGCCGTGTGTCAGGATGTGACGGCGAAGGGGCGGCAGCGGTACGGAGGGGGGGTGTGTGGTTACTAGGGCCTCATCTTGACCCCTGGGGTTTGGGGGGCCCTCAGTGGCTCCCCCCTGCGATAAAAGCCGGTGTAGACTTTTAAGCAATAGCATGGTTTTCTGGGGGTCTCATTCGTATGTCGGCTGCATAATTGTCTGCAGGTGGATATTTGAAGCCTTCATTGTTTCCCTGCCCTTTCCCAGCCCCCCCCACCCCACCCCACCCTTCCAGCAGCAGGTAGATGTTTGGATGTCGCAGCTGGCTGTGAGTAGCAACCTGGAGCCTCACAGCGGTGGGTTTACTTTAGCTTTTCATGCTGGTCTTCTTTTTTTGTTTTAAAGTTTTTTTTTCGAAGCTTTGAGTTGAAGTTGTTCACATCCACAGCGAGGATTTGGACAGCCAGTTTCAGTATGCCATGGGGGGTTTTACCCCTGCTTCCCAGCGCCCGCACTGTAGATGGAGAGGAAACCGGCAGGAGTGTTTACCTAAAGACACAAAGCAGTCAGACAGGAGCTCTTTGTGGAGCATCTTCTGCAGAGATCTCAGCCTGGGGTGATTAGGCTAGCAATTATTGCCGTTGTTTGTCGTCAGTGTTTGCGTTTGTGATATCCAATTGATTAGCCACCCGTTATGACGCCAGCCCTCCCCGTGCCGGTAATTGCCCGCCGTCTCTGGAAGGCGCCGCTGCCTCAGCCCGGCTCCCTCCCAGTGCCTTCCCTATTTTTGGTCGATGGCAACAGTGGGTTTTGATAAAAGAGAAGCCTCCGTCCCAGTGGGCTCCTTGGCTAAATGTGGAATTGGTATGCCTTTCATCTATTTCCTCTGATTTGCACGCTGCTGTTTGAAATGCAGCGACTTTGTACTTTTGGGAGCATCACATTTCTTATCTCCCTCCTTACCTATTAAACGGATTCAAAGTACAAATCTTTCCATGCTTTTGAACCGCTCGTCTAAAAAACACTTACATGATTTCAGATCCTTCAATTTTGAGCTTGGGTGGGGGGGGTGAGTAAAACTGAGTGAGAAGGACATGTTGCTTTTCCTTTAATGGCGACGGAAAATATTTAAAAGGAAGAGTCTCTGGGTCTTATAGAAAGAATTCAGATGTAGTGGGAGTGTTACTGTACGTGTTTTTTGTCCCTTCTCACCGCAGCATGCAGCGTCTTACTAATTTTAACCTTACAGCAAAGCATGCGTGCAGTAATCTTTATATTTGAGAGCAACAGTCAGGCTTATTATATAGATTAATTATGCAGCTTGGGAATCGTCTGAGTTTTCCTTCACTCACGAGCATCAGAGTGATTGTAGAGTGTTTTAAGACGGGTTCAGATGGCAATATTTTCAGGCCCTCTATTCTCATTCTGGGAGTTTTCCTCCCCTCAGATGGCATAACCGATCGGCGACAGAAGCCATACGCCACCAGGTTGTTCTCCAAGCTCCGTGAAGACGGGTCTTTTTCTCCCTACATTTTGCATGGTACACAGAGCTCCTGGAGAAGGCGTTTGGCTAAACCGGCACTTTTCTCTGCCTCTTCTCTCTGGGGTCTTTCAGGTTATTGCGTGATTCAGACATCAAAGTCCGGGTGTTCCAGGCAGCGTTCAGCCACACTCCGCTCCGCGTCCCCAGCCCACCAGACTCTCTCCTCCGTTCTCTTCGTTTAGCCTCCTTTCCAGGGTTTAGCCCCACCGTGTCTCCTGCCCGTCGCCGACTCAGGATTGACGCCCGCTGATTGAAAGCGTTCAGTAGACTTTTAATTAAACGTAGCTCGGGTTCGCTGTCACCCAGCGAGCGCTACAGGGACACACTGTTTAAGGGCCAAAAACCTCAAAACATAGTTGAGTGGTGGAATCTTCAGCTCCTGTCATGTCGTCTTAGAGGCGTTTTGTCTTTTTTTTTCTTTTTTCGGGAGCACGTGGTCGTGAATAACTGTGCGTTTCTCTGTTGTTGAACGGTCGGCGTTGCGTGCCGACCTTTTCCGTGTGTCCCACTCGCTGGTGAGCGGAGGCTGAGCGCGGTGAGATCCCCCGCAGTTGGCACTTTACATATTTGTGCTCTTAATCTCCTGTACCGAGAGCCGCCTCTAATTTCCCATCTGGCGCTCAGGCGGTGTGCAGCGAGTGTCTCGGAAACATCTGCTGTAATTGAAGTCCACTCATCAGTTGTCAATTCAACATATTCATCAGACAGGATCTTTCAGAGCCTTCCTTTGTAGGGGCTGTTGCACTATGGATGCCACATGGCTCCGAATTGAGCTGTTTTGGACCAAGATCATTGATTTATCCGAAGAACCTCGGCTCCCGTTCAGATTTAATGGGCTGCAGCTGATTCATCGTTTTTTCCCTGTTATCAGGAGGCAAACAGCTGTCATGTTGCATTTGGACCCGGGCAAAAGCGTAGAAATGGGAATACTCACATTGTAAAACCTTGATTTCCTTCGCCTCATATAGGTAGACGTATAGAATTTTTCATTTTGCGTCTCATTTCTGGTCCCCAGTGTCCACTCAGGAACGCTTTGAGGAGATGGATGACTAAGATGAGAGGAAATCATAGCGAGGAGCTTAACTAGATTGCTGTCTGACACATTAAGATGAATTTCTTCAGGCATGCAGAAAATGAACCACGATGGACTTATTTGGGTGCCATCAGTCAAACCTTTTGTTTTTGAGTAGCCCCCCCCCCCCCCCCCCCGTTCCTGAGGGCGAGGGCTGTGCATGCTCTCTGCACAGTAATTGCGGCGGTATTAAACTGTTAGGGTCCAGATTTCTCATCTATGTTCTGTAAGAGCGCTAATCAATGCTCACCTGCTCCCAGTTGGTTAATTGTGTGCTACATGGCCACCTCGCTACCGCGTTATCGAACTCAGACAGCCCAGTTGTTTAACGGCTTTGTCATTGATGAGTTTTTGTCCTCATCAGCACACAGTTTTGCAAGCACTAAAAAAATCATCATCCCCCCCCCCCCGAGCTGTTCAACAGCGCTTTTTAGTTTTAACCCAGATCAGCTGCAGAAATGCTGTTCTGGGACGAACGAGGGGGTTTTCAGGCTCTAATTATACGAATGGTGAGAAATCCGTGCTGGAAAAGTGTTTTGGTAACGTTTTTAAATTCCTATTTAAACAGGATTTTAATGCTGGATAACTGCCCCAAGGCGCAGGCTTCCTCTGTTCCATCCTCCAGTCTGGGCCTGTAAGTTTACTTTTCTACTCAGCTGGCAGGTTCTGCGTGCACAGCGAGCTGGAGCTCGGCAGACGTCGGACCCCCCCCCCCCCCCCACACACACACAGGACGCAGGATGTCTAAGCCCGCCTCATTGGACTCAGTTGACCGGCCACATTTTCTCATCATCTCCTCCCAGCAGGCAGCTGGATGGAATTTAGGCGTTTCCTTTTGTTTAGATTCTGTGTCTCTCTGTAGCATTTCACATCAAACTGCAGGAAGCCGCCGAGTGTGAAATGATTCTGTGTACCATACTCACCTCTTGAAATTCATTTACCGCCCTCTTAACCTCCACCAGCGCCCGTAAATTAAATCTTTTCGTTAAGTTCTTGTGCACATCTTTCCAAAGTTTCAACAGTGACTTGGGAACAACAACGGTTGAACGGCGCTGTGAGGCTGCCTTTTCACCCCGGCTGAAGTGTTTCTTTCTTTCTTTTTTTTTTATGTGTAAATGATTTGAACTCTGAGATTGTCCTGAGACTTTGCCTGTTCCATCGTTTATTCATTTCTGTTCTGTTTGTAATAAATTGTAATACACTTCTGTAGAAATTGTACATTGAATCCCATAAGCATGATAATCAAGTAATTGGTATTTAATAAATGTTTTACAATAGGCCCAAAAAGATTTATTTTGATTCTAATTGGGAAACTTTTTTTTTATTAATTGGCAAATTATTATTGATTAATTTATTATTACTATTGTTAGATTAATTGATTAATCTAATCAATTAAATGATCTAATATATAGTTATAAATTTGGAATTAAGAAAGTTGCTTTTTGTGGCCACTTTTGGGCAAAAGGAGCCCCAATGGTTTGTTTTTTATCAATGTAAACCTGTGTATGCATGTTTGGCTGAAGGGAAATTCTAGGCTGGCTTTGATCTGCCTGTTTTTGCCCTGTAAATCCATCCTGGACTCTGGAATCTTTGTTGACACTACCCCCCCCCACCACCTTATTTTGATAGAAATATGAGCTGGGTTTCCTGTGCTGCTGCGTTCCCAGTGTTTCCAGGTTTGCTGACTCACTGGAAGCTTAAACCATGCAACATCTGCTGGAAGATTTTCAGAATGCATGAGCGGAACAATGGCTCTGCAGAGGAGGCTGAAAGCTCACAAGATATTCAACACGGGGTTCATCTCTCCGAATTCCCCTCTCACACCGAGTCGTTGCAAAAGAAGAGTGAATCCGTTGGGGCGTCCCAGCTGACGTGCAGATCTGTGACTTTATCGTGGATTCGTAGTCAGTTGTGGTGACAGTGTCAACCATTTCCTTTTTTAAGTGAAGGCGACAGGCATTGCAACACATTCATGTTTATTCGAAGCGCTTCACTGGTGAACGGTTTGGTAATGGAGGCATTTACAAAACAGCCGGCTCTTCTGTTATGCAGGAAACGATTCAGGTGTTAGGATTTTTGCTTTCTGTGATCAGATTGAAATGGCAGGTGTTGCATTGCACTCTGATTATTTGAGAGATGCCTCTGTTATGTTAAGCCAACACTCTAACCGCCGTTTTAAATGTGATTGCACAGTAACCGCCGATATTCAGAGTTGGATTTAATCATTATTCAGATCTCATTTGCATGCTTCGCTTTTTTTTTCCTGCATGTTATCTTTGAACAGCCACTCGCTTCCTATTCAGCCATCTCCAAGCCAAAGATGGTTAGTCCTCTTTAGAGATTCAGAGCCTAATTCTCTGTGGGAAAGCTGGTGGAAGCCTCTCCTGACTTGGATAAGACAGAAGCTTTGTTTAAAACTGATCCTAAATCGCCTCAAATCTGCTGGTTGGTGTATGCGATTTGAAGCTTTTTGCATGGGAGAGTAATTAGTCTGTCAATAGCAGCCTCCTATAAATGGGGTGTCAGATACAAGTCGCTCCTCAGCTTGCTGCTTTAACACGTCAGATTTTTTTATTTGTATTTTTTTTACTGAAAGCAGCACATTCCTAGCCTGAGCTCATCTCAGACCACAAGCGGTTTCACACTTCTTTTTTTTTTTTAGTCACAGGAAGACGCAGAGCAACGCTTCTCACAAAGAAGAAAAAACACACTTCATTCAAAGCTCTTTGGAAGTGTCCCAGTTTGACCTGAAACTTAGCACAAAGCAGGCAAATTGCGTCCCTTCATGCACTCACAATATCTTTAAAATAATTTAGCGTCACAGCTTGGAGTCTTCGGCTCCAGCAGACGTCAGTTTGTGCTCGCCCATAGATGTGGGATTGGGACTCATGTCGGTCGCTGTGTTTTTTTTCTGGGGCTTCAGTTTGTGTAAACAGCCGTGCGTCGGCTGAGGCTCAGCTTTGGTGGATCTAATGCTCACCGAGAGCGTTTCATTTTGGATTGGCTTGATCCGCTCTCATGTGCACATCATTAGAATCTGCAGAATTAAATCATCCTTCTGTGGCCCGGATCAAACAAGAACGCACATAAAAAAATTATTTAAAAGCTTTTCTTCGTCTTTAAGAACAGCTTCTACATAAATGCAAGTTTTTTTCCCCTCATTCTAAACCATCCAGTCCTGACTGGAAGCAGCGCCGTGCCGTCTGGCTCCTGAGCTCTGCACACTTTTGACCACATGGACGCCAAAAGACAGCAGCCTGTTGGTTTGTTTGTTTATTTATTTATTTGTGGAGTGTTAACATGCTGAATTTAGAGCACTGTGTGTGTGTGTGTGTGTGTGTGTGTGTGTGTGTGTGTGT
>JABUIW010000025.1:2135007-2224277 GCA_013363375.1 Menidia beryllina | reverse complement strand
AAAACGAATCACAAAGTTAGTTTCCTCGCTTAAATTTTATTAACAGCACAGCGCGACTCAAACCTTTTTGCCTCTTTGTTTGGTCCCATCTCCTTTACAGTCCACCTCTGCTTTTTCTTTTTCCCACCAGCAATGTCTCTATTCTTTGGTCCACCTCTTATCCTCACTTTGCCCCCATTTTTCTATCTAAAATCACACAAATGATCTTGACAGCCCTCATTAATAGTTTATGAGAGCATTAAGTGTCTAAGCACCCGGATGGGTTGCACCATTTGGAAGAGAGATGAATCCATATCAGTAAATGTGACAGTTGAGTGCCCGTGTGCCAATACCGGTCCAGTTGCCCTTATCCCCCCCTCCCCCATTCCCACAGAGACCACCGTTGGCTGCTCAGTTTCTGAGCCCCAGATAAGAGGGCGTCTTTAATGTGACAGTGGATGAGCACAGAGGGCTGTCAAGCTGAGAAGCCACTCGCTGTCTCCACAAACGTGTCAAGTCCGTCTCTGGTAGCAATCCAGGCCACTATTAGATTTTTAAAAGCTTTTTTTTGTTCAGAATGCAAATGGCTGGGTAATGCATTCCTATTAACCGCGTTATGAAACGGGGTGTTGATGGATTATGCACAGAGGCGTTCTCCTGAGCAGACCCTAACGCACCCCATCCCGTACAAGTCGGGTTCATAGGTCCTACAACAGAGTTCAAAACGGTTCATAATTACAAGATTAGTGTTGTAAATGGAAGGATACTGCCCCATTAGACGGAATCCAATCCTCCCGGCCAAGAGGCACGGCGTGGTTGATTTTTCATTGAAGTAGATTGGCTGGAGAAGCTTAGGTCTCCTAGGACCCGGCTAATTAGAAACATGAAGACCTGAGTTTATTAACAGTGTATGGACTGCAGCTACAGTGTGCACACATTAAGGATCGCTGGCTTGTTAAACAGAACCATGCTTTTGGACTTCAGACAGACGCAGCTTTGTGCATCAGGCCCTAATTGGATATTCTCTCATGTACAGACGAGACGGGGGGCGCAGGGCCTCACCTACTCGGGCACCTGTTCGATCCGGCAGCGGTTGTTAGTAATTATCCATTCTGCTGAGGGACACCTTGGGTTTTTTACTCTGGAATGAAACGCCATTTATCCAGGATATCTTTGCACTCCCAGGTAGATCTTGACCTAATCGATTCCACAGGTATAAAAAAAAAAACAAGGGTAAAATAAAAGGGTTCCTGTAATTGCTGCTCTATCGTCTAATGGGGCCCCTCATTGAATTCAGTGTGTTTTTTTGCATTCACAGAGAGGCGAGCTGAGGGGTTTCTCCTTGAGCAGAGCGGTGTTCATAGTGGGGATTCTGGGGCAGTGTTTGTTGATGCAGATTGATAATATACCTTCTCTCACATTCTATTGTGACCTTAAGTTCATCTTAAAATGATTTTTTTTATCTTGCAACAGATTTTTCTGAACGTGCGCCCAGCCAATCTGGGTTCTCGTGCTTCTTAATTAGGAAAAATGTGTGAAGAAATGGATAGATTAGATCTGTTGATTTGCCAGATGGGGGATAAACTCTTTTTACGGCCGTTAAAAAATTAACCACGCTGCTCTTATTTGATGGAAATAGGTTGCTGACACACATTCAAGGATCTTTGATTACCAAAATAAAGTGAGTGCATGCGTGACTAGAGCTCAGCCCCTTTTCCATGAGTGTGGTTTAAAAAAATAAATAAATAAAAGAAAAAGAAAAAAGCTGAACATCAGAAGCTTCCCATCGGACAGGCCGTGTCAAACACGTGAAGTCTTCAGGACGGCCAGCCATCAGCTCGGATATTGTTGCGTCAGTAATCACGAGCCTCGCAGCGAATCAGACGTTTTTATTTTTTATTTTTAGCCACGGCGTGTGCACAGAAAATGAGGTGAGGAGTTTTGCCCGCCAGTGCCAAACGCGTGGAGGAGACGGCGCGTACAGATCCCGAGATGGATCGCTTTTGGGTGCGATTCTCAGCTTTAAGAGCAGGAATGTTCCACCATAATGATGCCGCACTCGTGCCCAAGAACACATGAGAGTCTGACAAATGGAAAAAAGTAGCTCAATGATGCAAATGTGAAGAAAGTGTCCCGATGGGAAGCCGATAGAGAGGTCCAGTCTCGTGTCCTCTCTCGGGTCCCTCAAATTCCCAACTGAAATTATCCTGCCTTGCTGTTTAGTCATTTGACATCAGATACTTCCTGCAGAGGTGTTTCATATCGTGTTTCCCCCCCCCACTACCCTTTCCATCCCTCTCTCCCTGCCTAACGGGCTCTCTCTCCGCCCTCAGGTGTACCCCGGGCTGATGGTGACCGCCGGCCTCATCCACTACGTGCTCAACCTGCTGCACATCACCGTCCACATCCGGGACGTGTGTGTCTTCCTGGCGCCCGTCTTCAGCGGCCTGACCGCCGTCTCCACCTTCCTGCTGACGCGGGAGCTGTGGAACCAGGGCGCGGGGCTGCTGGCGGCCTGCTTCATCGCCATAGTCCCGGGCTACATCTCCCGCTCTGTGGCCGGTTCCTTCGACAACGAGGGCATCGCCATCTTCGCCCTCCAGTTCACCTACTACCTCTGGGTAGGACCAGCGGGCTGGGGGCTGGAGGCCGCCGCCACTTTTCATTCTGAGTCATGGCTATATATGTATTTGTTATGAAAGACGCACCATGAACATTTCTTTACGAATTATGTCTTCAAATGCTTTGTGAATGATCAAGTACAGCTGGGATTATTCGATGGTAAAGTGGGATCCTTTTGTTGCTCAATAGCAGGCAGGCTTTAAGTAGCCTGGAAAGCAGCCCTACTTTCAAGTTCTGCTCCCCTCCGTCGTTGAATTATTTATCCACAGCCTTGAAAAGCATGCTGGGCTTCTTTGTGGGCCATGTGGCATGCAGGATACGACGCGAGGCACTTTAAAACCTTCACACTAAGATGACCTTTGAGAGCAGAATAGAGTAGAGTTAAAGGTGGTTTGCTCCCCTTCTCTGGAATGCATGCAGCGCGACACGCGCTTGCGGGCCCATCACTTATTTTTCATCCGTTTTTTTTCTTCTTCTTAGCCTTTCAGTGATTAAAAGAGTGTTTATTCAGGTTATCCTTGAGCTGCGGGGTAGATGTTTGACCGAACAAAGCGGATCCACAGATAGGATTTTTATTTTCTGTACAGCTCGCGTTTGCTGCCGCCGCATTACCACACCACGGCCACGATGAAAGACATCTCAGAGACTTTTCATATCATTATCGTTTGTCCACTCTGTCGGATGCATCAGCAGCTGTTGTTGCACGCTGCAGCTATCTTTGCAGGAACACGTCTCCCAAACACGCGTGCCTGAGTGTGAAATTGAAGAGCTCTGCTTTGTAAACGGTTTGATCACAATCTCTTTCTTTCTTTTATTGGAAATGACGGTGACGGGCATTGAGGATTTCTTCTTCTTCATCAAGCCATATCTGTTCAGCGGAACAAGCCCATACCTTCAGAAACCTTGGGCAGACATAATAGAATGAGCCGGGCCTCGCCTGACACTCTTGAGCTGATATTGCATGTGTAACATTCAGATTGGGAAGGATGGGAAAGCCCCCCCCTCAGAAATGTTATGGGTTTTTTTTTTTTATATGCTAACTTCTATCGTACAAATATACAATCTTCTAATTAAAGATAGATCAATGAATGAGGTCTGAGTTTAGCCCTGTATGATCTCAGTTTTGGAAGAGGAGCCATCAGAGTTTAGACCTTACTGGATGGATGCGAAAGGAGACCAGGCTCCCAAAATGACAATCGGCACCAGACCCATAAATCCTTCATGGGTGCTTCAGACTTCGTTGGGTGTTTGGTTTTTAGATTATTTTTTTTTCACTTTCATTTTCTACCCAGAGGAACAGACGGGGTTAATCTTATTTCTTCTGCTGACGCCAGAGGGGAAGAAAGCGGGGACAAGTAAGTTTTGTACCGGCATATCATTAAAGCACATATTTGCAGAGCCCCCTGCTGCTTGGCTGCAGCAGTTGGAAGCGTTCCCGTCTCGTGTTGCGGGAGAGTGTCGTGTCGGAAGAAGGTGAGGGGCGACACCTGATCTGCGCCGGGTCAGATGAATGTGGCCGGAGAGGGACGTCATGTGGGGCGTTTGGCTTTTGGGTTCTTGTCCGTAGTAAAGCTCACAGGCAGTGATGGTAACGGGAGCCCACACCTGCAGGCTCTCCTCCCAAATGTGAGAGGAAGTGGAAAGCGGCTCTTGTAGAATAAATTATTTGAAATCACTGCTATTATATTATATTGAAATGCAACCAGAGTTCATCTGAATATTGGTCAGCAGCTAAAACAGCAGGTGTGAAATGCTAATTAGACACAAATGCATCCGAGTTTAGTCTTTTTACTGTGTTGAATTTTTGCTTATATGATCAAGTTTGATAGATATCCTTTTTCCTCATGATTGTTGGGGCTCTTTCTTGTTAACGGAAGCCTCGGGCTCCTTGTCCAATATTTAGTTGAGTTTGGCTGCGTTTGTGTTCCTGTACGTTTGAGTGAGGACGGCTGCTGTGGAGTGAGGGCTTTCATCCAGGTGGAGGAAGGAAAACAGGAGTTGCATCATGTCCCTTCACCTCAGTTTGTCACAGCATAAGAAACCTCAGCAGAGGGTGGAGCGTCTACCTGGAGGGGGCTTTTCAGCCAAGTCATTCAAGGATGCTTTGCAGAATCACGTGTCGAATTTTTCTGCCTTCGTTTTTAAAGAATTGGAGGCTCTGCGGGATCCTCTGCGACATCTGTTTGATCTGGCCTGTCGTGGCGGATCCGACAGCGTGTCAGCATGCAGGTGTCTGTCTGAGCCCTCTTCTTTAAGCCACCCGATAAAACCGCTCACCGTGCGTCTGTGTACCCACTCAGCGGAGCGAGGCCAAGCGGCTGATAGTTCCACTCACTTACACATCCTCAAACACTCCGCGTCTCTCCGTAAGCCACGCGCACTCAAGGAATGTTTGCACACTTGTATGCAAATACGTACAGTATAATAGTGCTATGAGCTCGAGCTTTCACGGCCACACAGCTCTAAGTCTCAGGTAAGAAATGAAGACGTATTAGTCACTGGATCCTGGTCAAAGGGCAGTTCATCAAATGGCAGCTGAGACCAGGAGGGTGGTCTTACTTATGCGGCACAGCAGCTAAACAAAAGGACTTTTATCAATGTTGTTTAGGTTGATAAATGACATCGAAAGGGAAGGCAGGGAAACAACTGAAACCAGAAAATTTAGTTAATGAGTTTAGGAGCAAGGACTGCAAAGTCAGCTCAAAGCTGCAGTTTATCGATTTCTTTCTTTCTTTTTTTTGGAAGAGGTGAGCAAAAAGGTATCTAAAATAGACTGGCTTTTATTTGGTGTATTTTTCAACATTATTACACAAAATCTGCTTCCCTAAACCAAGATCTTGTTAAACGCTTTCATTTCATTGTGCAGATCTGACATGGTTGAACTCGTCACGCGTAATCAGAGCCAATAATAATCTGTGCGTGTGTGTGTACTGAACCTGCGTCTGTAATATGGCCTCCTGTCGCCATGTGTGTGCGAACAATACATCTCCCGGTGAGGCAGGTGTTCCTCACAGCAGCCATCACTTCCCCTTAAGGTAACATGTCATGAGCGGAGCCGGGCCATTGCAAAATAAATAAATGAATCTCCCCCATCCCCTTTCAACAGCCCCCTGTTCAATTTGGTAAGGATTCCAAAAAACAATCATCCTGGTCATGCACCGCTGCTTCTCATTATCAGTCTCATTTACTCCTATTCCTCTTTAGTTTTCCTCCTCCTCTCCGTCCCTCCTCCATCTTGTTTCTCATTAATTGTCGGCCTTCCTTTGTCTCTGCCGTTGTCCAGCTCTCGCCATCTTCCTTTGTGTGAGTCCACCTCCTTGTTTTTCCAGCCCTGTTCTCGTTACTCAGACCTTCTTTGTCCGTGCCCCCCCCCCAACATGTCCGTCTCCCCCCCTCATCTCCTTCACATGGCACAAATGTAAGAAGCTGTTCTCTCAGCTCGGCGCCCAATCTTCATTACCTGAGTCCTTCACTTAAACTGCTAATAACCCATTCAACTCTGCTCACTTAATCTGTGTTTACCCCCCAACACACACACACACCCACCCTCCTATAATCTATAATTGAATCCTCTCAGATGGAGGAGAGCAGCCTTTTTTTCTATAACAGAGGACCGGGCTCACGCAGCATCCCTCTCCACGCCTGCGTTGTGGGGACAGTAATTCCTCTCTTTCTCTCGGCTCACGTTTAATTAGCTGCACTTTTCTTGCACCGTGAGACTTCCGTGTATCCCCAAAGGGGCCGGCGGCTGGCAGAGCTGGCTGGGACCCCGCTCAAAAGTCGGGCCTGCATTAGAGATTTGGCCCAATCCAAGTAAGAATCTTGTCTGATGAGAATGCAGCTTGTCCGGACACTATTGTTATCCTGCTTTCCCTTAAATGTTGTGATAATTCCTGGAGAAAAGGAAGCCTCAGTGTGCAGCCACTCCATATTTTGTGGGGTGTGTGGCATTTCTGATTTCTTGCGGCAAGATAGTTTAACCGACTAAACTTCTGACTTAATTTCATCAGTTAAAGTCTTAACTCCCATATCTTTTAATCCCCTGAAATCTTCTTTTACTCGAAGAAATGAGCAGACACTAAACGTATAAAGCAAAGTCATTATATGTAAAGTAACTTCCGCTCTAACTAAAGACCACAAAGAGCAAAATCATCAGCAAAGTGCCCATAAAACAGCCCATTTTGATGGGCTTTTTGGGTGTTTCAATTAAAGTTCATCCTTCGCGTTTTCCTTCTGTTGGAAAAAGCGGAGCACCCGCGTCTCGGCATACATTATGGGCTTTTACGCCTACCATGAGTTTATCTGGGGCATAGAGCATAAGAAGACATATGTGGGCCAGACAGGATTAAGATCAATAATAGGCGCATGTGATGTTTAAACCTCTTTATCTTCTTCTGGGAAATATCTCATCTGACAGGGCCTTAATTGTCCTGCTAGCTCATGCGGAGCCACGAGGCCCTGAAATATTCCCACTTCCTCCCGCCACGAAAACTAAATTCCATGTTCATTGGCATGAATCTGTTCACCTTGAGGACACTCACTAAGGCACATTTCAAGATGCACTAACAGTATAAAGCCTCACTGGAGTGTGCAGATGATCGATTCAGAGGTCTGTGTCAGAACGTTTTGTGGGGTGACACCAACTTGGTCCAGGAATCATCGTTTCCCCCTCTCCAGTAAACAGACATTGTTGGATGCCATCACATCTCCCGACAACATCTCCAAACTCCAGTCGTGCTACTGATCCAAACTGGATCATCTGAAAGGTCGCTCTGAAATGCTTCATCTTTTGTGTGTCTGCTTGGAGGCGCGTTTCGAAATGCTAAATTTCACACTCTCTGGCTTTAACAGCTTCTGGCTTGTTTACAAGATGCTGCGCTGTGGCCCCCATCTGAACTGGTCTTGTGTCACTACAGCTTTGTGTTCCGTATCCACTCTGATCAATAAACCATTTCAAACCCAACATTTGACCTTTAATAAAGTGAAGGCAAGTTTCAAAATGCAGCTTTTTTTTTTAAATAAGAGGAGCAAATGTAGCAAAGCAGGCAGCCTGATTCAAGTCAGATATTTTTGGGGAAATAGAATTAGAACAGCGTGCCAGAGAAAATGCGGAGTTTTAACTATGGAGCTTCATTTTACATTAAAGATTGGATTGCAGACCGTCACGCTGCCTCTTAAATCACTCCCTGCGTTCTGTTTCTCCCCCTTTCAGGTGAAATCTGTGAAGACGGGCTCGGTATTCTGGACCATCGGCTGCTGTCTCTCCTACTTTTACATGGTAAGATCAGCCCACACATAAATATTACATCAATTAAAGTCAACAAACTCACAGCTCTGCAGCAGCACCAACCTTCTCACATCTTAAAGAGCCTCTTGTCGGCCTGCACTATTTTCCTCTTTGAGTGAAAGGAACTGTGACTACCGTCCTCTGGCCTTGCCTTGTTTCCACGACAATACGTCCATTTATTTAGCTGAGGTGTAATTCAGCTGTAGATGTTTAAACCAGATTGTGATTGTCAGGAACAGCAAACTAAATTATACAAGGCCGGTCAAAAGTGGAGGTATCGGCATTGTAATTTATTTACTCCACATGGCTTCAACAATAGTAGAAAGCAGGTGGCCGCCACAGCCACACACACCAGATTCATGGCGACAGTGCATGAATGCGAACAACAGTAGGAGGAAGCATAAACAGATTTTGAAAAATAATTAGTTGTTTTTTTTTATTTGTCAAATCCCATATTCTTCTGGGATTCAATTTGTTAAGCAGCTGGAAAAATGCTGACTGCGTTCTCTCCACTTGGCTTTTATTGGCCACTGTGACGTCTGCAAATGCAGCAAATCGGCTTTTCTTGTAGTTTATTAGTAACACAGGAATGCTCGCAGAGAAATGCTGCTGACGGACGTAGTCCCTTAAACAAAGCACTGCTTGTTAGATCTCCAGCTTCCCACAGTCTGTGTGATGAGGAATCCTTGAGCAAGGGCATGCTGCTGATGCCCCACATGGCCTCCTAATGTGTTCCTCATTCCTCATTCAGGTTCATTGGATGAAACTATCTGCTGAATGACTTCTATGCAAACAGGACAAATTGCCACTGATAGTGTGCTAACTTCCCCTTGTAGCCTTCATTAGCCTGTGATTTCTAAAACCACATTCCAACTAGCAATAAATGGTGAAATCCTGCAGGTGTTCGACTTGATATTCATGATGAATCTAGGTTGTTTTTTACAATCCTGACATATAAGCAGTTCTGTGCTTATCTCAGGATAAAAAGTGCCCTTCAAATCCCCAATATAAACATTTAGAACCCAGGACAAGAAAGAAAGAAAAGGAACTGGTCCCAGTTGTTCCATTGAACCACCCGTTTTCCATAATTCATGGGATTATTTGGTGTCAGGAGGGATTTTTTAAAATATTTGTTCTATGCTTCAGGTGCTTCTTTGCAGTCAAACAAAATCTGCTGTGCTGCAAGCACTGCTCGGTCACATCTTACGTGTATTCTTGCTCTGTGGCTGTCCTCCATCTAGTCCCCTGGTGCCCTTTCTACAACACAACACAACACTGTCACGTCCTTAAAGTCAGATAAGCAACGAGGGCCCTAATTTGCCTCAAGGTGTTTGAAATTATGGGCTTTTTTCTTAACAAATCCCCCCTCATTTGCTGTGCAGTTTGCTCCAGTTTTTGAAAATAATCCCAGCCCCCTGTCATCCTGTCTTCTGCGCAGCACCGACATGAGATCCATGGAAACTGTTCAGAGCAGTTTAGCCAGTGTTTGCTGCATTATTTATGAAATCAGACACAAGCTCATCAGGGGGTTGATGGGAGGGATGAGACTTAAAAAAAGGCACAGTGCCTCGGCGGCAGATTGTTTGCACGTGTCTGGGAGAGCACGGCGCCTATGAAAATATCTACTCCCTCCTTCCAAAAGAATGCCCTGTGGCCGGCAGAGAGACAGATGTCAAACAAAACAGATGACCGAAATCCAGCTTCATCGATCAGGGGGGGGGGGGGGGGGGGGGGAGGGCGCCTATAAGACGAGGGTGTACGGGGAGAAGATTGATGGAAGGTTGAATGTCACAGGAGACCAAGCAAAGTAGAGGGTGGAGATATGGATGTGCTAAAAGATCAGAGGGACGAAGAGAGAATTTATCACGACGTGGGACTACCACACTGTTGTAATCGGTAATCAGTATTCTTAATCCTAATCGTTTGTTTCGCCTCCTCAAAGCCTCTCCTGGGTGATGCGATGTCCCTTTGCAGTCCTTCTGCAGGGAGCCCCAAAGCAAGCTTGTCAGTCTCCATCAATTGGGCCTTTTACCACACTATCACCTTATATTGTCTGTTTAATCAGGAAGTGGCCATGGCTAGATTTTTCTGTAGGGCTTAATTAAATGTGGCAGTCGTAAAAGGCAGATATGGGGAAATAGACGGGGCCAACCCTCTGCCTCGGTATTGGTATAATCAGAGGGGAGAGGATCTGAAGGGATAAGATTAAGAGGATCAGAGCATTGATGGACAAGAACCCCAGGACTCTTTCTGCCATCATCCTGCTTTCAACCCTTCAGGGGGTGGGGGGCCGAGCAGGTGAGGCTGGACTGAAGGGGAAAAGAAGGGCAGTTCAATCCCAAAGTATTGACTTATTCCTTTCTCTAACTCAACCCCGGTGTCCTCTGGCTGAGTTTCCTGTAATGCCAGCCCGTGTCTAAAGCACCTCTGCTCTGCCCTTGTTCTGAGTGCAAGGCCTCTCAGTTAATTGCTTGAAGGATACAGTTTAGTGTGAGCGAGGAGGCAAAGCAGCGGTCTGATAAGATAACGACGTCAGAGCGTTATTGTTTGCCGAGTGGCTCAGACCACTAGTCCGGTCCTGTCCAGTTTGGTGCCAAATAGACGGGGCGAAAATATACAAGCAATCACCTCTCATAAACTGTTATGAACACTAATATGTACTTTAGGGTTTTATATCCCTACAGATTAAAGTGCACCAGGAGCTAGGCGTCTGTCCAGCGTACAGCATCGAGTAATCAGCCCCCCCCTTTATCATCACGCATCTTCCCCACTAATTATGTACTCCGGTCATTTAGATGCTCATGGCAGACTCGAGATATTTATGCCAATTTGTACATCTCGCTTATCCAGAACGACACGTCTGGTATTAAAGGGGGCACGGTAAATGATTGGTTGTACATCTAAACAGGACAACATCATGACTAATCTGAGCAACACCCAACAAGAGCAGCTCGCTCCGAAACCCGCGCATACATATTCATGCGCACACACGCAGTGAAAGCCTCTCCACGCTGCGCTCTCTTTATCCTCTTCAAAGTGGTTCCGTGGTCATCTGATAAACCCGGCATGAAATGCAGAGGGCGATAACGGCTAAAAGACTTGGCTTCAAACGTTTTCGGATGCCTCCTGCCCTCTGCTGCTGCTGTCGAGCTTTGGCAGAGGGCTGGTCTTCAGAGCTGTAATCTCCAACAGAGCCGCTCTGCCATTACACAGACAAATGGCCGTCGCTTTTGTGTCTGCTATTCATCTTTCCATGGTCCTATCGGGACCAATAGGCCATTTAATCACATAGTTTTTCCTCTGGTTTTGATGGGGTGCTCGAGATTCAAGTGAGGACAGTGGTTTGCATGGTGCCAATCACAGACTTGAAGTGAGCAACAGTCTTCTGTTGCTGGATGTGTAATTCAGTGGGTTTTTCTACCACTGATGCATTCCCCGTGTAGAGCCTGCATTTTGCTGCAACTGTCTTTTTTATCTGTTAGTAAAATGTTGACAGCGACGGAGCGGATTGCAGTAAAACTTTACTGTGCCCGTTCACTCTGCTCAGACCTGTAATTGCTTTGCTTTGGAGGTCCAGAACTTCAAGTGTCATTCATCAGGAACTATGAACGAGTTAAAATTCAGATTTTCTCATCAGCTCCTGAATGTGTCTCATTCTTGTCTTATGGCTGGTGTCTCTCTTTTGCAATAGCCAGGCGCCAGCCATTTAGAAAACCTCTAAACGCTGTTATAGTGAGGATGGAAATTCTCTAGTCTTCATCCATCTGACATCACTTAGAGCCTCAGTCTTTTGTCCAATCAGATCGACATGCATCTGAAAACGGGTGGTTAACCTTGACTCTCAGGGTCAACAATGCTCCTCGTTATCGTGGAGTCTAACTTGCACATCGATATTTTAAGGAGCCATTCTTTTTTAAATCGAGTCCACTGTGCAGCTGTTATGAATGAACCAGAGCTCACAGGAGTCCCCGGTATGACTTATTGTGAACGGCGAGTTCAAAGGGCTGCGCTGTTCACTCGGTTGTCACAGATGCATTACATTTAATGTTTCCCGTAGATTGCAGTTAGCGTTGCACTGGCTTTAGATTCCCAAGCCCTCCTGCTGGCTTCCTCGTAATCCCGCTGTGCGCTCCCTTTCCCCGGCTTTCCGACATGCCTGAAACGCCGCGGCGGCAGATGGCGCATTCAGTCCAACTGTGCCATTCGGTAGCCGCTCGCTGAGCTTCCAGTGCTGGGCTTTCAATTAGTTCCCAGCAAGTCTCCAGCAGTCTTGATCAGCCATCCCTGTGTCAACACTGAAAATGAGTCCTAAATTGAAGACATCTCTGGTATTCATTCCAGCTACGGTTCGCAGGCTTCTAATTGGCTGTCACCATCTGAGACAACAGATGCAAGTGACAGCCAAAAGATAATTGCACCGGCAAAGAGCTTATTTATGTTTTTATTTCCCGTTCCTCTCTGCCTTTAAGTGGAATATTACTGGTTTTATTCATTAAACACAGCATACTTCCCACTCCCATGATCATGAAAGTGTAATGAATTCTCTTTTATCGTACTTAGCAGGTGCAAAGAGGATATTTTTGACGAGTAGTTGTGAAAATGGATCAAACAATTTGCATACATGTAATCCCCTTTCCTGTTTAATTCCCCCTTTTCTCTCTGCCTCCTCTCCTGCTTTTGAGGTTTAGCATTCCAGCAGCCACCTTTCATTTTCTGCCTTTTCTGCATTATTTTACTCGTACTCCTTCCTCTCCTGTTCCTCTGCCTGCCTCTCTCTCTCTGCTTCGCTCGCCCTTTGCCACAGAGCAGCACAGACAATTGAGAAGTGGTTTTATGGCCAGCACATCCAGTGTTGCGATCCCCAGCAGGCCTCAGTAACAGCTGAGCTCTGCTTTTACTGGAGCTTTTAAATTTATTGGCGCATCTCATATTTTACATCTAACTCTCATAGTTTTTCCAAAGACAAATTTGTTTACGTAGCAAGCGATTGGCTGACTTACCAATATTAAAATAATGCCTGTTGTGCGTTTGAGGTCAGAGGACACAGTTCAGTTCATGAATTAGAAATGCCTCACGCTACAGTCTGCAGGTTTATAGATCGTAAAAGGAAAGGGATGGGCCCCAAACGGCGCTCGCATCCCAGAATTCAGTTTGAAATTGTATGAAAGAGCTCGCGATGGCAGACTTGTAATCTGAGCCTCAGCTCCCATCCCTACACCTCTGACGTTTGCTTGCCATTGTCTGACAGAAGCAGTTAACAGCTGAAACGTTTCTGCTAGGTTTGAAGGCCAGCTAATGTCTCCATGCAGCTCACCCTTTATGAGTTGCTCTAACAGATCTAGTAAACCTTGCTCTGCTGCACTGGTGGAACATCCACTATTTAAAAACTTGTTTTGCGGCCTTGCCTAGAGGACGCCAAATACTAACAAAAGGAGCTAATGGCGATAATAACTGAGGTTTTACTGCACAGGGTTCATTTTCTGACAGTTTTTTGGCGTTTCTCCTGTGTGTCTTCTAGGTGTCTGCTTGGGGGGGTTATGTGTTCATCATCAACCTCATCCCTCTGCACGTGTTCGTGCTGCTGCTAATGCAGCGCTACAGCAGAAGGGTCTATATCGGTAAGCTTCACACAACACACAAGCAATTCAACCAAACGGCAGCTTTCTCTGGCAGACATGCGCTTCCTGATGTTTTTTTTGTTTTTCTTTTGATGTTCTCAGCCGCTCTCAGTGGTACAGAATTGTATGCATTAAACAGATGATCCAGTGCTCTCTCTGTATGCGTTTCCAAATATTGTTGCATGAGCACTTGACCCTTAAACAAGCTGCAGTGTCCAGTCACACCAGCGCCCATAGGACAGCGTTTCACCGCAGACGTCCACACACCCACACGCCACTTAACGGTTAATGCAGCCGCCCGCCACCTCATCCTCTCTCCCTTTGTTTAGTTTTTTTTTTTTTTACAAACACCAGAGGCAGAGTGCTGGTGAAAACGTAGGCTTGTTATTACTCAGAACTGAAGCGTGTTGGCAGCTCCGGCATTATTCACCAGCTCAGGGACCTCAGTCCTCAATCCCGGACCACCCGAGCATCCGTTAGCTGTGCTCAGCAGGCACTCCTACAGTGGTCAAGATAAATGTCAAGTATCATTTTTTAGATGATTAGATATTGTACTCGTGAAGAAGAGTCTTTGAGAGCTTTGAAATGCATTATGGGCTCTTCAGCTGGAGAGCTTTGCTCCATCTCCAAACAATCCTTCCAAAAGAAAATTATGTACGTTGAAGCAAGCATTTCGAGTACGTGTGCTGCCTGATGATCATTCACAAGCCCGGTGCACCTTTTGATGGTAAATGAAAGATGGAGAAATTCATCTGTTTGGCTTATTCTGACGGAGCACCTGCTCTATAGCTTCCCCTCTCTCCCCGCTTCGTCCCCCTGCTCCTGCTTTCAGAGCCAGGTGTCTTGGTCTTGAATAAGGACGGTGGGGAGAAAAAAAAAAGGAACCTACTTTCACAAAAATACCTCGCAGTCAACGTTCCCTCGCAATTCATCTCTTTGTTGAGTCAATAGCAGATGTGTGAGAAAGTGATTGCTGAGGGCGGTTTCAACTAGGTACTTCAAAAACGGAGCAGACTCTTCAAGAAAACTGTGAAATCTTAATTAAGCAACTGTCTCTGCGACTCGTTTCCCCCGAGCCCCAGAGGTGGTGGCCACGCCGTTCTCAGCTTCGTCACACTCCAAAGCTCCCTGCCAGACGGTGCTGGGCCAACTCCCTCCCCCCACCCCCCCAAAACGACATTAGATTAGTGATTTTGTATTTACTCCCTCTGAGATACCACAGTGTAAATCAATAAGCTTTAAACACTTGTATTGAAGTTGAATTTGCTTTGTTTATTTTGTTTGTTGTTGCCGCTGCTGTAATTCATTTTCACTCTTAGAAGTCTTATCTGGCTGTCTCTCCTTCCCCTCATGTCCTCTCTCTCTCTACAGCTTACAGCACTTTTTACATCGTGGGGCTCATACTTTCGATGCAGATCCCTTTTGTCGGCTTTCAGCCAATCAGGACCAGCGAGCACATGGCTGCTGCCGGTAAGTGAGGCCCTCTCCACCTGCAGTTGCTCATCTTTAAAAAAAACAAGGAATAGGTTCCCTCTGGAAAATTATTCACAAATGCCCCCCTTCGCCTGATTATGAAGTCAGCAAGTTTTGGGGAAAGAGCAATTGCCTTTATTTGAAGTTATGAGTCAGTTTTAATGAAATGTCACAAACACTTGAACGCACACGCAGCAGCAAGCACTTGTTTTTTTACCCGGTGATGTGGTCTCGTGTGGGCCGTTAATGCCGGTTTAATGTGGAGCCTGCCTGCTCACCGCAGTGTGTACCATATATCCCAGTGGAATGGTTTGAATTTTACAAGTATAGAGCTTTGTAAGCTGTTATTAAGATGGCCGCCAGCCATTCACTACCAGAAGAGCTGTCAAAATAAACAGGAGTTGGTTGTGTTTCCACTAACTGGTTTGAAGAGAGGAAACCGGGCTGTGCGGTGTTGTCAGAGGAGGGCGGCACAGACTGAGCAGCTGTGGCTCGTGTTCAGTAGGAGAAGTAGTTATCATAACTAGGAACAGAGTTCATGGTGAAAAAAACATAACAAAAACGTCTGTGTACGTCTGATTGAAGAAAATGAAGCACACTATAAAGGAATTGTTGTTTTCAATTACTTTTGTCCGCATCGTCGCTCCAGAAGTTTGACGCCAGGAGGACCAGCCGCAGAAACTAAAAGGAAATTAATGGAAAAACAGCTGTTGAATTCGATCGTTATTTAGGGTAGGCAAAGCGTTCTCCAAACCTGTCCCTCCTCAGCGGGAACAGCTGAGTGTAGCTGCGCTGGTGCTGGCTGCTGAAAGTGGGCTGGAACAGGAATTGATTCATCCCGCGTTGAGATGAGCGTTAGTCATGCTCTGTCTGACCCGGGATGCATTTACAATACAGATAGAAAAAAAAAAAGCACCTTTTGGTTGGGCATATCTGTGTGGAATGCTTTTCATTTCGACTTCTGGGAAGTTTCTTAAAGCTTGCTTAGTTTCCCTCCTCCATTGTGGGGCTGTCTGCTACCTGGTAGTGAAGATAGCTGCAGTCGTGCGTGATTGTTGGAGGCTCCTGGAAGCAGAGCAAAGCCATTTGGAGAAGTAGCATAACCTGCAGTGGGTCTCCATGTTGTCAGGACTGTCTGCAGAGACTGAAACGTCTGAAACGCACCTTCAGGTATGATCTCTGAATTAGCTCTAGCCACCAGGAGAGCAGCTGCTCAGAACATCTGGCGGTGGCGCTGGTGGTATGCAGCGGGAGATGTGAAGGGAGTGACAGAGCCACAGACCTGTCTGTGTCTACAGCGTGGGCCCCTTAGGAGGGAAGCAGAGCGCTGCCGATTGGCAAGCAGGTTAGCACCGTGACTTGTCTCCAGAAGACAGGCAGCGACTTAACCTTGGAAATGTGCGAGACCCTGAGCAGGAAGCTGCTGGCTGGCAGAGGAGTGGGGAGATTTCACGCAGGATTTGGTGAAGGTGACGAAAAACGGAGAAACCGGGCCTCTCCGATGTTTCAAATTTGATATCAAATCCAGCAGACGGGCAAAGAGGCAGATGGGAGAAAACAGCCCAGAGAGGGTGAGAGAGCAAATGAGAAAAGACGTGTGACTGACTGGGCCCCAAAGAAAGATGAAGCAAGGGGAAAGAAGGGTTTATTTACACAAGCCTGCCTCATGCATTTGAAAGATGTTGTCCTGCCGTATTTGTCTTTCACATCTGCCTCAATAGCCAAAAGGGATGTTGTGGGCTGCTTTGTGGAGGATTCCGCCAAAGCGACAACAGTGATTCTGTGCCGCACAAACCTGCTTTGTACCCTGCAGGAGGCTGCATCAATCAGGGCCTCCTCAAACATCCAGCCTGAGTTTTTCTTTACCATGTTTGCTCAGTCTTTTATGTCTGCTTCTTCCATTTTTTTCTCAGGTGTGTTTGCTCTTCTGCAAGCGTACGCCTTCCTGCAGTACCTGAAGGACAGGTTGACCCGACAGGAGTTCCAGACGCTCTTCTTCCTGGGAGTCTCTCTTGCTGCTGGGGTAGTCTTCCTCACAGTGATCTATCTCACCTACACAGGTCTGTGTCTCCGTGTCTACAACGATGCCCCGGATACACTGAAATAACCACTCTGAAAATTTTTTAGCGTGTCACAAACGAAGCTGGTGTTGCCACAACGAGGTCATATCTGCAGCAGCAGACTCAGGGGGACGGCCACCCGTCCTGGCCGTTTGGGGCTCTAAAGGACAGGAGAGGGTTTCAGTACTAAACTCGGTGTTTGGGCTGCATCACGCTGTGTTTAAAGAGCCCTCTGTATTCAGGGAAGAGCAGCTCAAAAATACCAGTGTTAAGTTATTTGATTTCAACACTTTCCTGTCTAAAATGTGTTTAAAATGGACTCCAGTGATGCAACTGATTAACAAACTGAAACTGGAGCCATTATGTTGCCATCTTTATAATGTAATTGTAATTTATTATTATAGATAGTGAAAAGACAAACTGCTTGTTTTACTTGCGTTTCAGCACAGGAGCCAAACGCTGATTTGTCTATGTCTTCAAACTGACGGGCAGCGACAATCAATTAAATGTATTTTGGTGCTGATTCAGATCTGGGATTTCAGCCATTTGATATCTTGTTTTCTTTTCTTAGCCAAGCATAGCAGTGCAGCCGTCCACGCTCCCCTGATGGCCTGACCCCCGAGCCTCCCCAGTGGCCTGCTAATCAGTGCTCTATTATTCTTGAATTTAAACTTGGAGGATAAATCATAAACAAATAGACAGCGATATGGGTTCAGCTATTGAGGGCTGATGGAGGACGAGCGTTTGCCAGGTGCCGAGAGATGCCGGCGGCTGTGGCTGTCATGAACACAGTTGTCCTGAAGGCAGCAGCAGGACTCGTGGCGGCTTGGTGTCGTGCTGTCTGCACACGACTCCTATGACTGTCAGGATATTGTCTCGGTCTGAATCACAAGAAAGTTGCCTGGTTGTCCCCAGTGTCTTTGGAAACCAGACCCAGTTTTTGACTGGTTTTAACAGTGACTTCCTATAGATATCCTGGCAGAATAAGCAACTCCTAGTTTGTCCCACATCTTTTTTTTCCCCTTTTCTTTTTAACCATGTTTTGTCAGATTTATTCCCCATCTTATTCAAAAGACTCAGCTAAATGTTAATGCAGTCTTGTCAGGAAGTGTAGAATTTTAAGGGTAGAGCTTTATTTACAGATGTGAGTCTATGTGAGTGGCTCTAAGAGCCCTGAGGACACCGAGCCCAAATATATTCCACATCAAAAGAAGACATTTGTATGCACACATAAACGCCCCGTGCAGTTTAATCTGCAGCTTAAATGGTTGCGGTTACATTTATAAACAAGTCAATTTTACTAATGATGCAGCTTCAGTAGCACATGTTTTCAGCATTGACACGTTTTTCGCCGAGGATTTTCTTGCCGTTAAATTCTTAATTGTCAGTAAAGTTTTTGCTATATGCATTTAGTCACTGGATTTGAATGAGGTTATTTATAGGATAAACAAGCACAGCTTGACCATAACATGATCACATCTGCCTGTCCATCTTCTGCGGCTTTACCAGAGCCGTGCAAGAGTCAGCGGATCATGTTCGTCCGGAGAGCGAAGTTGCTTTTCCTGCGGTAATGTGTTGTTTCACTGAATCCTGACAGTGAACTGGAACTAGTTTGTGTTTCCTCAGGCTGGCTCTGCTACATAAATTCATGCTTCTCTGTTGGTCAGATAATATTTCCTCTTGTTTATCTAAAGCAGATTTATTGAGTTTGCCATCAAAATGGGAATTTATTGAAACAAAAGGACCGGCGGCAAATTGAGGAATGAAGGTGTCTTTTAAGATGTATTTCATCATCTGGCAGAACTCTGCTGTATCACAAAGCAACAAACTTCCTGAAAATTTGCCAACAGTCCTTTGTTGGCAGGTCTCAAATGAAACGCGGTCAAACTCCGGCGTACCATCACTGATTCTGTCCTCTGTCCATAGGATACATTGCTCCCTGGAGTGGCCGCTTCTACTCTCTCTGGGACACCGGGTAAGCTCTGCTGACCTTCACACTCTCTCCATGGAACACTTGTTCAGTGGAGTGTGTTTTCTGATACGGCTATAAACCCAGGCTGCAACATCCCAGAGGGGGGACCCTGCTTTCTGCAAATGCTGTGCAATATGTGTGATATTACAGCACAGCCCAATCAAACCTGCCCCCCCCCCCCCACCCCCACCTCTGCCCCCGAACCGGGTTTGCTGATCCAAGCAGAACAGGATTGTTTTGTCTTCTTTTTTCGGGCCTCCTTTGGAGGCCAATACTAATTCCTAATTGTGCTGTTTTCTCTTCCCCAGCTGTAAATACAAAAACAATTGAAGGACACATCTGTAATACTGCATAAAAACGCATGTTCAAAAGCCTGTCACAAAAAGAGAAAAGGCACACTTCATTTTACAGCTCAGTGTCGCTCATCATTAGTCTCATCATTAGTGTGTCCATTTTCAGCCGATAATTCCTGTTTATCAGGAGGATCTGTTGGTCTCAAAACTCCCAACGTGTCCAGCCTGCATTACAGCCCTTCTGTTTCCCCCCCTTCCTCCACAGCTATGCAAAGATCCACATCCCCATCATAGCATCCGTCTCAGAGCACCAGCCCACCACATGGGTGTCTTTCTTCTTCGACCTCCACATCCTGGTCTGCACCTTCCCAGCAGGTCTCTGGTTCTGCATCAAGAACATCAACGATGAGCGCGTGTTTGGTGAGGAACCTTTTAACGTTCGAGCACACGCATCAAAGCTTGATTTCTAAATGTCGCTCTAAGATGAAATAAAGCTGAAATAAATTCAGTTTTTTACATAATAAGGAACGTATTTGAATGGACTTGTCTGGCCGCCGCTCAGCCGATTGAATCTTTTTCAGCTGCCCTGGTTATTGACTTGACCATCATCGCTGTGAAGGGTCACAGCATTTTCCCTGACCCGGACCCCAGGGCAGGGGAAGATGAGGGGATGGGGCTTACAAATGGCATAAAGTCAATCATATTGTCTGAGGTTGAGCCTGCTGACCATTATGCCTCCTAAACTTGTCAAATATTGACATTGAGGATCTCAAAAGTTTGGTTTTCAGCGACTTGGTCGGATGGATTTTAAGATGAACCTTACTTTGATTCCGTTTGGCAAACACCGAGTCTAGCTTTAAGCTTATCTCATAGCACGGCGCCAAACCACCTCCTTCTATTACAGTTTGGAGGTCATTTCACTGACTCTCAAACCTTTGCCGTCTCATTTGTAATCTTTTCATTCTTTAATAAAAGTAAGATGAAAGCTGCTGCTTTTTCTGTGTTTGAGGCTTGAACAGAGGATCCACTTACAGTCTAAACCCAAATATTTTCACTGTGATGTTGAAACTAGGAGAATCGTCTCTCGTCTCATAAGGAGAGGAGCGTCTTTGGGGAGGATTTCAAGCTGTTAGTGTGACCTCCCAAGTTTGTTTTCATACAGTAAACTGCTTTGACACACTGAAGTGAAATACTATGCATTGCATCACATCATGTGTGTAATTTTGTGGGAAAAGTCAATTCCATATTGAGTTTGTTACTCCTACCAGCCTTAACGGAATGGTAAGCTCCAGAAATGTGTTTCACTAAAAACAAGCCTTTATGCTTTTTGTCAAGGAGGCACATTTTTCACACTCTGCCAGAAAACAACTATTTGATATGGAGAGTCGAATGCAAAGCTCCAAAATGCTCCATTTCAGTCACCAAAAACAGGCACAGTACTCAAACCCAGTGGCTTAGGCAGTGATGATGTATTCATCTCACATTCTTCATTCTGTTGTGATGAACTTGTAAAGTCTGTAAAAACTAGATTAAGGCCTCCTGTAGAGCATTGTGACATTTAGTTTGAGGGTGTTCCCGAGGATCCTGGTGCATCACATTTTTATTTAAACAGCTCTGCTGAGGTGCTTTTAGCTTTTCATGAGCCTGAAAAGAAGATCGACTGACTGAGCTCCCTCACGGAACTTTTTGTGTTTGCAGAGAGAGACATTCCCGATGAAGGGCAAAGAACTTTGGAGAGCTGAAAACATTTGTTGCAATCTGTCTCCATCTCAGACGTAATTAGCCTATTACAGATATTGATTAGTCATGTACCTGTTGAGATGGGTCAGCTCTTTTCAAGGACAAAGGACAACCAGTCTTCTCCCTCTTTTTAGGGATTTGCAAAAATAAGCAGAGACGAACTCTCCAGCCTCACTTTTCAAACCCAGTTCTTATCTTTTCCTTTATATCTCCTTCCAGTACAAGCCCTGCTATCTCTGCTTTGCATTTATGTCATCTCCTCCCCTGTCCGGCCTTTTTGCCTGCTTTGTTTTCTCTCCTTCATTCTCCTTGCGCACACCTCTCACCCCTCCCCCCACCCTCTCCGTCTGCTGTCTTGCAGTGGCCCTGTACGCCATCAGTGCCGTGTACTTTGCGGGCGTGATGGTCCGGCTCATGCTGACGCTCACGCCGGTGGTGTGCATGCTGTCGGCCGTGGCTTTCTCCAGCGTCTTTGAACATTACATGGGAGACGACACAAAGAGGGAGAAGCCTCCCGCGGAAGACAGCAGCGACGAGGACGACAAAAGGAACTCTGGGAACCTCTATGACAAGGCAAGGCGGCGTGGAGAAGCTGTGGGGAAAGGCACCGATGGCCCCAAACATGCCGTCATGTCTAATATGGATAAGAGCCCAAAACAGTCAGGAGCGAGCTGAAACGTTTGGAGTTTTGTCACACACATTCGCATCACCTTTGTGGGGAGGATGGATTTGTCATTTACATATCTGTCAGCTTCCCTTATCACTCCAGAGCAGTTTGGGTAAACTGTGAGTCAGCAGCAACTGTTTGATGCTACTTCCATCATTTTTAGCCATCTCTCTGAATTTTGCACTGTGCAAACATTAAAAGCAGCTCCTGTAAATGAACTGGGTTTACATCCTAATGAGCTTCAAAGTCAGTGTTTTCTTCACAGCTTTTGCCACACACACACACACACACACTGTTTGGAAGCATTAAATGTGGCTGAGTGGAATCGTATAGTAGAGTTTTTACAGTGACATCTCCATAAAGTCTCATCATAAACATTTTTCTTTATGAAGCAGCTCATCCCGTATTATCGAGCTGTCAGGGCTGTGGGGAGCCTGTGTTTACTGATCAATCTTTCCCCCATATTACTGCAATGTGTCAGTAGTTGTTAGCTTCTTAATCTCAGTCTAAAGATGGTGTACCTCACAATAAGAATGAACATGCACACACACACACACACACAGTGATGTATTATTATGACGCAGGCCTTAAAGTACATTTGTGGATTTTAACCCTTTTTTTAACATCAGTTCCATTTATTCCAGTTGTAACTAAAATTGTTACAATCTATGTTTATGTTTTGCTGCTGCTAAAAAAATATGAGCTCTTCCCTGAGTTCATCACTCTGCTCCCGTCAGAGTGTCTTTATGCAGGGCAAAAAGTTGTGGATGCTGCAGAAGAATTTCCTCATTTAGTCCGATTAATAATTTATCCCATTCAATATTTCATAGTTCTGGAAAGCTTGACAGTGTTTTTCTGAGGTGTCAGTGGGTTTGTCTCCCTCTGCAGGCCGGCAAGGTGCGCAAGCACGTGTCGGAGCAGGAGAAGGCAGAGGAGGGCTTGGGTCCCAACATCAAGTCCATCGTGTCCATGCTCATGCTGATGCTGCTGATGATGTTTGCCGTCCACTGCACCTGGGTCACCAGCAACGCCTACTCCAGCCCCAGCGTGGTGCTGGCGTCCTACAACCACGACGGGTAAGGCCGCTGCAGCCGCACCCACGCCGGATAGGTCCCCGCGCGGAAAGTTGGCCTCCTCCACCTCTCATGCAAATGTACACACATGCATTTGGATGCGTGCAGAACTGGGAGCACGGGGCTCTGAGAGTGTGCACGCATGCATATTTCATAAGGCGACGGTAAATGTTGTGCGAGCCTCTAAGATCAGATCTGGTTGTTGAACACTGCGTCTCCAGGTTATGGAAAACATCTGTGAACCATCTTTGAATATGTTACTAAACTGATACGACGTTCTCTGTGAGACACTCTGTAAGCATAATTATTTTTTAAGAGTGCTGGGGAGAAAATATTGAAAGCTCAATGAGAAAGCCACAGGTTCTCATACATATATTTATCATATTAGTGCTGTTCTCACACAGTGGCTCCCTGGCTGTCAGTTTGCTGTTCTCTCTCTCTCATATGTGAACACACACACCCAAACACACCCACACTGTCATATGAACATCACGCTGAGGGTTTATTGGTTGGTCCTGCTTCCTTTCTAGGTAGATTTCATTCATTGCGCTTATCTGTTGTCGCCAATCTGATTCAAAGCACAAACTTTGAAGGCTTCTGGACACACGCCAAACAACTTTATGAGCCGTCCACTTTGTTTTCCTTGTCAGGACTCGTAACATCCTTGACGACTTCAGGGAGGCTTACTACTGGCTGAGACAGAACACAGACGAGCACGCCCGTGTGATGTCGTGGTGGGACTACGGGTACCAGATAGCCGGCATGGCCAACAGGACCACGCTGGTGGATAACAACACGTGGAACAACAGTCACATAGCTCTGGTAAGACCTCTTTGTGTCTGCCCCCTTGGGTTTTTGTGTTCATCTTTCTGCCGGCTCCGTGCCTGCACAGAGGAACGGCTGATTAGCACCAGCTTCAGCGGAATCCTTTATGCATTTGCCACACTGTAGAAAAACCACTCCCTCCAACGAGCCAGATAATCTCGTTTGCTTAAACTTTTCCCGTTGAGTTTTCACAGGGAGTACAGTTAATTGCCGTCAGATTTTGTGGTTCGGATTCATCTCTTTTCCTCTCTGCTGCTAAATCTAGTTTTTTTAGTTAGGCCTGTAAAAGGCCTCTAGCTTTTCTCCATCTGGCTTTCTACCTGCTGCAGACTCTCTCTATAGGAAATCTAATGACAGAGAATACGTGATGGATTTGGGTTTGGTAATGCTGCCGCCTTCCACCCACGCCGTGAAGCCCCGCGTCTCCTGACACGTGACAATTAGTCCACGTTGTCACCTGTCAACTCCGCTTTCCAGGTTGGGAAAGCCATGTCGTCCAATGAGAGCGCCGCCTACGAAATCATGAGGTCGCTGGATGTGGACTACGTGCTGATCATCTTTGGAGGCGTGATCGGCTACTCTGGCGACGACATCAACAAGTTCCTGTGGATGGTGAGGATCGCAGAGGGAGAGCACCCCAAAGACATCAGGGTGAGTGGGAGACGCCGCTTCCTGCCGCCGCTCGCACGCCATCGCAAAATGTGCCTTCTCACACATAATGAGGCACAAGGAGAAAAAAGAAACAAAAAGGAAAAGCAGCTCAGACGATGTGACGGCAGTCATTTGTGAGACTGAGACAGCTTTTACCACCAAAAAGTCTCAATGTTTTAGCTGTCATCTGTGCTTTTAGCTCGAAATGATTCGGTGCCTGATTTAGGCCAATTTCACCGTTGCTGTCTGGCTCATTTATGTCCAAACAAAGGAGAAAAAACACAGTTTACTGTGAATTTATACAAGAGCAGGTTATAAATTGGATATTTTAGCATGCAGGACCAGCAATTCTGCAGTCAAAGCTTCCCTCATGAAGTTCATAGTTTGGCTTTTTTTGTATTTATTCCAAAAGACTGTTCTCAAAGCTCGTAGAATAAGCCACAAAAACATCTCTTCTTTCTCGAGTAAACAACTGTTATTATTAGAAACGGCAGCCTGGTTTTGTGAATAAGGTAAATCTGGTCGAATAACAGGTGGAAAAACATTGTTAACTTTTAATGACAATCACAATGCTCAAAAGAAGACTGTTATTCTTATAAATTTACTTTTTACTTGGATATCCGGAGAAAGCCTTTCTCTCAAATATTCAGGTGTTTCCATAGCTACCAGTTGATTTGCATGAACATATAAAGTTATTTTGTGGATGTGATTGTGAATTACAGGACATTTAAATGGGATTTTAACCTTTGGAAGCAGTCTTTTGAAACAGGTTTTTGGTTGATTTATCTCTAGGACCTGTGCGTCAGGGTGCTTTTGAATTACAGGGAAACATGGGAAACATGAAGTGTGTGTGGTGTTTAGTTGTTGCCTTTAATATCTGGCCCTTCCTGTCCTTGTTCTCACCAAACCCGTCTGCCTTTGTTCTTCAGGAGAGCGACTACTTCACTCCTCAGGGGGAGTTCAGGGTTGACAAGGCCGGCTCACCAACTCTGCTCAACTGCCTCATGTACAAGATGTCCTATTATCGCTTCGGAGAAATGCAGGTGAGGGGGGAGCGCTCCGAGTAAACATCGTTTGTGGCCAGAGCTCAGATTTCTGGCAGGTCTTTGATAATTTCTCACTTTGGTGAGGACAGGCGTTTCTCTGCATCATGATCAGAAACCAGCAGACATCTGTCAAAGGAAAAACCCAGCCACCGTGTTTTATTCAGTCTTTTTTTTTTTTGGATAGAATAACAAGCAGCTGCCAGCTCTAAAGGTGTAAGATTGCTGCTACACACAAACAGAAGGGGATTTGAAAGAGCAGATTTTAGAACAAGGCGTTGGGATTGGAAGAGAGACTGATGAGAGGAACGCGTGAAGGGCCAGCTTTTGAAATGTGCCACGGCTTACCGTGGCAGGCGGCGAGCAGTCGTGTAAGGGGCTCAAAGCCTGGCAGTAGATGCTGCTCCGCCCTCCAGAGTCAAAGCAGCCCGGCACCAGTCGAGGTCAGGATGCAGAGGGACCAGATCAGATTGACAGAAATAGGGTGACACCAGGGGAAAGTGAGACTGAAGAGGACATCAGGAGGAAGGCGATAAGCCTGAGCCGCACCACGTGATCGTAAAGAAAGCAGTTTGTAGGCGTTTATCAAGATTAAACCTAATACTCAGTTTGTGATACTGTGAAGGGTTCTCTTTAAAAGCAAGTCAGCCAGCAGATGCCATAGATGGTATTACATGAGACTTTATTTTAAATGCGGTGCCAGGAGGGAGGAAATGATAAAGACTGAAACGTGAAGGGAAAATTCCTGTTTGTGGAATTTGAAAAGGAGGAGACAGCTGTGAGAAAAGCTGAGAAACATGTGAAGGACAAACAGCCAAAGACTTAAAGAGCAGAACCAAAGACTCCAGAGGTTTGCAAGTGGCTCAGACGGTGCCGGGGAATGCTATCAGAGTGCGGTCAAACAGACTGTTTGTCTTTTCTTATTGAGTTTTTCCTCATTTGGCTTTAATCCGTTAAGCTTTAACCTTTAAAGTGCTGTAACAGCTTTGGGCTGAGAGAGTAATGTTGTTTTTTTTTTTTGTTTTTTTTATCTTTCCTATCAAACCTTTTGCTTTTTTGTTTCAGTTTTATCTGAAGGGAATCGTTTTATTAAAACGCTTAATTTAAACGGTTTTTCTCCAGACATAATAAGATGAGCCTTTCAGCATCTCTAATTTCCATTTTCTGTTTTTGATATTTGTTCAAATGAAAGGCTGAGGAGCTGAGCTTTCGCTGGTGTTCCCTGTTCTTCTTCATCCTTCTCCCTGTGGTGTTTGTGAATAAGATTCAGACCATTCCACTGAACCCCTCTCCCCTCTCCCAGCTGGACTTCAGAACGCCGCCCGGCTTCGACCGCACACGCAACGCAGAGATTGGCAACAAGGACATTAAGTTCAAGCACCTGGAGGAGGCCTTCACCTCGGAGCACTGGCTGGTCAGGATCTACAAGGTGAAGGAGCTGGACAACAGAGAGCCGCTGGACCACAAGCTGCGCAGCGTGGCTCCCAAGCAGAAGTACAACTCCAAAAAGGTAACGGGAAAGGAAGGAAGGCTGTGCTGTACTTTGACATACACTTCTGACGTTTGGATTTTTTTACCTACCCATTTATCTGCATGGTGTGTAATTCCTGTTGCTGTTGTGTTTGACTCGGCCATTTTAGCACTGGACAGATCATTTTTCTTCTTTGTCTCTGAGCAGACTGCCAAGAGGAAGCGAGGACACATCAAGAACAAGCTCGTCCTCAAGAAGGGCAAGAAGCTCCAAAAAAAATAATGGCGATGAACTCGAACAGATGCGAAGAAACCTCCAGCAACCAACAAAGAAGAACAGAGGGGGCGGTTGCCATGCACTTGGTCTTGAGCGCTTGTCGTTGGAGCGCCCTCATGTGTTGAGGAAGTGTCATATCTGGCTCGCACCAGAATTCTTGTCTGTTTTACCCCGAGGGCATCAGTCTTGCTTTTTTTTTTTTCTTCTGATTTTTTTTGTTTTGTTTTTTTACTTTGTACTTGAATGTGTGGCGAGGCATAGGGCTGCTTTACTTGGTTCAGCGTTGATTTCATTTTTGTGGTGTGTTAATTAACTGCTTATCAGTCCAGTTATCAGGTGAAGGGGATACGAGGGACGACGGGGAACATTTGCACCAAAGACCCATCAACCTTGCTCCATGGCACATGTGAACTCTTTGCTGAGGGTGAGGAAGAGTAGGAGTGAAAGCTGAGGACTTTGTTCCTGACACGTGTACAGAGGACGGTATGCGGTATGGAGGAACGTCACCGTCTTCACACATCTTTAATGTTAACCTTTTTATCATCATCATCATCATCTCCTTTGTGTCTGCCTGGCTCCCTTACCCTTCTTTTCCAAAAGATTCTATAAGACAGAAATTGGCCTAATTTGTAAATATATTCTGTAAAGAAAATCTCTAAAATGATGGTAATATATTGGATCATTGTAGTGACTTTTAAATATGCAGTTCTTGATTTTTATTTTGTGATTCTTTAGGGTTTCTTTTTGTTTTGTTTTGTTTGTTTTTGAATGACAGCAAATAGAACACTGAATGCAATAATTCTACAGATAGGTTTGAGGTTTTGTTGGAAGAATGAATGTGAATTTTTACACCCCACTTTTTTTCCCCCACAGATTGCTTAGATTGTACATTTCTGCTGCTAGGGTTTGACGACAGAAGCAGGCAACTGTGTGTAAAAAGTAGTGATAATAAATTAGGCCTCCCCTCCTGCAGAGGGAGCTCTGTAGTTTAAGCGAGCGAAGCCTAGTGCCTCCTCATCATCACCTGATTCTCACCTTGTGGCTTTTGGCGTCGTTAGTTTCCTTTGATCATCGCGCATCCCTCGCAGGTCGTCTCCCTCATTCAGGCTACCCAAAATGTTTCAAAATATCTGGTGATGAACGGAACTGTGATGGGGGTGGGGTGGGGGCTCTGACCAACACAAGATTCTCAAGTTGTCAAGAGCTGTGTCCCAATTATTTACTACAGCGTGCGCGTCAAAAACAGCCTTTTTTTGTTTGGTTTGTTTTTTACAGCTTAGTTAGCTGTTAGCTGTGTTAGCTTATGTTCTTGCAATTAACACTTAATTCCCCCCCCCTTAATTATTCAGCTTATCTGCTTAGAAACAGGAAGAGGGTACATTTATAAATATTTGGACTATGTGTTTTAAAAATCAGCGGCAAAATATTTAAAACATTTTTTTTTAAATATTCTGATTATCAAACAATGCTTTCAGCTGCAAAATAGTTTAACATATCATGAACTGGGGAAAAAAAGTAATTTGTCTACTTAAAATATGAGAAAAGCCAAATGGTGTTTTCCGGTTTATTCTGAGAGAAATAGAGTAGGAACTGTAGAAGAGAGCTGAGCACAGCTGCCCTCATGTGAACTCCTTTTCCCTCGTTGCAGGGATGATGGTCCAGAGAAGTTAAATCTTGCATCTTTGAGGCCTCATACCTGTTTTCTGTCAGGCCCCACTGACGTTGTATCATTGAGAGCAGAAGAGGAAACGTCTACAGTTAACATTTCATTACATCAATTGGTACTGTTAGTTTAAATCTATTCGTTTTGTTTTTGGTGCTGTGTTTTTTTCCTTCAAGTCTTCTCTCTCTTTCTTTGGCTCTTTCCATCCTTCGTACACAGTCTTAAAGAAAGAGAGAAAGTGATAAACGGGAATATCTTGTCAGCACAAGTGGAACTTAGGAAAAAACTTTCTTTAACTTGCATGTTCACTTCTGATTAGATTTTTTTTTTTTTTTTTACATTATTGAAATGAAAGATATTCTAAAATATCAATATATTTTCAAATTCAAGGGGTGGCCAACATCATTTTCTGTTCTTGGAAGTCATTGGCTTTCCAAATTAAATTTTTTGAAAAATAAGTACAATAAAGCAGAAACACACAATATCCAGATTTTTTCTCCATTGTACAAGTTTTGCTTTTGGAAATGCGTTTAAATGCATTTCCATTATATACTTGTCTTTTCTCATGAAACCGTCCATGTCAGGGTCCCACTGTGAGGTGAACACCCGCTTCATTATGCACCATTCATGTCTGAAACCGGCCGTTTGGTGATTTAATGAACTTTCAGTTCAGACTGTACAGCTATGTTTAGTGTCTTTTATTCATTCTTAATGTTAGAAATAAAATGGTAAAGAAAAAAAAAAAGTGTCACATTAACACCACAGCTGCTGTGTTGGCAGCCCTTTGGCTGGTGAACGCACGGGTGAAAACCGGAATTTAGCTGATTTATTGCATTTAAACAGAAAACCAACCAACATGACCTTTTTTTTTGGCGTTTTATCGACTTAATAAATGGATGATTTCTGATGAACCAGTATATATTTTTTTCTCTGTTCTGATTTCAGCTGGCCTTTGCCACAGGGAGTTGGGACACAGCTCTGCCTCGGCCATTTTACAGGCACTGTAACATTCTCATGTCGAAAAACCTAAAGGAGATTCTGTTTGTGCACACTTTGGTAACTTTTGTTTTCTATCAAACAATTGACGCATCAAAAGACTAACACATCATTCTGCTTAGTTTCTTACATAAGGTAACTTAATTAGTATCAAATGCTTGTTTTCTTCTGTCTGACTCTTTGTTCACTCTTTTATCTTTTCTTTTCCTTCCTGAGACCATCACCATTTGAGGCTTCAGACCTCCGGCACCTTGCCGCATATGTGTCCTTTGAGTTCTCATTTGTCCAGAGAGGACGGAGTTCAGACTAAGCCTTAATGTGATGTACAGTTTGTTGCCCTGCTACCTTTCTTTCTCCCACCATGTGCTGATCTTTTTATTGAGCGACAGAGGAGTTGCTTGGCCTGCTGAGTCTCAGCAGCTCAGCATGACGTGTCCTGAACACTGTTTTTCTTTGATGCAGTCTCCCCACTTATCCCTGCTCACCTTCAAAGTTTACATTTTTACAATGTTGTTCTGTTCAGCCATCTTTAAATATACTCTTCAGTGAAAACATTGGTGTAGTTTCTCTTTATTGAGCATCGCGCCAAGCTTCATTTATATCTGTTTCCTCTGCAGATCTGGTGCCTTTTTTTCCCAGGTGAGTGCCAACTGAACCACTTGGTGGCAGCATTAGCACTTGGCTTGCACTCTGCATGAGGATGGGGACTTTTCTGGGTGCTCACTGGGTGAAGTCTGTACTTTATGGTATGAAAAATGGCGTTATTTTAACAGATATCCACTTCCTGTTTACTGTGAGCTTTAGAAACATCTGAGTATTTCTCCCTTCATAACAATTTTAATCAGGAAAGTATCCAGAATACACAAAGCTATGAAAAGGAGAATATTTGGACATAAAATTTAGAAAAATTATTCAACTGGGGCAGTTTGAGAGATATTATAGATTCATAAAAATATATATATATTTTTTAAATGACCATAACAGGAAACATTCCAAAGTTAAAATGTTCTATCTGTAGCTTTGTCTATACAGTGATGCTCATCAGTAGGTGAATGCTTCTGACAAAGCTAGAAGAAAGGACGCTTTATCTAATTCACTGAGCTCCCCATTTAATGAGGCCATTCAGGCTCAGATTGTGTGGACTGCCTAACGTCAGGCTGCTCTGTTCTTTAAAGCTAAGGCACTGACTTCCCTCCACCAGATCTCATACCAGTGCTCCGTCCTGCTGAGGGACTTTTTGTCCTGGCTCTGGTGTTGTTGTTTAATCACGAACAACTCTTAGAAACCGGAGGTGTGGACCTGATCGTTGGATGTCAGCAGATTCCAGTGGAAGGTGCTGTGAAAGTCCTCCCGCACACCCAGCAGCAGGCCCAGGGGTGAGAACTGCTAGTGGAGGACTTAATGTGGCCGTTAATGGAAAAACGCTCAGCCGTTTGACAGCTGAAGCATTAGCTTATCTCTGGTTGAACAGCAACACTTCCCAAACATTCAGTGTTTTACGGGAAAGCTAATCAACAGCACTGCTTAAGGCAGCCCCCGTTTCTGTAGAAATGTGAGGAAAACGGGACTGAAAAACAGCTTATACAGTTCCGAGTAGCTTGACTTTTTCCGCGTCTTTAGTGCTTAGCAATATTTTGTCCAGACTTCTGTTCTGTTAGCTTCCTTTTGTTCTGTCAGATGATCCCGTACTGCTTCAGGAATGCTTCAGAGCATTTCAGATGAGGCTTCTCTCAGCTCAGGACGACACTTTCAGACACTGTTTTTTAACAAAGGTTAAATAAGTACAAGAAGTAAAATGGAAGGAAATGAGGAGTGTCAAGACAAGATCAGTTCTTTCTAATAAGTAAATGCAGATAGTCATAGGAAATGATTAAAAACAGTAGAAGGTCTTTATTAATGTTCAGGTCCATGTATGTCTGTGGTGTTAGTTTCCTGTAAGGCCAGCAGCGCACAGATTTCAAACAGGATTCTGTACTTCAGCTGTAATACGGTTCACTTCAAGGAAGGTAGGACTTTATGCAACAAATTGGGTCTTTAGTTTATCATGTCATCGTTTGGCTGATCTATGTCATCGTTCCTCAGACAGTCCTAAGAAAACCTGAGGGGAGTGGGCTGCCTAATCGCGTGTAAAAGGGGGTTGGGGGAACTTTTAGAAGAAATCCTGGCTGAATGAGAGGTAGAAATGGACATCAGTTTGGCAGGTGTTTCCCTTCAGAGTGAACTATCGGAGCCACATGACAAAACTAGAAAGGAGGGACAACACAACAAGCACGTGAAGTAGCACACAGTACAAGTCGGAAGTATTCAAATGTGCCTGGATACATTCAAAGTGCAAACAAAACAATCACAATTTTCTGAGTAGCTTGCGGTAATATACTGTGTAATAATATATACTAATACATCATTTAATGTACTACATTTGTTTTCGATTCTCTGGTTCGGTGACTTTATTTCCCGTAAAGCTCTGAGAGATCACTTGGGCTGATAAAAGCCCCAGAGTATAAAATAATTGATTTATCTCTATGATAAAAGTGCTTTATAAACAGACTCATTTACAGCTACAGTATGGTGTGTTACAGGAGACTGGATCTTTTCGGAAGCTTGGAGCCAAACATGGATGACGTATAAGAAAACGCTCCTCGGCAGAACTAGTCGTCACCGCGTGAGCAAAAGAAGGCTTGAGCAAAAGTGAAAAATAGAAATATTCTACTTTGACCGATAATACTATAAAAAATGTACGTCAGCCCCAAAGCCTTGGTTAAAACAGTGGAGATCCCTTTGGCACCTTGCTTCCTTCTTCTGCGTCACTCTGTGACTGAAGGTCTGTGGAGGGTACAGCTTTCAGAGTCGAACCGCCCGCCTGGGTTACTGTCCATGAGGGGGGGGGGGGGGGGAAGGTTCTGATGTCAGGTGGACTTCCACAGCGGGCTGTTGTAGATCCAGCCGTCGCCCTGCACCAGAGAGGGACTTTTTAGTCTTTTTTTGTTATGAGCACGTCAGTCATTGGAAATGAGAGACTGTAATAATCCCTTCACACAATGACCAGCACATTTCTATTATACCAGAGCCTCAGGAGGTGGAAGACTGGGACTGTGGAGGATGTCCAGTTTTGCTGTAGTAGCTTCTTTTATTTAACAATCTTTCTGACCGGCTAAAGTTACAATTCATGTATACCCTTTTTGGTTCAGGACTTACTTTTGTGAGCTTCTAAAACTGTTAAAAGAGTTTAGTTTGTTTCAAATGTAAAGATATCTAATGAGAAATTAAGGATATTTTCAGAATTTGTACTCACAAATATGTTAGATGAAATGCAAATTGAAATAGTGAAATCGCAAAGGCTGCATTTTCAAACTTTAGATGCGCAAACTAAAATCTATTAATAATTCCAAGTTGTTTTTCCTTCAATTTAACAGTTTTCCTTCAGGACAAAAAAACAAACGGTTACCTCTTTAGTGAAATATTTTGGTTTCCAGGGTTTGTTATCAGCTGCTCTCTGCCTCTCCTCCGCCCTCTGGCACTCCTCCAGCCTGTGTTTGTGCTCTGTCGCCTTGTCCATGTTTCCTTCCTTCAGTGACTTGGTGACATGTTGCCACAGCCGTCTACAAGCCCAAGAAAAAAAAAACCACGGTTACACGTATAAACTCCCCCCCCCCGGGCTGTTGAGCGGGCAGCTGGAGCCTCTGCTCGCCTGGACTCGGTCCTGCCCTGCCTCTCCACGGGGCGCAGCTTCTTCCTGGTGACGGGAAGTTTGGCCGTGTCCATCACTTTGGTTTCCCCGCTGCTGTAGGTGAACTCCAGCGTGCCGTTCCACTCCCCCTGCGCTTTGCATACGATCGTGTTGGTCGAGTTGTGTTTGACCTCGGCGGTAACTCTGATTTAAAATAAATAAAATTAAAAAATTAGACCTGTGTGTGACAGGATGCCTAACCACTAATGTAAATCACTGTTGTTGCATTTAGGAGCTACGTTTTGCATAGAATACATTAACTCAGCATCACTATTGGAGTGATTTAACTTAAATTCCCTTCATTTATAGTAGCGAATGCTTATATCTGAAACACCAGTGACATCTTTGATGTTTAAACTCAAACCACGCACTGAATAGACTAAATCAGTTACATGTCAAATTCAATGCATTCCTTGTACTGATAAAGATGTGAAATTAAAGCTGAAGGATTGTCCTGAAGATGTTATGTCCAGCATCTTTGTGATCTGTAATAGGCTCTCCATAAATGAATACAGGTGGATGTTCAGTGATTAAAGATTTAGCAAACTTTGGAAGGATAGTGCAATGTTCTGACCTAGAGCCCTCAGGCAAAAGCGGTTTTAAAATAAATGTTCCTGTGCATTGATATTTTTGACAGCCAAATCTTGTGGCCACAATGGAAGCAGGAGAATGTGAAAGCTGTACTGCTTTCTTCCAGTAACTCATACATTAATTCAATGGCACTTTTCATTCATACTCTGATAAAAAGATGGCTTTTGTGGTGGTTAAATGGATCAGTTTTAGACGTTTAAACATGCAAATGATCAGAAACTGGTGCATAGTCTGTTTGTTCATGATATACAAAGCAGGTTGGAATATTTGTATGTGTTAATGTTTAAGTCAAAGAGCAGTTTGTGTATTATAGTCCTTAAAATCAACTGAAAAATAAGTGTATGTAGAAATTTGAAAAAGATCTAAAGGTCAAAAATGGCTGCTTCACAACAATGTGAAATGGAATATTTAAAAAGTCAAATCCAGACAGTCTCACAAAGGGATGATCTTCTTCAGTCATGATTTATGAATGAAGAGGCGATAAGAAGCGGTCTGTAAAGCCTCTTTCACAGACCCATTTCTAAAAAGCCACAGTCACACAGAAGAGGCGCGCTCACCTGTGCACCTTCCCTCCGTAGAAAGGCTTTGTATGAAAGGTCACCGTGGCTGAGTAGCCGCTTTTGACGCAGTTAATGGAGACTTTGCCCCCCAGCTCCACCCAGGGCACGGTGAGGATGGAGCGAGCGTAGGCACAGGGCAGAGTGAAGACATACTCCTCATCATGCTCCAGGAGACACAGGACTCCTGAGAAACGGAAAATGGTCTGAGAGGTTCAATGCATAACTGGAGAGAGGTTTAAAAAAAACATGTTACCTGGATGATTCATGGGCGAGGAAAATGCTTTAACTCCTATAATCCAATCTTTACTTTGTTTTAAATGAGAAAAACTACATTTTATTTTGGGTCTCTTCTTTTTTGGCCACTATAGACTAAGCACACTCTGGGGGGGGGGGGGGGTCATCTTTTAAGCACATGTGACTTGGTCAAAAACAAAGCCTCTCTGCTTCGGGAATCGATTCCAGTCCTTAGACCACAACCACGTGTTTACCAGAGACCACATGTGCAGCTGTATTTCACTGTAGAATAGCTGCAGGGGGAAAAGTGCGCGTGTTACCGCTGTGGGCAGAAAATGAGAACTGAGGGTGGACATGTGAGAGGGAAAACTTTTTAGCCTGGAGCTGTGAACAGCTCGGAGCTGTGTGATTAAAAGTAAAGCTGAAAGAGCTTCGAGTAGAACACTGAATGGATGACGACGTAAGATCAGACGGAGTGGAATTATTCAGAACTTTTGGAAGTTTAAGTCACCTTAGATATTATTCCCGTCCAGTCAGGAACTGAAAACAGAAGTGGGCAGGCTTATGTAATTCTGTCAGATTAGAATAAAGGAAATGGTTTTTACTATTTCTGGATCTTTACTTTGATCCAGAAATAGTAATAGTGGACATTGGCTGTTCATTCGTTGTCTCTTTTTAATCATATGTACATGTTTAAAGTTTCAGCCCAATGTCCGGCACACCAGGCCGGATCCAGCTGCTCCCAGACTGCGTCTGCTGCCCACTCCCTGCCCATCGGTGTCTGACCATTTCAGAAATATACAGAATCAGCTGCGGCTGAGAGGCGGGGAACGAAAATCCAGCAATCAATGCACCCCCCGGAGGTGAATGTCAGCGTGTTCTGCTCTGTGACGACAGCAGCAGCAGCGGGACATGGAGAGACACGACACTGAAGCGCTGCGTCACGACCTGCCAGCAGATGGTCGCAGGTCTGACTGAATCGGGTCACAGTTAGTTCACACTCAAGAACCTCCTGAACTTCTGCCCAGGGGAAAACATCTCAGACGGTGGAGCAGGGAGGGTTAGATTATCGACCGTTACAAAAGAGGCCTGAAAGGTTTTCTACACAGGACATGTTAATGATATTTAAAACTGGTATTGGTTGATTCTGACAGCCTGGAAAACATTTGTGGTGTTGCAGCGCTTTTTTTTATACCATAAAACACTGATATAAAACGATCTAACAGCATACAACTGATATTTTTTCTACTGATGATTATTTTGTTACTATTTTTTTCATAATGAACTAACATAGCGATGCAACAGCGCTGTCATAACCAACCCTATATAAATGCTGCTAAAAGAAAAGAATCATTTAAAAACAGTTCAAGTAAGAGAACAGATGCGAGTTTGATGCCAAAAACACAAACTCCCAAAAAGTTAAATATATTTAAGAAAAAGTGCAACCAAAGACTGGTTGTGTAATTCTAAAAACAGCTGGTGGAACATCTGCCTACTAATCAGGTTAATTAGCAGCTGAGTATCTTGATGGGGTGTGAAGAGAACATTCCAGAAAGTCATGCAAAAGGATGGCAGCTGGACTCATCTGTAGGCTGTTTATCAGCCGTCATGTGGGATGCAGCGGTCACATGACTCCAGACGGTTCCTGCACTAAAATGGCCTACTTCTGTCCTAAACTTTAGTTGCTGCGGCTTTGCTTTAGTTGCTTTAGCTGCTGCGGTTTTGGCAGGAGATGGACAGACGCCTCTGCCACAGCTGCCCCACAGCAGCAAGAATGTGGAGTCATCACAACTTTGTTGTCTGTTGTTGCCCCATCTAAATATTCTGTTCTGATTCAAAATGAGCACATGATTAAGAACATTCATTTTAAAAATCTCAGTTTCAATAATTGTTCCGTTGCCTCAAAAGTGCAGTCATCTAAAAAAAAACAAAAATCCTCCTTGTATTCTACGATTTAACAATATTTCAGGGCAAAAATATAAATCAAAACCTAACAACCTAAACTAAAGAGCATTTCAAGACATACTAATGACTCTTATCGTGTCTTAGGTATTACAGACTGAGTGGACTAACTGCCTGAGAGATTAAGAGGCTGTTACAGGTTAAAAATAAACTGTGAGCACCTCTTTGCAGAAAGAAGTTTATTCAGTTTGCTTGTCTGAAACATTTATAAATGTGTTAACACATGGCCATCGTTAGCAATAATCTAAGAGAAGTTTCCCTCCATCGATATGGGAAGGCTTTTAAGAGCGTTCTACTGAGAGAGAGCTCTCCCAGGAGTCAACCTCCCAGCAAATCCATCCAAGGTCAGATGGTGCAGAGATCAATGAGTCTGCAGAGAAACATTTAAAAGCTACATCTCAGACTCTACAGACCACAGTTATTGTGTTAAGTGTTCACCTTTATGACTGTGTGGGAAAAAAGCCTCTGTAAGGTTGGTTTGTAGGGGTTGCAGAAGAAGCCTTTTAAATCTAAAAATAAAAAAACTAATGAAAAAAAGGGGAAACAATGGAGATTTGGTTGGAGGAGCTGTTTGGCCATACAGCACAGAATAACTAAACCACCCTGTACCAGCTAAAGTTCAGATGAAAACGGGTTCATCTAAAGGACAAGGATCTAAAATCCAAGTCAGAATGACTGAAAATAAATATTAAATACTTATAGTGTATATATATATGCAGGATTCCCTGTGAAATGACTCACCCTCTCCCACCATGGAGACTCCGATGGACATGCCCATGAACTTGCTTTTGGTCCACACGTGGGCGTTGACGCACATCCTCTTCTCTCGACACTCGCAGTAGAAACCCGACACCGGGGGGTGGTGGGACACCTGCTCTGCCACGAAGCGGACCCGGTAGCAGCCTCCCGGCGAGTCCTCCCCCTGCGGCGTGTTGTTGGGCGCCCTGCCCGCCTCCCGGGCTGGCCCCTGGTTGGACCTGACCAGAGGTTTGACTTTGTCCCAAGGCACTTCCCAGGAGCAGTGGAAGGTCTCCCCCAGCACGGGGTTGTAGGGCTTCTTGGCCACGGCTCCTTTCCGCCCCTCGTGGAACGCAGTCAGATAGTACTCCACAAAGCGGACTATCCGGTCCTCGGCCGTGGCGCCGCTCGTGATTGACAGGAACATGTCGGGGTGGGCCATGAAGTTGGCGTACATCTCCAGGAGGGACCGCTTTTCCAAAATGAATGTTGGCAACACCACCTAGGGAAGAAAAAGCAAAAGAAATAAACAACCTAAGCCCCCTGCAGCTCTCCTGTGAGGCAGATGTTGGGAGGCAGTACCCGTGTGAGGTCCATGCCCAGTTTGAGCTGAGAGAGCAGGTGGAGAATGATGCTCCGCTGGTCATCCAGGACGCCCAGGTCCTCCTCCTCATTGTCCTCCGTGTCCGTCACCTCCTCAGTGGGGCTGATGTCTTCCAGCCCTGAGTGCTGCTAGGAATGAAATCAAAATCAAGCAAAACAATTACGGATGCATATGAGAAGGACAGTGGCCGAAGGTAAGGTGAACATTCTCAGCAAACTAAAATTGGACTTCATGCATTGTTCGAAGATGAATTTCAAGTAAACACAAAGCCTTTCTCATATGAAAGAAATGCCATCTTTAACACACTGAAGGAAAATGTATGTAACAAATTAATATGGCAAGTAGTGGGAGTTCACATGGGAGGTCAATGGTGCAAAGCATCCCCAAGTTAGCTCTAACGAGAGCAAGATTGACTTGTTAGGATTTTTGATGTTATAATGGAATTTTCCGACAAATTCGCAGCTTGTCTTTTAAACAAGGAAATTAAAAACCTTCAAGGTAATTCTGTTTATCTGCAGCCAGAGGCGTCCTACTTTCAGGGAAGGCCCGGAGGGAATTTCGTCACATCTGGCACAAATGTTCACTGTGACCTCACAAAACTGTTTGGGACTATGACTCATGCATCCATACATTATTTATACCACAACTTTACACAGATGTGTCTAGGAAAAGGAAGTTTAGGGATTCAGTTTAGCATTAAAGTCATCGCCCTCCCTTGGTTGGAACATACTGAACATCATAGAAACATCTAGCTCCAAATTAAACTTAACTCTAATGAAAGAAAGGATCAAATACAGGCTGCTTAAGATGTATCTGTTGTATCAGGGCTCTGACAGTGCTGAATACACAACTACTTCAGACACAATGCAGCTCACTAACATCTTAACCTTGAAATGGTCATGAATAAAACTAAATAATTTTTAGTTGTACGTTGAAATAAGATCATATAGCTACATCAGAGGTAAGAACAGAAACATCCTATTAATACCTGTAATTAAATATCCACACCAAAAACGAGTTATTTCATTACTTTAACTGAAGCCCTCTTTTAAGAATTTCAGTTCACAACAGAAGTGCTTGATTCCCATTTTAAACAACAAAAAAAGACAACATTTTTCCAATGAAAAAAAAACATCTATTGAAAAATTTGCAGAGTAAAAATGAACAATGAAGCTAATGAAGTGACCTGGGAGGTGCCACTCTTTGTGTTTTTAGCTTTTTGTTAATGGCCATATGGCCAGATTGACATAATCTGTTCTTAACGTTTTTATGGTTATTGTTTTTAGTTTTTAAATAACAGACATGGCAGGGAATCATCTGGCATGCAAACAGCTCATGCAGGAAGCAGCTGGCCATTTTAAGTAAAAGGATCTGATAGTAGTGAAAGTGTTTAACTGATCACTGCAACATCTCTGCAGAAGGACATGCACTTCAGTTTTCATTTTAGCATCTCGAGTGCTTTTGTTTGCTTCTGAACGCCGTGAGCGTTGACCTTCACAATGTCTGCCTTGTTAAAAGCTGACAGAAGTAGTGGGCCTCGTTTAGGTTCCATCCCTCTGCTGGAAACCATTCGGGTGAGGTTGCAGAAGAGCTTATGCTTCTGATATCTATTGCCGCAATTCAGGGCAGGAAGGGAGAAAGGGGGAAAGCAGGAGGCTGATGTATAATGCAAAAAGTGCTCTTGAGTGTGTGGGCAACAACTCACCCTCTGCTTCTGTCTTGTGACAATTAAAGATAAATACATGTCCTATTAACAACCTGTGGACAGATTCATTTTGGGGAAAAAACTGCTAGAAAAGGAGCAGGGGAATGCTGAGGGGAAATCCCACCTGAAACTCCCTGCTGCATAACTGCGTGTGCAGGCAGAAACAGAAGAAAAAGATTTCCAGGACCAGAGCATCTGCCTGTCACCTGAATATTTTATTCCACGCATGCATGCCAGCAGCCCCACAAGCTCCACTCCAACACACACGCTCTGCACCAAAACATCATGTACAAAAGACACAAGCACACATGGGACGCAGCACGCTCTAACACACATGTGCAGGAGTCCCTGGAGGAGGGCGTTATATATAGAAAATGTAAGGGAACAAAAAAGAGGGAGGTGGGGGAGGTATATTATGACTTCAGTGGCTCTAACTAATTAAAGAGGCTCCTGACAGGAACAGGAAATTACTGCTGAAGAGATCAGGGCATCTCTGCGGAAAAGCCTTGAGTGGATCTGATGTCAGGCTTGGAGGTTGGCGTTAGCTGAGGGTGATTAGAACACAACTTTAACACTGTTTGGATGCAAGGCTTAACAACGCTCTGGCATCATTCTCACTGAAATAACACAAATGCATTCACACATTAGCACTTTTAATCATCTTCCTTGCCAGATTCTAGCACGAATTATGACTTTCAGATAGCTAATGCTAACCCAATTATTATCTTAATAAAGTGTGCAGATAGACAAAGACTGAGGGTTTTTTCGGGGTAACTGTGAAACTCAAAATTAATTGTCTTAGAAACACACTCTACCTCTGTTACAGAGGTGTGAATATCACATTGCTCTGCCTCTTTATGAATACCAAGTATAAATATGAATAAAGAAATGAAAACGTCATAAATGTCCAATTTTGACGCATTTAAATGAGACTGTCAGCCATTAAAGAGCACAACTTTCAGTTCTTCCATGTAAAAGAAAGCCCTAAGCAGGCGTCTAAAACTTGGCCAATCAGAAGTCAGGTTGGGTTTCTCAGAAAAGCCTTAAAGAAACAAGAACTGAAGGGCATCCTCTGACCACAGAATAACTGATGTGCTGCACAGAAGATAAAATGACTTTGTCCAAACAGTGAATAGTGCTATGGAATTTAACCCTTTTTCATTTTAGATATTATATCATTTTTCATTTGGTCATAAAATCAAAAGTTAATACTGGCTAAAACTTCCAAATAAAACAGGCGTAACAAAGCCCCTCAGTCAGGTAGAGAACTTGTTCACAAATACAGAACAACCAACTGGAAAGGAGCCATCAGAATGGATTTCCTTTAGATATCGTGTTACTGAGAGCAAGAAGAAGGGTGGTATTCCACCGTTTTCCTAGTCTCAGAAGAAATTAAACCCACTGCGCTTTTTACAGATGTTCACAGTGTTTACCACTACAACAAGTCCCGCTGGCTACTTTGTTCCATAATTTATGAACTCAACATCAAGGCTCAGCGTTGGACAAAAAACATTCCCCCTTCTCAGATCGGTAATGTTTGCTGCTAAATTACATGCTGTGTAACTCCTTTAGGCTACATCCACCCCATCTAAAGTAGATGTTAAAAAAAAAACTGAACAGAAAACAACAACACAGCAGGAGGCATGCACTCCAACACGGCTGCTGGTCACTCACGCTGCTCTGCTGGGGGGCTACAGGCTTGACCTGCATGAAACTCGATCTCATCTCCAAAAAGGGACAAAGTAGTGTTGTGGCCTCGGCCGAACAATTCAAACTGTAAAAATCCAGGGGGGAAAAAAAGAGGGAAGTGTTCCCCAAACAGGGCAGCTGCTCTGTGAGGCTTAGGCCGGCGTAGAATCCTCCTTAAAAAGGTGGAAAACCTGTCTAAATCGCAGTCTTTTCAGGAGTTCAAAGCTCTGGTGGGCACATAATAAGCTCTTCTTCATCAGAATCTTAAAGGAGTCCTGGATGTTTTCAGCGGTTTGATGAAGGTGGTGAGCTGCTGTGTGTGCCGACTGAGCGAGCCCGGCTCCTCTCTGCTCACCACCCTCTCTCTGAGAACCAGGGAGGAGGGAAGAGGAAGCTGAGGGAAAGTCCCTGTGACGTTTGCCTCTGTGCCCTCCCAGCATCCATCTGCTGTGTTTCCCTCCTGCTTCTGGAAACCGTTTTACATCAAGGCAGTGGCGTGGGCCTCAGCCTGTTTAGATACATTTAGCCAGGTAAGAGGAGAGCTTTTTGCCTCATTTTCTGACATTTTTCCCTCTTTGAGCTAAAGCCTTTCTCTCAGTCACCATCCTCCTTCTTGACGACCGTTTTCCTTCGATTTTCAGTTTTCTGTCTGATTGATTCTTCCTCTGCTTTTGCCTCGTCATCCCTGTCACTGTCTCTGCCCTCGTCTTCTCATTCATGCCATCTGCTATTCTGTCGTGTCGTCATCTCTATAAGACCCCAGCCTCCAGGGGCCCGTGGAAGGACCAGGTGGATGAAATCTTTTCATGTTTCTACTTCAAAGACTCTTATTGAGCGTCTTAACCAGCTTCAGCAGATGTCCTCTTCCCTCTCAGCCGTAATGAACATCTTTACTCATTTCTCTGTGAAAACATGCTAATTCAGAGAGGTAGATGTAGGTGTGTAAGACTGGAAACAGCCCTCAGTTGTGTCCTCAGACCCCAAACTGGTTCTGGTTAGATTATAAATTGAGTTTCTACTCACTCTGTATAAAGAGAATAGCACAAGATAATATGATTAATAAAGAATAAGAAACAAAATCCTGATTCTTTTTTCAGGAAGTCAATTGACAAAGATACTTTGATTTTAATTGGTTTAATTTTATGCACTTTTGCATATTTCTGCATTTTTCATGGTGGCATTTACTTCACTTCATCCCTTAGTCCAATCGGCTTTTCTAAAGCTTTTTATTGCATTATTACTCTGCGCTCTTTGCTTTAGCAAAAGTTGGTCGTAGCCATTTATGCATCTTAGCGAATCAGATTTAAGGCCAAAACGTTGCTTGTTCAAAGGCTCATTCATCTATAAATGATTTCACCTTAACGCCACCTCTTTGCTACACACATCTGAAGTGAGAAAGAAGCACCAGTGCTGCCGAACCACTATTCATCACTCCAACAATTTTAAAACCAAATAACCCAGTGATCTCGACCCTGCCCTCTCAGTCATTTCTGTTGCTTATGAGAGACTTAAACGTGATCATCAGCTGATCACCAAGGAAATCAGTTTTTAACATGCTTGGGAAAGCCCAAAGGGAAGGCTTCAGCGATGCTCAAATCAGATAACAGAGCAACTCTCAGATGGCTCCTCTCAACACAAACAAAGGCAGCGGCTCTCCTTCCAGGTTCCCCTTCGATTTCCAAGCTCATCGACCCGAGGGTGAACCCAGCCAGCCAACAGAGGGAACTCATTTCAGATGCTCGCATCCACCGTCTTATTCATTCACATCACATCAACAACTCATGACCATCGGTGAGGCTCAGAATGTAGATCGACTGGTAAATCAAAAGCTTTGCCCCCTGGATCAGCTCCCCCTGACGCTCCAGAGTAACTGCTGACTCAGCGGTCAACCTGTCCCAACACTACATTTTACCATCAATGTGTAACAATAGATTTCTCCAGAAATCACTCGGATCCCAACATGCAGACGGCTTCCACGTTTCCTCGATCACGCATCACAATAGTTGTAAAATAAATGAATGAATGACAAGGTTTGCAGGGTTACCAGCTAAATTCAACATCATACCATTCAAATCTGCATAGAAACCTTAAAAAAAGTTATTCAGTTATTCATTTAAAAAAACAGCAATCAAAGAAGATGGAAAGAAATGCAAATCACGTTTAAAGCAGCTCTATTCAGGAACAAATAAATAAAACATGCAACACACTTGTTTCCTATTCACATAATAAACAAGTTGCAACACCATTTTCTACACAGGAGGAACTTGTGCCTGCCAGGATTAGCTTCTAATTTATTTTTTTTTACATCAGCAGGGGCTACATAATGCATGTTTTCAGGCAAACACGTTAAAAAACAAAAACACACACACAAAAAAAAAAACCCCGCTGCCTAATTGCTTGGCATTTAGTCACACAATCAGTGAACTTTCCGGTGTGCATTCCACTAAGCAAGAATAACTACCTGGAAGAGCGAGATTTCAGAATACACGGGCGGATCTGAACACCAGGTATCAGCCCTGTGCACTTTCAGATCCGTTTCCCCCGCTAAATGTCAGGATGTGTTGAGAGTCGGTAGCTGAAAAGCTTTTGAGTTTCACCAATTATAGGCTCACATACCAATGCCTATTTTGGGCATTTATCTCAAGGCTCCAAGTAACACAAGTTTCTAGGAATGGTAATGCTTTGAAACAGATTTCGTAATGCAGCATACTGTATTATGTTGCATGGCAGTGGATTAATTAGTTTCTCTTTAAAGCGCTTGAAACTGTCAGGGATATTCCAACTGCTTTATTGAATTAAATGAGCCCAGCGTTTTGTGCCTAGCTTCAGCAAAAGAATCACCTCCAGTTACACAAGCAGAAAAAACTGAGGAGGGGGAAAAAAAAGAAGCGAGAGAGAGGTGGGAGTTGACCCAGATGCAACATCAGTGCTGCAACAAATAATTCACAAGCTCAGAAAAGCCTGATTTTAGCAGTTATGAATGAAACAAGAATACTGGCAAGAAGAAGTCAGACATCCCTCTTTTTTTCTTTTAAACCCTCGCGTGTGAAATATGATGCAAACAGAACAGAGAGGCTGAATCTCGTCCTGCGGTGAGCAAACCATGCCAAACACGCTCATCATCTGAGGACAGGATGTGAAATCCAGCTTGTGCAGCCCGGTGGGATAGGACCCACTCATGCATATGCATGCTCACCCAGTCTGACACAGAGTGAGTTAACGGTGCAACCTAAGCCTAAGGTGAGTCAACAACAACTGCTGTTCATGTCAGCAGTGCAGCAAAGAAGTCTTAGGCACAAAGCAAAAAAAACACAGAGGGCTGTTAACGTTGCAATGCAGGCATCAGATCTCTCTATTCATTTGATTCTGACCCAATTCCACCCGGTACTATAGTACCTGATACTAATTATGGGGAACAGTTGGAGAGCAGCCCTCAAAAAAAGCCCACTGCAACAGAACGGCTGCTTAAGAAATACAATGTAGCTTTAGCCATCGTCTTGCTGAAAAAAGAAAACTATTTCCTGAGGAGGAAAAACAAAATATTTCTTTAAGTAATGGTTGTTATCTTTTAATTTAACCTACTTATCTGACGTTGTTATTTTTTACTAAGTGTTGCATCATTTTTTAAATGAGGGTTCACTTGGACACGGATCTCTCCCCTATTTGTTATGCAGCCTGACATTTTTTACTTCTAACTAACTTCATAAACTCTGTAACTTCATTAGAAAGAATACGTCCAATGTCACTGAATTGTAATTAATCATTTATCAAGATAGAATGAAGGCCAATATACACAGAGTAAAGACAGATTTTTCTAATCTTTTTTACAGAGGAAGTAATGCATGTATGTGCAGGTTTTCAGTGCAGTGTTTTAATCATTTAAAAAATGAAGGTTGCCTAAGTCTGTATTGGGAGTTTCAGGCAGGATGGTGTCGTGTTTAATCTCCCAAACTAAAGCGGGAGGTTCAATAAAGAATGGATCACAGAGCACAGTGACTCATGGCTTCACGTATTCCCTGCTGAACAGACTGAATATGAGCTGAGAACACACTGTTCATTATTCATTTCTCTGACACAGGGGCTGGCACGACCTTTTGTCTCTTCATAACATTCGGGAAAGTTGAGTTTGTTTATTAAAGGCGAGGGGACATTTAAAACTGGACAAGTCCCACCAGTGCACCAGTAGGAATAGAACAGCACATCTTTTATATATGGCAATAGTTTTATGATTATTCTGATGTAGAAAGTCACGCAGAAGGGACTTCCAGGAGGGCTCGGATGCCCTCTGCTGGCAGAAAGGGAAAAATAACTCAGCAATGAAAAAAGAGGGGGAGGATTTGATTAAAAATCAGGGTCAGGACTTGTACTGTTGTTCCACAGTACAGATGTCATTGATCGTCTGTCACTGACCAAGGTTATCTTTTTATTTCACGCACAATTACTGTCATCATTCTTTTGTGTTAAGGGAATAGTAGTCGGCAAGTAACAATTTTTGGAAGATTCTAATAGAAGATTCTAATACCATGCGACTGAAGGTCTGTAACATTGAGCCCTGCAGCAGCGGCTCATAGCAGAAGGGGTTCGGTAGCAGGCCCACTGTGAGCTGAGTGACTGCACTGGAGCCGCTGCAAATGTATGAAGCTACCAGATTTCTGCAAGCGCCAGCAATTTCCTCTCGGTTTTCCCACAGTCACACACAGGCCCCAAGCTCCCTCCTGTTGGCTGCATACGAACACTGAATATCAAATGCCACAGGGTTGCTACATAATTCATACAGGAAACCTTTATTATTCTGGGGTAATGTGCTCTCTTGCTCGCTGTAAAGCCGATACATCAGATTACAGGCGTAATGTTTAGCTGGCCAACAACCAAGATTATTAAGAACCGGCGTTGGACTCATCTGCACTATATCATGTGACCAAGACATGAAACCACTAATTACACTGGCTCCACTGGTTGAGTGCAAACTAAGTCTGTATGAAACTCTGGATTCACAAAACTGATTAAATCTGCATTGTGTTTCACTTCCACAAGATGGCAAACTCCCCATCTCACCTTGTGCTATGCAGTACTTCTCAAATAAATCAGTCCGATGCATCCAGTAACAGCGCTTCATTATCGGAATCTCATCTCGATGAAAAGGGCTGAGGTAATCAACCGGAGAAAAACTTCACTGTTTTCCTTCACACCAGACAAAATGTTCAAACATTCATACAGGAAGGGATGTTCAGGATGGATTATGTTTTTACTAAATGTGTTTAAAAAAAAACTCTTTCAAAGAATAATAGCCAAGATTAATAAGCATCAATGTGAACCAATGGTTGCACAATGAGGAAAGAAAAGAGTTATTCTAATATTGGGTGTACGTGGCAAATCGTGTAATTACTGGCTTTGCTCTAATAACTGGTTAAAGCAGTGAAAGCCATTAATAGAAAATTATGAATGTATAAATACATGCCTCATTAATGTTTCTATGAGTGCTTAATGATAATTAAGCTAGAATTGTAACAAGAACCCAGCTCTCCTTTTTAAATATTATGATAATATTACACAAAACAATAACTGGCCTCAAACTGTCCCAGACAAGTGAAAGAGCACAAATCTAGCACAGCCTCTTCAAAGCTCACTTCATGACTCAAAAGCCAAACGTCTGATCCTGAGTCATGGAACTCCTCTATTCAGACTGCACGAAGCAGCTAAACTGCATAGTGACGTAGTTCATAACTTATATATCTAGTGGTATAAACGTAATAACATGAGGAGCGCAGAAAAATCAGAACAACACGAGGCATTTTGTGTTTGAAACACAAAGGTGAAATCCATAAATCGTACAGCAGTCATGACATTTAGCACCAAGAAGATGACCACCGTGGTGCCCAAAACCTCGTGATGAGACTGTTGTCCTCCACATACAACTCTGCAGCCGGCAGACACCAGGGGTTCGTAAACAAACAAGAGATTTAAGGAAGGGAATTCAGCACTTCGTTTGCATAATGTGAAAAATAGCCCGAGCGTTCAGTTTGCCACTGGTAAACAAAAGTAACAGAATACATCATCACAAACTCCATTTCAGTTTACACATGCTTATTTCCAGCTGGATAAACAGACACAAATCACTCGTATTAAATTAGCAAATCAGCAGTAGCATTAAAGTGAGGGGATTTTTCAGACTTAATGGTCCCATAGTCCCATCATACAACTTCTGTGTGGCCTTTGATTAGCCTCATTTCCACAGGCAGTAAAGATTTCCGTCTTCTTCTTTTTTCTTTTTTTTTTACACGGAAAAATGGACTACATTATAGTACGGTGTAAATTCTTTTAAACAAAATGATAAAAATCTGAACCCCCAAAATTACAATTTTTATATAAAAGCTATTTAATATAAAGATTATAAATGTATTTCTGGGGAGGTCCCTCTGTTTTATATTGATCAGTAGCACTAACCAGTTGGTGGTTTGTGGACTAGTTTATAGCAGGGTTAATGTCGAAATTGTTCATTTGTGGTTTCGGTTTGTTGTGCTTGAAACTTGAAAAACAGTTTTAAAGGGTAAGAATGCCTGAAATCGGCCTCACGTAGTTGGCATGTTAGTACTGACTGAAGTGGGAATATCAGTCCATTGAAGGCTCAGGCCCATTAATCAATACTGACATAAAGCATTCTTTAAATGAGCCGAAACCCCATTATGAATTGCTCTCACTTCTCTGCCTGTAATTGTAAACCATGAAGGATGCTGAACAGCTTGATAATTAGCTATGAATGGCTTGACACGGCAGCGTTGGAGCAGACATTTTACGCTCACGTGTCAACAGAAAATAAACATTAAGATGAAAGATTAAATCTGTGGTTTCAAATTAGACAGCCGGGGGGGGCACAAATAGCCTCTTGTGGCATCAGGGCATGCATGTGATTTACCACTCATGTCAGAGGTAAACATCTCCTGTGGCCTCCGAAGACATATTTTGTGGTTACACTCAACTAAGCATCAGCTCGTGACATGAGTGTTTAAGAGGCTTCTGACAATTAATGACTAAAATCTAACCTTTGACACAGACGCTGCTGTGAGATGGCATGACTTAAGGAGATGACTCCCACCCTATTCATCTTAATCTCTGAGAAACATTCCTGAAGGATTAAACTACAAACATGGAGGCAGAACTGAGGATTCATGTGATTCTTGTGACAAAAGGGTTTCAGGAATGTGACCTGTGCTTGCAAGAATCCTCAGAAAAATCCCCCTGTGATGATTGAAAGCAGCCCACAATCTAAAACTCTGTGAGGTTACGGCTGCTCTGGGCTGTCCTTGTTCAGGCTTTATACGCCATGGACTTTGTGTACATCAAAAGCTAGTAATGCAGCCAATTGCTTTGTCCTCAGCAAATTAATCGTGAACGTGGCGGGGGTGGAAAAAACGTTGCATCAAACTTGCCGTGTCATCAAGATGAAGAGCATCAGTCTTCATAATGAGCTTGGTGGCACACATGGCATTTTTTTTTGGTCAATATTTAGAGCTTGAGAGGGATGAGTCACTGCATCTGTGAAAGCTTTCTCTGTGAAGGGAAGACACCGCCTTACCTTCCTTTGACCCGATTAGCTGGAACCAACATTCACTTTAGAGGCAACCACAGTCAACCTGAACATATCCTATTCACAGACCCACAACGGAAGTATTCAGGTCTGGTTCTGCTAAAACAGTCGATGCTGAGCTCTCAGGTTATCCAACCTCACCTTTCTGACCATTTGGCAGAAATCCTCCACGACTTTAGTCTTGATGGCTACTTTAGATTGTAATATTTTACTGTAGCACCATTGCAAAAATATGAAAAGTTAACCACAAGCTTAAAAAAGTTTATTTTTACTGGATGAAGACATACACAGCCCTCAACAAAGCAGTCTGGATTCCAAGGTTTTTCAACTGAATAAATGAGGGGGGGAAAACACATTGTTGCTGCAGTATTTTCATTGGTGCTCTTGCTTCTCCTCTAACAAACACGGAGATGATGGCAAAGATGGTGTCCTCAAGGAGAAGTGATCAAGTTTTACTGTTTTACTTGTTCTCTTAGCCAATTACGCACTGATTTTCCACCTACAGTCATAACAATGATCAGAATGGCAAAAGGGCCTAAAAATTTTCAGGCGAGTCTATGAGCTCCACTTCTCATTTTTCCGAATTCTGTTTCTGATAATGAGCTGTTTGAGCCGTATATACACATGCCACCACACAGAAAACTATTCACCCTATTCAGAAGGGGAAATATGCCAGCGAGCCTTCCAAAACACTGAGGATTAATAGCTGAAAATCAACACAATCTTTTTCGGTATCCATAGAAACAAGGGTAAAACATCAAAAGGCAGCTGTTTTTTTTAATACCAGCGAGTCATTCGTGATCATAACTAAATGAGCATGCTCCTGAGGGTCTGGGCTCATTCTGAAAGCCTCCTTTCACAGCATAAAGAAAGGCCCCTCCCGGGACCAGCCCAGTTCCACCTCTGTCCTGTGTGACCCACTTATCTGACAGAATCTCAGTGTAAGATTTCAATGCACATTCCCTGCTAGGCATATAGTGCACATGGAAGAGAGGCAGAAATGCTCAGTATAATCAGGTTTGGTTTTACTGGCACCTTCTAAATCGAGCAAGCTGCCTTTGATTTTTAATTTGAGTCACTACAGCAATAAAATCCACAAAACACAGCCTTGAATGATAAGTAATCCATCACAGCAAACATTTATCAGCCTTATTGTTTCAATAAATTATAGAAATGCTTTTGGTTGCATTATTGGGACTCGGGGAGAATTTGGGGCCATGAAACCGCTGTTAGAGACAGTTTGAAATAAAATGAGCGTTGTCTGCTAACTCAGTGGGTCATTCAGTTGGAGATTTTTTAATGTGCCAACACAGCAAAGTTAAACTGCAAAAAGTTTTATTTGTTATCAAACTTTTTGCCATTTTGTCACATTTACTCTCTAAATGGTCAAATATTAGTTTACTACAGAGATGGACGGCATGCACACACCAAAAGTTATTAGAGAATTGTGCACAAAAGGAACAATCTACATAGCTAATAGTGATTTTTTTCTTGTTTTTTAGCAACATTTCACAAAGAAACAAGCTACCTCACAAAGAGGCAGAGAGAGTTCAAACCTCTGCACACTGCATGACTAACAATCAGAGAACAGAATGTTCTCAAATTTATGGGGAGCTAATCAAACCCTAATCAAACCTGATGGTTGTTACGTTATTATTATCAAGGACATTGTTTTTCTTTTGAAAGCTTATCAGCTCAGTGTCTTTCCAGACTTCTTACAGTACAATGAAAATAATCCTCTATAGGGACTTTGCACCTGATGTTTAAGGTTCTTTTGAAGACTTGGGACATGGACTTATGGCCTCATCAGTGAACCAGCTGCAGCCTGCCTGGTATATAGAAGTTCTTTCTTATGTCAAGAAAGACAGAAACATGTACTCTTTCACAAGATAAGTGGGAGAGCAGCTCTCTATTACACTAATGCTACACAATTAACAGTCTAATCTACTACAAAGTCGGTTTGGCGAGGGAAAATGTACATTAGAAAAACATTTGAGTAGCAGGAACAGCTGAGAAATGAGAAAAAACGTCAATGCAAAGCTGGACGCACTCAGGACTGACTAAATTAGGCTTTGTTAGATAGTCTCGAAGAATATGAATAGGTGAATAAATGAGCTCCTTGACAGCAACACCTTGCCATGACTGTCATTATAAGAGGATGTGTTCTCTGAATAGGATTTTAAAATGTTACTTTTTCGCCCAGAGGGAGCAGAATCAGTCAGAATTGTTGCTGATCAAACTTTTAAAGAAAGCTGAGGTTATACTCAGGGCTGTTCTGAAGTCTCCTGAGTTTACTGTGCAAAGAATGCTGTGTCTAATGAACAACATGGCACGCCCTCTGCACAAGTGTCCTTCATTCAGGCTTCAACAGGTGAGCAGCAAAACGACCAGTACACTATGTCATTTCTGTGCTCACAATAGTTGTGCAAGATGGCTTCATTATTGATTATCATTTACACTGAAACTTTGGGGATCAATAAATATTGAACTGGATGCCGCAGTCTTTGCCACTGAACAATATAAATTGCCTTTTCCAGATTCCCTTACAGTCCGTGACCTTTGCTGCTGTGCTTCCTGTCCGTAAATAACACCGTCAAAATTCAATAGGCACAAACGTAGCAAGATCTCCACAACTTGTACAGTTAAGGTTTTGTTTCATCAGTCTGAATGTTGGACCAGAGGAGCAGTAAATCAGAAAGTAAAGTGATTTTCTTTGCTGCTGTTCAACCAATGCTTTAGTCGATAGCCCACCAGACAGCCAGGGGTTTAAAAAAAAATGGAGAAAGATTACACTTTCTCCCAGATTCGTTGTGCGGCCTCACATGTGAGGCGTTGTGAACCAGACGCTACGATGTGACGGCGTGTTTCTCACCTCAGCACCATGGGACAGACTCCTTTTCCTGAGGGCTGGGGAGGGCTCGGCTGACCGCAGAGGAGTCAGACCTCCGTTCTTCAGCTGCTCCCCTGAGGGCGACTTTGGTACAGTCCACACAGGAGCACCATCTAAAGAAACGACAAAGCAGCGTCAGAGCCATCCGGCGGCTTTTCACTCACGGGAGGTAGCTGAGATTTAGAGATTAGCCCTTTTTTAAATAAAAAAGCTACAGTGTGATCCGGTACAAAATCTCAATAAGGCAATTCTTATAGAGAATTAAAAGGTGTGCGTGCGACTGACAGAGACTAGACACCAGGAAATTGTGTGAGTGATAAAAGATTTCATATTTGCTCAATGTTATAAATCCCGACTTGTTTTATTGACCTGACTGAGGCAGAGAGTAGAATGACTTATATTGATTTGCACCATCAGCGTTAAAATGTTCACCGCAAATAGAAGAAATCTGCTTCCTGTAAAACCAAACAATTACATTATCGTCACTGGTGTTTGTGGCCACAGTGCTGCTATGAACGCTGAATTATTAGGAATTTTTTCACCCCATACTGCAGTGAAATCTGGTCTAAAACAGCTTAAAGTTTTCACACAACCCCCCCAAAAAGAAACTGAACTATAGAAGTGTTCAATCAAAACTGGAACCTAAAACGAATAAAAGTTCTTGATTTCATGACAATCCAAGAGTAAAGAGCAGAAGTCAAGAACAAATAGGTTAACGCATGAGCAGAAAGCCTCAGCCTGGACCATCTGCACGAGTAAACAACTTATCTGAGTGACAGACCGCGGAGCAGGAGCAGAGAATGTTTGCTCATAAGCAGTGACTGAGAAAAGGTCCAGGAGTCGTTGAACCATTAATCCAGAGAAATTGTGCTCATCCAAAAGCGGCTAAAGAAAACCACACCATGATGTAACCACCACCATTTTTAAAGGGCAGACGGGAAGAAATTCTCTCATTGAATGCAGTGAATTTCATCTCTTTTCAACGCACATCATGGTTTTTCCTGACGGTGAATGCATGATTATCAAAGTACCTCAAGTTTCTTAAAACATGTTCAATTCCCTTAGATATTCTACTATTGTACTATTGTATTCTTTGCTGTTAGAGTGATCCAGGTAACTTAAAATCTCCACGGGAGGGTAAAAACCATCTTCAAGGTTCCTCCTTTTTTACAGTTAAATTGGAGATATTTTTCCGTTGTTCAGGACTATTACCTAAATAAATTATGAAGAACAGATGGATCTTTTTAAGAATTAAATCGAGCACCTGTTCTGCACACAAACATAAGTTCACGTAAAAACTGTGGAAATTTTTCCAAAACAAAGTTTTGTTTATATATGTTTTTGTTGTCGTGAGATTGTGTATCCCATTTTGTAAAGTGAGTTTGATTCTAAGGTACAGAGTTTGAATCTTTATACATTTACGATTATGTATTTTTTTTTTTTTGCTCGTTCTTGTTCCTACATCAGAAAGGTCGTAGCTCTTTAGATTTTATCTTTTTGTGCTCTCTTTTGGTTCATGAATGACTAAGTGCATTTTTGGTAATTAAGGCATACGTAAAGTAAAGGGCCTGAGATATTTTGACTCCCTTAAACAGGGACACTGCAATTCATAGGTCCTAAACCATCCACTGTGGTTATCTGTGCCCTCACTTCTGACACTGAATGACTTATTTTAAGAGCTAATCGGAATCGTAAGCATGAAAGGACTAACTCTCCACAATTTGCATCCATCAAAGATATTGTGAAGTTTCCCTGTTTAAAAGCCTCTGTCTCACCTCATAGCAGTAGATCTTATTTCAAAGTGCTGTTGATGGAGCTCTTAAATAGGCGATTCTCATCTCCACTTACATTCTGACCGGGTTAAAAGTTTAACGCACAATGAGGCTATACTTTAAAATCCATTACGGTGAAGCAAACTGTCCTGACACAGGTCAGTGCTCTGGTGGGGTTGATGAGAGTCTGTCTTATAAGCTAAACGAAGCCTTCAGGAGGCTTCTGTGCAGCCGTCAGCTGATGATTTGACTAGAAGGAACCTGAGAAGACGCGAGAGTGTGAAACCTCACTCCTGACAAACGACAACTCGAGCAGAGACATAGGGAATAGCAAGTTAAAGATGTGATAAAAAGGGAATTTCTGAGGACATATTGAAACATCATCACCACATTCGGGGGTTAATGGCTCCCAAAGAGATCGTTAGGCTAAAAATATCTAAAAATAGGTTTCAAACCTGTAACTCAGACATTTTTTCAGACTAGCCTGCACTGATGTTTAAAGATGTCACAACAAAGCACCAGAAGCAGAGATGCTCAGAGAGCAGGGTCATTTTAGGCCATTGGGTGGAGGCATGCAGGTGGATCAAAAGGCTTTTGCAGATCAAACAGTGGACAAACATTCATGCATTAAATAAATTCCAATGGCTTTGGCTTCCATTTCTGGGCTGTGACATCCAATTAGATTTAATGATGCTACTATGGTCTCATTATAAAAAAACAAAAATAATAAGATGTCACTGGACAAGCCTATCACTTCACTATTGGCTCATACGAGTAGGTTTACTTTGTATTATTTCAAAGGAAGGAGGGGGGGACTAGTTTGAGAAGTAAATTTCCTTTACGGAACTTAAACTTCCTTAAAGGAAAACGCTCTTTGTGAGATAATGAAAGAGAGAAAGTGGGGCTTCAAGCTTTTTATAGCGGTGGCGGAGGGAAGTGGGGGCGGGGTCCAAATAGAGCTAGAGCGAGCAGCAAAGATCCTCTGTGACAGCTGGTAGTCGGCTATCTGGCTTGTGGCTGGCAAGTTTTTGTTGGAGTGAAAGCTCGACCGAGTTCTCTGCTCTTTTGAAACTAGAGCCGACTCCAACAGGTTCCCCTTGGATTTTCCATCATCGACGGGAGACCAGAGGGACCAACGTGCCAGCCAAACTCAGTGCAACCTCATGCTCGGCCCTCTACCAAAGAGTTTGCTTGCCCATGCAATGGAAATGCTTTCTTGCGTGGGCATTAAGTCCATTCAATCAGCTAGCCCCCTCCTGTCATCAGCTGCATCGAATCGGGATGCAGCCCATGCTGGCCAGCCACACCGCCAACGACTCTGCAACACCGAGGATCCCAACGTTAAGTTCCTCACTGAGATGTGGAGGGTACATGCCGGAAGCGAGGAGCAGCTGGGCCCCCACAGGACTCATCAGCAAGGCAGCGGAAGGAAAGAGGTTTGTACTTGCGGCCCCGTGGTCCCACTCCACACCACCCCCTGTGTGATGAACAGGTACAGGGCGGGGTGACTGCTGGCGCAAAAAGAAGACCAATAAACAGTGAGGACCCTGCACCCACCCAAACACAGATGCCAAACAAACTTTCCAAAGTTACTGCAGCAACTCCCCGAACCTTCTTAAGGCTTAAAACACACTCAGTCAAATGCCTTTCAAAGTGTCACAGATGGCTCTGAGAATGTTCCTGCCTCGCACTTTGCACTGGCTACGTTGGTTTGAATTCACAGCAGTTGTGGCACAAAACTAACCAACATGCGTTAAAACCATCCACTCGTTATAAATTGTGTAGCATTCTTAACTATAAATAGGCAGGATCTGAAAAAAGTTCAACAAGGCAACTGAACTTTTCAATTAGTAAAGGTTTTGGCCTAGCAAAAAGTTGTCAAAATGGAAAATACCATATGGAAAAGGAAACCTGGCCTTGCTTTCTATCCAGCTGACTGGCCTATAAATCCTTCCTAACAGAGGAATCTGTGACGTTTGTGAAATTTACTAAACAATCTGAGGTCGTGTGTTTAGGAAGTAAGTCAGAATAATCTAGAGGCGACACAAATGTAAACAACCTCGGATGAGAGAAATGAAAGTTTTCTTGCGCCTTAAAGGAACTAAAGACAACACCGAAGGGATTTAGAGTAGGAAAAGGAGTCTTTTGCACTATTCTTGCTCTAAGAATAGTTTGAGATGAGTTACCCTACACATTGACCTAATTTCCAGGATTTTACAGCCCACATGCTACATTTCTAAATTGGTTTTAATCTTCAACAGGTTCAAGGGACAAATTTATTTTATTCATAACACCGATCTGATTGTGGAGGCCAGACAAATCTAAACAAAAAAGTTTTAAAAACTGATCAACTGATCAACTCTGAACAGGTTTAACAGAGCACCAACAGCCATCCCAAATCTTCTCCACAGAAGTAGAGTACTTAGGGCTTCCATCGCAATCAAGTACCATCTTTTGCAGAAGTTCTAACCTTTGTTGAGAAGAATATACTGCAGCAGAAGTAAAAAAGAGCTGTACTCTGAGCCGCTGTAACTGCTGTGATTTCAAACCAACTGAATCTGGCATCTTTCACAAGTAGAACAGGCTTCAAGTTTCAGAGCCAGGAGCCAAACTGATTAGGACTCAATAGTTTTCAGAGGAGTATAGCGTTAAATCAGATCCAATCCTCTTTTCTGGATGGAGTCACTCATTTTATGTTCTTCTACAGCAACCTGGATACTGTAAATGGATTATAAATATTCATTTTTACTCATGAACAAGGAAATCAAACCACAACAGTTGAGGGATTTCAATTCAGCTCATAGTCTGCTTTTGTCCCGTACAATAGAGCCGATTCCATTGTCCTCTTTGTCATGCCAATACAACCACCCCCAGGCTGCAAATGGTTTAAATCAAAACAACTTTATTGGACGTGGCACAGAGAGGATTAAACATGGCAGAGGTCTGACATTTGAGGCACCAGTGTGGATTCCTTTGGCAAACGCTTAATCCTTCAAGGAGATTCAGAAATGCATAGTATTATATTTAGGTTTGCCCATTCACATATAGTTTTTTTTTCTGACATGCATGTAGTGAGACAGTCTTACATGCTTTCAGGAGCTCCTTCAACAACATTTTCATACACGCTTCACATTCATGCTTGTACCTGGTACCACATGTACCACTTTGAGGAGCGTTTGGCGTTTCAATGCACAGGACATTGAAAAGACAAAAATGAATGATAGTAGCACAGTACAACCATAATGACAAGAAACAATGACAAAAAAAGAAATGAAATAAATGGCACGGACAATTTAACACACCGATGCGACATTCAACAACATTTACTACAAACACTGAAGTTCACAGGGCCCATCAGGCATGGGCACGAGCCACAGTCTAACTGCACCAGCTGGGCCTTGCCAGTGGGCTCTGGAGGAGGGGACTGAAAGGAGAAGGGGGATGTGGGAGTTGGAGGAGTTGGGGGCTCCAGTAACAGCACTGGAACGGGGCCCAGGACGGACTCACCGGAGGAGGCTCCATGGCCGGTGTGGTAGCGCTGGGAGGCCTGGGACTGAGGCGGCGCCTGGCTGTGACTCTGAGTCTGTTGCAGGATGTTCAGGCATTCTCCCAGGCAGCTGAGCGTGGCGGCGGATGTGGCTTTGAGCAGCAGCAGGTCCTGATCCAGACACGAAAGTGGCCCTTTGGTGGGTAGGGAGTCAATGGACTGGACGAGGTTCTTCTGTTGGCCCTCAGCTTGAGACATCACCTGTAAGGGTAAAGTGATGCAAGATATAAGAATCCTATTTCCAGACTTCTCTTAATTAAAATGGTCCCATGAAGGGCCAATTCGGTAGGAGTTGCATTTGACACAATAAGTAAAGCCTGCAGCAAAACCCAATCCCTTCTTATCAGAGAAAGGTTGCCTTGAAATGTCTCATTGACCCGAAAGGTGCCCTAGTGATCTAAAAAATAAATAAGCCCAAAAAAATAAAATTTAAAACAAGTCAGTTGAGCCATCAAAGGATGGTGTAGAAGCACACAAAAGGAAGGATCTAAACAGGTTCATAAAAAAGTGACAACATTGCATTTAATTCTCAAATTACAGTTTGGAACAACTGATTTCTTAAAACGTGCCAGTCAATCTAAACAGAGTTGTCAGCTGCAGTGCTTCACAAATCAGCAATTTGTGTAACCAGACAAATCAGGTCATTGTCACTATATCGCACCCATTCATGACCAATTAGACCGAAAGTTAAACCCTTTTATGTCCTGTATCCTATTTCATAGAGCGCACTTTTCAGAGGTTATACTGTAAATCAAGCATTTGTGTTTGGAGCGTTTGGGGTGTTACAGATTGTGTGGAGACGTGTTACAGTGCTTTGAGGCTAATTTTGGTCATTAAGGGCATTTGCTGACAATAAGGAAAAAAAGACTCATTAACTCCTGCTTTAGTGCACACTCTCACTCCTGACTCATGAATAACTGATGTAATTAGTTGCTAATCTGGTGTTCCACAATGATCATAAGTCATGAAATCTTTAGAACATATATATATATATATTTGCTCATTGAAAAAGGAGAAAATTAAAGATGATTTTATTAATTGAATGAATCAATAGAATCCCAATATAAATGGACTCATATCATCCTAAGAAAACTGTGTGTGGGCATGTGTGTGAGCGTGTGTCTGTGTATGTGTGTGTCTGTCGTCCCATAACAGATTAGCTAGATGAGCAGTTTATAGTTTAAAATAATTTATGCTCCCACATCAGTTGACGGTACAGTGGATCAATAAGCAGATGCTTTAATCTGATTGGCTGTTGGGTTTCCTGTGAGTCTGAGCTCCTCTCCATGAATGTATCCTGCCAGTCTCAACACATATTAGATGTGCAACTCGGGTGGTTTTTGTTGCTTTAAGTAACACAACTACATCTAAGTCATGTTAATGTAGTGTGTAGCATACTAAAATATTCACAGTTTGTTGACAAGCTCTCCGATCGCTGACAGCATTGTCAACCAAGGTATGCTGACATGGACCATCCCACATTAATCACATCTGGGTTGCTATTTTTAGAATATGCACTTCTCTCCTTCTCTCCTTTTGCAGGCTTGATACGTAGGACAAATGACAATGTACGCAGCACTAAATCTGAGCTCCTTGCAGAAAACCTGTCCGAAAGATCATGAGACGATGTGCAAAGATGTCACTTTACCTACAAGAATACCAACAAGTGAGCTCACTAATGCGATGTGCTTCTCAATGGCCTTCTCCTGCTGCCCTGGATGTTGCTTTTCACTCACTGCTTTAAGGTGATACAGTGAGACAAGAATAGACTGACACATGCCAACCGGCCCCAATCTATTCCCAATCCGATTTTCAGTGGACTCTCTAAATAAAAAATCTTTCCTTCTATGATTTCCCGCTGTGGAAGCAATAATATGTCACTGTGCAGGACATTTCCAAACAGAATATGTAGAGGGAGAAGTTCAAACTAGAAAGATATTTTTAAATATCTGCATACACGAGGGTGAAGCCTAAGGCAATTATAAACAAATCCAAGAAATGAGGATCCATGCATGCTGGAAACAAATGTGACAGCTCCTACTTCCAGCCTCCCATGCAGCCATACTGTTACTGGGTTTGTGCGAAGGAGGTGTCACCAGTGAGCATTATGATCCACACAACCATCTGCTCTGAGACAACAGTGCTAAAACAAAGAAAGAAAGAAAAAGAGAAACACAAACTTTCCAAAACAGAAAATTTCTTCCGATACTCCTCAGAGTGAGAAATGTTCGTTCTGTCTCACTTATCAGTCTAAAGGTATCACAGAGAGAAGCTGCTTCTCTGGCGGGTGATGCGCATCTCTCAGACTAATACATCTGGGTTGTTTATCAGCCAGGATTATTGTCTTCATTAATATTAAATGGTGTCACAAACACTTGCTGTCCACACCTCAGCAGCACATCTGTCCGCATGCACTGATGCAGAGAGCTACTCAGGAGTTACTAAAAAATCTGATTCTGCTGGCTTAGAGAAGACAGCACAGACACTGATGTTAAAGCAAAGAAACTGTCCAATTATTCAGCTATCTAAATCAGGCAGATTTTTTCTGGATTCTGTTTGAAGCTTTACTGATCTCATGATTTAACACTTGGTAATGATCTGAGGTGTCCAAACTTTGCAGTCTGACTTCATTTTTCAAATGGATGCTTTAAAATATGCTTTGCCATATCAAACTGCATTATTCCAGTAGCTGCTCATGACAGGATATTATGCACTATGTTACAAAATATTCAGTCACCACAGAGTTATGGATATGATATTTGAGGATCACGATGAGCATACAGAGGAAAGTTTGTTTCTCCTGAACAAACAAGCTCCCTCAGAAACTGCTGCTGGAAGCTTTATTCCCTTTATAACAGAATTTTACATCTGTAAGTACATCTTGTGAATATTCTAGCCTGGATTCTCTATCAAATCATCTCTCTGCAGCACGTTAGCATCACCATTTGGCATCACTTGAGCTGCTTTGTTACTTTGTCAGAGGCCGGAGCAAAACAACCTACCAGTGATCTGGAACTCCCTCTAAAGTGGACAGCCAAAAGCTCCACTGTTCTGTATGCAGGGACTGTTCTCTGCTTAAAGCAATACACCTTTAACTTTCCTGCATTGCAGTTTCTTGCTACTCAATGACAAACTACACAAGTATTGATAATCTATGCTATCCCGATGAGCTGATGGATAACAATTTTTTTTATAATCTCCGATTCCAATCTGTCCAAAGGAAACTACTTTTTAAAAATATTAATATAAGTATTCCTTTTATTTTTTCAATGAAATCTTTAAGTTGCACAAAAATACTTAAGATGTGAGATATTTGTACTTCCGAAGATAATTCATCATGAAACATGAAACTACAGGCAGATGTAGGAGGTTAATTGCATCTTCGTTGCACAAATAAGGCTGGAAATCAGAACCTGCCCGAGGGTCCATTTTTCACTGAAAGGGCCATTTGCGGATGGTGGTGGAAATTGGAGAGCAAATGTGTTGCTATGCAACCATAAGTAACTCCAAAAAAAAAGCCACACTATAAGCTCAAAATAACACAGTTCACTGAGTTTTATGACACGGCAAATGCAGCAATTTTTCCAGATGGAAGCAAAGCAATGGAAGTATTATTGTTACACTTTGTCCCAAAGACATGAAACTCAAACAAAATCAAAAGGGGAACGAATAAAAATTACATTAAAGGATGGTTCACATAAAAATAAAGGGACATTTCTCATAGCAAACATCAAGTGATTTAATTTAAAACACTTTAAACTAGGATAAAGCATGTGGATTATTACTTCTGTAAAGAATCAAAAACACAATGTTGGCATTTCTTCCCTTTGTTAAAAGGAGCACAAATTGCAGAATATTACTACAATGTGGGCTACGGAAAGGGCAGCTCCCCCACCACAAACACACACCTCCCTCTCTGGAGCCAACAGGACCAGTGATGTATCCCGAAATAGCCCAACGCCAACGATCCAGCTCTGCTGTCGCTCTGCGAGCGCCCAGCGGTGCTCCTGCTGCCAGAATCGAAGTCTTTGACGAGTTCACATCACCCAGCTGTGACAAGCTGACTGAGGAGTACATGGTCATGTGACCCGACTCCCACCAGCTCACAATCAGCGAGGAGGCAGATTCATGCATGGAGAGATTTACGGATGGGAGGTGACAGCATGACAGTGGCCTCAACACTCACCACCAAACCTCCCGATGCTTCGTGCTCTGCTGCTTTCAGGGGTATCGCTGCTGTAAACCAAACCCAGGCCCTTCAAGTCCACAGTGGGCATCTATTTTGCATCTAAATGCACATGATTTTTGAGCAATCGTATACAAACCCGTCATGAATTATTCAGGTTCAAAGGTGGGCCAACTGGGTTAGATATGCTGGTCTTGAACAGACAGAAGTACGGAATGGGTGACCATGCAATGCTGTTATTTATCTTATTTTATTTGAATGTTTTGTCGTATCTAAGGATTCATGTATTAATGCATCTCTCATACTTTACTTCAAAACTGATTGGTAGACATTTTATTTATCTATTCTTTTGCTTTTTCATGTAGGTCTATCTTCCCGAGTTTGTTCAAAGTTGTTAGATGTAATTTATTTAACTTTGTATATTACGTCTCAAATCTTGTACACACAAAAAATAATTGTGAGTGGCAGTAGTAACACTGCACGTCTCCTGAAAGTAACTACCACTGTATTGTAATGCTCTCGCAAAATAAAAATAAACAATGTCAAGAATTATTCAGGTTCGCCACACAAAATAACTGACTGAGTTTAACATTTCATGTGTGTTTGTCGAACAAGAAAAACAAAACATGTAGTTGTCCCACATGCTCAAACATAAAAACCAGCAGTCGTTTCAGACAGTTTTTTGTTTGGACAGTAGGAGATCGCTATGAAGGAATCACTCCATAACCAGAATCTGATGAGTTTTAGGGTCCACATCAGCCTCCATGCTGCAATCGCTGATGAGATCACTACACTTCAACAGCAGTCCTGGAAACCAAGCAAACATCTGTCATTTTATGGATTTAGTGAGACACTCAATCCTCAGAAACGTCCACGCAGCCGACTCTGCTGCCATACAACCCCAGAGCTGTCAGATGCTCATAAGTCCTGATCAAAGGCATCTCCACCCACAACATACACCGCATTACATTATGCAGCGGGGGAAAAACAAGGCAAGCTGAGGAAATAAACCACTCCAGTTTCAGGGACAAGAGTAAAAATCTGTTCCCACAATCTTCTGTAAAGGGACAATACTGTCCAATGACTTTGATAAAATTTGTAGTAACGTAGTAATTGAATTCAGTAGGTGGTAAGATATCCAAAATTCACAAAAATCTGAAAAGAAAAAAAACAAAGGTTTTTGCCACATTTGTTTTTCACAAAGGTAGAACAAAAAAGAAAAAAGAAAACCATAGACAGTAAAATTTTTTCAACCTAAAATGGTCCTCAGCCTTTTTTCACCCAGGTAGGTGTCTCTTCTTTTAGTGCTGCAGTTAATACAGATGATGTCTGGAAGACCAAGAATACCTGAAAAAAAAAAAAAACTAAGACTGGACCTAAATCTGCCACCAATTGCCAGAAGTGAACATCGCACTTCAATTCGCTGCATCGATTGACTTTCAGACTGCTTCACAGGTTTTAGTCACTGAAGAAAATGAGTGCAACAAATCTAGCAACCTAAGGGATAAACAGCTTATAGTACCTCTCAGCAAAAAAAGCGCATTGTTTTTTTTAAACAATCAGATTGCAGAGAACATTATCAAGAGTGTACACCAGACAGAGGTACACAAACACAGGTAGATAAATAATTTTCCATGGAAAATATGATAACACGACGTGTAAAAGTTTTAAAGTGTTGCCTCAAGCCGTCTTAATCACTTTTTATATCTAACATTAAACATGTTAATTAGCCAAAGAAAGAATCAGTGCAGGTTGTGAGATTGTTTGAAAGGCATGCATCAACCATAAAGGACAGTTGAGACATCCAGGACTCTGTTGGTTCCCTTTGGGTCTGTCTATAGATCAGGCGGAAGCCCGATTTGGCTCAGTACTGCTGCGTTCACATTTGTGCCTCTGGCTGGCTGTGAGGGGAGTCCAGCCAGCGTTGTTGGGAGAATGAATTGAGGACACAAAACATGTGAGGATGAGCTACAGTAAAAAAAAAAGAAGGCCTTACTGGAAGCAGCAGAGGGATGTTTATGAACATCATCGGCGACAGTAACCGTAAAATAAATGCGACATGGAACTCCAGCATCTCTGATGCTGCTGTTGGACCATAAATCCTGCGTGTAATCAGCATACGGCAGCTTTCCGGTCGTACATCAGAGCGAGCAGACTCCTGTACTGTTGACTCCCGCATACTTTGGCCTTTATCTGTGCCAAATCCGTCAGCAAAGTTTATTGGTCTGTTATTAATGAAGGAAGGGAAACTACAAACGACTAAAGGAAGGAGGTAGGCCAGGAGTAAGCAGAGGGGTGAAGAGCTGGGCTGGCAGACACAGAGCGAGGAGCGAAATGACAGCGAATTAGAGCCAGGTCGGAGGAAGTAGAAGCCCAGTTCTTCTGAGAGCCACATGTCACACGTCTAATTTTCCCGGTTTGTACAGCAACCCCAAGAACCAGAGGAGAGTTTGTTTGGCTTAATGATCGCACCATCTGCTTGTTATTTACCCCATCTTTGAATTTTTGTGGCTTCACAAAAGGAGGCATCCTAGGGCTCCCGAGGAGAGAGAAATACTCTCCACTCACACTGATCACGAGTTGCTGCTTTTTTGTCAGGGAGAAAATCATATAACAAGATATTCTTAGCACAAAGAGCAGTGTGGCTCATCTGAAGGGGAAATTTAACAACTTCAAGTCAGCCAGGCCCTTGGTGAGCAAGACGCATGAAAGATCTGCATGAAATATTAATGCTCCTCCAAGAGTGTCATCAGACTGACAAGCAGAGGAACAACTAGGGTGAATGGCAAGTTTTTTTAATACAGCATATAACGAATGGTATTTTGTTCTGTGGCTTCTGAGAATTGAGTTACCAGGAATCTTACCAAAGACGCCGTGTTGTTTTCCCTCTGAAAGAAGAATCATTTCTGTAGGAAGCACTCAAAGGTTCTTTGTAGTAGTTGATGAAATTATACTTGTACAGGTGAAAAACTAGGGGGTTGAACTCCACTGGGGCTGCAAGGGTCAGCAGGGAGAGCAGAAAGGGTTGCTTGAGGATCTCAGGGCTGCATGTCTGCTCTTTGAAAATGTTCTTTTGATGGCTTCTTCTTGCGTGTCATGCTTAAATGCATGGACAGTATTAATTATGAGTGCTCTCATAAAATAAATATTTGACATGATGCCCAGTATTTTTTATTCCTTGCAACTGTATTTGTAGTATCAGTTGATCGTTTTGCCAATCAACTCGTTCTATAATTCATTTTTGGGAAACTTTTCATTTTCTTACTGTTGGAGACGCAAATCAGTGAAATAATAGATGCAAAAGAGAAGAACTGAATGATCCTGAAAGCAAAATAACCAGACACTAAGTAGGCAGCAAAAAGCTCATATGGCCAGCCATAATTCATGGCCATTACATTGATTTTACAAGCACACAGACAAAATTTTATATTTGGTGGAAACTTGTATTTCAGAATATCAGTATATACTTGTATATTAGCCAATTTCTATAATGCCATATTAAAACTCCTCTCCATCAAGCACTTTTCTTACACTTTCCTCCACAAGTAGATGATTCCTCTTACTGACTATTTTGTCACAATAACTTAATAATTTTGCAGTAAGGAATGGATCTCTAAAGAAAAAAACTGCATCTGCCTGCCCTTTTTATCAACCTGAGATGAAAGACAACTTCTACTCTAATCTCTCGAAGTTAATCCCTAAAACCAACTGCATACAAGTCATTAAGAAATGACATTGAATAACAATCTTCTCCTGAAAGATAAGAGAAGAAGAGTGAACAACTGCTGTGTGCAAATGGACTTGAGGAAGAAGCCCTAACTAGAACTGACATGTCTTCATACCCCGGCGAAGAAAATTGATGAGGATTTGAACGAACAGCTAGAACTTGGGACTGATAGAAATTTAAAGCTGAACATTTTTTTAATTAACTTTCAACATGCCAGCAGGTCGGTACATACAAATCCCGAAACGGTTGAAGGGTTCAAGGGATGAAGTTTGCGCCATGTCATCAAGGATTAACTAGAGAACGTCTTCTCAGATATTCAGAGCATGAGCTCTGTCCCTCATCCATCACTTCCTTGCGTCTCTTTACACACAAACCGGCATTTAAATGAGAATCCACCACTACGATCGGATCGATAGATCTCCCTTTATCTGCAGCCGTGTTAATCATTATTTATAAGTACAAAAAATATGCCAACAAGGCTGAGCCGATGCATTCCTGTCAGCATGCCAGAAATATCTGCTGAACTCACTGCACCAGTGTCCCCCCCGAGATCACAACAAAGACTCTGAAGACAAAGGCAGAGCCGATCCAAGTACAGCTCGGGGACTACATTATCAGAGAGATAACCTCGCCTTATGACTATGTCAAAGGGAAATAAAAGAAAGAAAAAAAAGCAGATGCCTTGTCAGGATGATATTAAAACTTCTCCCATCCATCTGTAATCTGCAGCAAATCAACACTCTGAAAAGTTCATTATACAGCCTTTAACAGCCACTGGGTGCTGCACTGGAGCACAGACCACAGTCAAAGAGAAAGCCGTGAAACTACTGTGTTTTCAGTCCCACTAATAAATGGATGCAGATGTTACTGGAGAGCATGGCAATTGTGAGAGGTGACACAGCGCTCATATTCATGACGGAAATTGTTTTGAATTACCCATCTTGATGAATTGAACAACGTTTCCAATAATTTCCTTTTAATCAGAGCATGAAAGAACACAGAGCACATGATCGAGTCTGTTTTTTACAGTCTCACCACAGACAAAGCTGCTCTCCTGAATAAGGAAAACCGGTGTAAACCGCTCCTTAACTCAGATCAATCAGATTCCATTTTTCAGGAAAAATACATTTTTCTTTATCATTCAACTGTGCCGTTGGGTGTGTGACCTTCTTCCAGTATAGTGTAAAGCAAAGAGAAGATTAAATAAAAACAAGAGACCGTATAATCAACAGCAGCAGGCTGTGGGGTCAGCGACCTGCGTTTGGAAATGTGCGGCACCAGAGCCAGAGACTGCAGCTGGTGGGACGCCAACTTCGGTACAAGAAAAGCCAGTTTAATGGGTCAAAGTTTTCAACCTCTGCACTTGTCACAGCCACATGTTTACTGTTTCTGATTTTCCTTTAAATAAAATAAAATGACCCAACGAAGGCCTTCAAGTCTGCTCTGATTTCAAATCTGAAAGCCCGGGGCTGTGTTCACCACCCACCTCTTTAACCTCTAGTAGGCGTCCTGGATACTGGCTCTTGGCCCGCCGCGCTGCAGCTGGAGATTTGTGGTGGGTGATGGTGACGATGTTGCTGGGAGAGGCCGTGTGGCCTGGGTGCCTCTGGGAGCTCGGGGATGAGGATGGAGTAAGGTGGGGGAGGAGGGAGAAACTACGGGTCCGACCTGAGGATGAGGAGCCCTGAGGGGAGGGATGGGAAGGTGGGAGATGACACAGAGAGGGAAAGAGTGAGTCATGTCGGGATTTCAACATGATAGGCTCATAATAAAATGCTCAAAAAAGGAACCTTAGGAACGCTGTAATCGGAAATCGAACATTTTTCGTTCAACTTAATTTGACTCCAGACGCAAAGTACGTTATGGCTCGTTCCTATTCAAGATGTTTTCTTTATATCTCTGTTTTCCTTTTTTCATGATCAAAACAAACTTAAAATAGAGCTGAAAAATATCTCTGAAACATTATGGACTTTATTTGAACAAAATGAGGCAGTCTTGGGTCAGAAGTCAAATGAACTATGTGAGGGTTAAGACTACAGATTACTTATAGGAAGTTATAGGACACTACTGTCACAAAGAAGCGGAACAGATGAGCAAAGAGCAGCTGAAGAGGAAAGGACACCAACAGCTCTGAACCCTAATATGATCAGAATGTAAACTACAACTAGAAAATCCAATAACATACCAGCACATTCTAAAAGGTGGTAAAACGTTATGTTGTGAAGGAAGAAAATAAGTCATTTACATTTTTTATGCAACATGTTGATTTATCTTCATCTAGTAAGTAGCAAAGTTTTTAAAAAAATGTCATATTGATATTGTACAGTTAAAAAGAAGTTTACAGACAATGAACTAGTCTGCAAAGTTGTTTTTTTTGCTATCGCAATAATGTGCAAGCACAAAACTGGCTTCAAATTCCATCTTTTGACATCGTCTATAAAGATATTTGAAAAGAACAAACACATTAGGCTCAGAAACAGCACGATAACATCACTACTCCATGATGTGCATCAACATAAAATGTCTAAAATGGCTACAATGAGTTTTGTTGTTTTGTTTTTCTTTGTTGGACCTGAAGCTCCAAAAGTTGCATCAGATCATTTACACCGATCCCGCCGTCTCTTCCATTCAGCGGCTTTTGTCTCCTCAGTTGGCTGACCTCTGCCGTCACACAGCCAGCGATGTTAAGTCAGTATCCATCTCCTCCGTCTTCATTCTTGGTTAGTTTGCAGCGGCACACAAAGAGCAGGCTTCAGAGCGCTATCCCTCAGCAGAGAACTGGTCACTGCAGCTGCCAAAGCAGTTGAAATAAACAACTTCCACCCCACAGCACCGCTCCCTGAGAGGAAAACCAGCAGCTTTGGTTTTGGAGGAGTGATGCTACTCACTCTGCATATAAACCATGAAAGCAAACCAACAAATGACCTGTCAGAACATATCAGCCATGTGATCTGTGGAGAAATGTTTGGCTTATTTCCCTTTAGGTCATAAAAGTACATAGGAAAATAGAGTAATTAGGGTGTATACTTTGCATTGCAAGGCTATGCGAGGGGGGGGGGTAAAGAAGGTAGCAAGTTGTGTAATCATTTTAATAGAAACTAAGTGGCTTACCAGAGGGAACACTATTGCCCTGTGCAACATTAAACCACCAGCCCTAAGTGAGAAAAAAAACAGTCCCTCAAGGGTGCAAACAAACACGCCAAGATCTCAAACTGGCACAGAGCCACCAGGTATTTAAACAGTGGATGAGAGATGAGAAATCCAGTTCAGCGGAGGGAGGGAAGGAGGGAGGGATTTAAGATATCAGATTCAATTTAGAAAAGAAAACAAGCTAATGAACTCAGGTTAAACATGTTTCAAAGGGTGGGGGAATGGACGTTCTTGCTCTTTACAAAACTGTCCAACTTGAGTTTCTTTCAGCAGGACTAAGGAATAAATGCATATAAATAAACACCCCACAGGTGACGACCGTGGGTGGACATTTCCCTTCCATCCGAGCGGCACCGTAGGTGGACAAGAAGAATAAAATCAACTGCTGACTTGTCATTTTCTGCTCAACAGGTGACAACACACAATGTGCAATTACACGTTCAGTTATAGCTTCTGTTAGAGAGACTGACAGCAATTAAATAGTCTAATGTTAAAATAATTAAGATGTCATAGAAAAAAGTCCATTATTTCTGCATTTTGCCTTCAGGAATCTACAGGCTGATGAAAACAGACCTACCTGAATGGCTACGTTATTCTACACAAGAAGGATAATATTACAAACCAGGATTAATCTAACCTAATTAAAAAGGAAATGACATCCATTTTGCTCCATGCCTTCACATTACCTGCAAAGGATTTCTATAAAGAGACAATGAGCAAAACCAACTAAACAAGGGGTAGAGAAACAGTGAGAGCCAACTTAATAAGAAAAAAACTGGATCTACTAAGTTTATAACAAAAAACAAATCTGCTGATGGGCTTTTTGCACCGTCACCATAACAATTAGGTCTGCTGTCAGCAGTAGCACCAGTATATGGAAATATTAAAAAAACTGCTGAATTTTACAATTTATAGGTCAGAGAAAGGTTAGCCCATTTCACAGATGAATGTGTGCGACAACAATGCCACGAAAACATGAAGACCATTTTGTTTGGCACGGAATTCTTCAAAAGAAAATGTTTGAAAAAATAACACCTCTGTCTCCTCAGGCTGTTGGGTCATCAAAATCCATCATAGAGCACTATGATGTTCTACTACAGACCAGACACACCTGACGAGGATTTACAGCTACGATAAATATCTTTTACATAATGTAATGGTCTTTTCCCAGCCTTGTTTGTCTTCGGTGTACATCCAGAATCAGTTATCTGCAGTTTGTTCAAGTGTCCAATCCAAATCTGATATATTTAAAGATGAAATAAAACTGAACAATTCCCCTAAGGTCAGTTGTTAAATAGATATAAAGTAAGATTACTGCTTTTATCACCAGCAAAATCCTTCAAAATTTATGGACAGCTGTAAAAATTTGTGGCACATTAAGAACAGTAGAAATTCTGGTGTGTGCTGACCTCAACCCTCTAATGGTAATATACCGACCTAAAACAGTAACATCGGTTAAATGGCACATAAAGAGCCACATATAGACGAAAGACCAAAAAATGACTTTGCCTGTCCAAACTTTGACCCGTTGTGCAGCTCGTGCGGTTTCAGCGTCACAGAGCAGTGGTCCCAGAGTCCCCTGAAAATTCATTGTGCAGCTAATCTGCTTCAGATGTGCAGCTGTGCTTCCAGCCGGCAACAACAGAAAGCTCAAAAGTCACCTCCCACAGACAACCGCTGGGCTCCAATGCAACAGCTAAGGAATAAATCCCAGTCACAGAAAGCATCCAGCTTATTGATGACTGAGCTGGATCCATTTGACTTTATGTTCTAAACAGACCAGAATGCTTTAAAAACCTGCATCCTGAATAAAGGTTGTTCATATAAAAGCAAGAGAATTATATGAAGAATATCACCTGACCAATTGGAGCACTTCAGTGTGAGAGTGGTTCACTTTAACAGCTTCCATTAACTTCTCCTTTTCTTATGCAGTCACCTCAGGAATACAAAAGAAGACTTCTATTGATATAGTTTGAAATCTAATATCCGATGTTTCCACAGACTGCACAGAGGCAACAAGCACATACCTGACCCAATATCTCTGATTTTGTGTCGCTTCAATGAGAATCACTGAAACCGGGAATCATAGTTCAGGGGTTACAGCAACAACTACTGTCACAAGCTACTCCAAGGGCTCGACTGAGGCTGGACAAAAAGAAGCAAATTTGCTGACTCAACAAACTGCAAAAGCATCAGACTCCACTTAAACCTGAAGTGAGTCCACAGGAAGCCCAGACGCAGAGATAAGAAGAGTTTTGCTAATCCAGCGGAGAGTTATCACTTTATCATGCATGTTTTTGTCTCACTTTGTCTTTGGCTCTATAACATAATGACCAGCAAATGTGGCTCCACAAAGGTTTGGGGAGACAATATGTCTAACCTGCTTGGATCAAAGCTATGAAAGCTAATTCAACATATTCTCCTTAAAGAATTACTATTAATTAGTGAGCTTTTTCGTTCAAATACAAATTACAGAAAATTACATCGATATGGAAATTTTCATTGATCTTAAGGTGCAAACAAGTTTGAACACAGCACCGGAAAGTCAGCCATTAGGTTACATCATTTGGTCGCATGCAAAGTATTTTGTTTTCTAACTTTATTGTAGCTTAAACAGATATTTACAAAAGTTACCCACACCCTATCTGTGCTCCCAACAATAAGGGCACAGAGAGGGATACATACATATACATGTATATATTTATATATACACACACACGACTTGTGCAGTTTCTTTTACAGTCTAGTCATGTGGCATCCCCCTGCAGAGTCAGCCTTTTTTTCTTTTAAATCAGTTTGTTCAGTTTACCCAGCTGACTGCCTGTGATGCTAACGCTCCAGCAGATTGTTGCGAAGCGGACTTCACGTTCCAGAAACTTGTAGAAAACGCTGCAGACACTGAGTGACCTAAACTTTATTGAGAGGCACGGTCATTCCGTTGTCCTGGTGAACATTGTCAAGTCTTTAATTCCTTATGAAACACTCTGCCATTGAATGAAAGCAGCAGAGCACCGTAACCATGCCTGCAATGCCATTCAGCTCACTTTAACATTTACCAATGTCTCACATCGTGGCCCCAAAACAGGCTAGTGAAGAACAAAAGGAGGCGAGACTCATCGATTTTTCCTGACTCCAAGAAGCAGACGACATGTTTTCAGTCCCGCTGTGTGGGCTGATGTCCACCGCCTCATCAAAAATAACAAACTGGCCTTATTATCTGAGAAAGTAGTGATTATCAGCAACCGTTATCCTAAACCTTCATCTTTCATGTTGTCATAGCTACAGGCTTGAGGACGCAGTGTGTAATCACTGGAGCTTTTCTTATAGCCCAGCAGAGTTAAGAGTTCTTGAGGGAATCTTGACACAAGCTAACCAATTATTTTCAGAGTTGAAAATGACTTTTTTCTTCAATTAAAACAAATTTGGAAACCGTGTATGCTTCTAATTCCACCTCAAATTTTATCTCTAGTCTTATCAACAGTAAAAAACATATAGATACATACATATCTTTTTAAAATTTCTTTCCAAGGCTCTTTGGGAGGATTAAGCCTTAACCATTTTCTTCTGACAAATAAAAACAGCCACACCTACTAAAACAGGTCTGCTATTGTCAATGTAACAGAGCCTCCGCTGTTGGCCTCCCATCATCGCAGTGGCTTCGATAACAATCTTAGTGGCAGACGGCGAGGCTCATGGAAGGATTATGCCACAGCAGAGGCAACAGTAATGATGGCTCAGCTGCGGAGGGGCTCCACAGCCCCCCAGCAGGAACAAAACAGCCACCCATCTCCACCGGCCACAGGGAAAAAGACAGAAATAATTTCCCCTCTTTCTACTTTTCCTTACTTATCCAATTTTCTCTCATCTTTTCATTGCTGTTGTCAACACGGCTGAGTGGAATAATTGGACGGCCCGCCTCACTCCAGCTGTGCAGCAGTTTGAAGTGCTGAGCAGCTACATGCACAATAAGAGGGCGAAGAGGGATTGTTTAAAGAGGCACATGAAATAATGTCTTTGTCAAGAGCCATCCAAAGAGGATGAGTGTGTGCTGTTCACTCACCAGCATCTCCTGCCCTCCTCCTGCTCTGTCCACACTCAGGTGTTCATCTGAGCCCTTTAGCTTCCTCACCTGAAACCAAACACACAAAAGTCCAGAACATAAACGCTGCTGTTCCCACACTGTAGAGAAGGGCTCACCAAAACTCTTTAGGAGATCATCCACTGCTGTCCTGCGTATCTCAGAAATCTCACTGAAACTAATTATTGGTCGCTTTATTTCAACTTTTATGGGGCATTTTTATGCAAACTCCTTTTGTATTTCATAGCAATGGGAATCAAACTCAGTCATTTTCTATATCTAGTTTACATGAGGAAAAAAGCAAAACTTTAATACCAAAAGTTAGCTAAATAAAAACTTTGCTTTATTTCTTGCATTCATGCACTGCTGCTTTCACCACTGGTGGTGGAGCTCCTGGATGAGCTGTATAAAAGCCTCATTCTCTCCTGGATCAGTCAGATGCAGTATACAGCCCCCAGAGATACAGAAGCACAGGCACATATGCCAAATAATCCCTCGAAGTCCAAAATAAACCCCCCCAAAACTTCCCAGGTCCAACTACTAATCCATGAAGCCCATATTGAAAAAGGCTGAGAATTAACATTGTGGAATGGCAGCAGTAATCTGTCAAAAAGGCAATACTTTTAATACTAATAATAATTTTAATACTTTTAAGGTATCATGCTGAGAGTGAGCACTGAGAGGCCTTCATTATACATAGAAAAATTTAGATACGCACGTATACATTTTCTGGCAATTTTACTTTATGAACACAGTCAATTTCCTTTTGTGTTTTTTCTCTTTCTCATTTCCCCTTGTTCATTCAGAATCATTTTGCTTTGAGTAGGATGATGATAATGACAAAGTCAGAGGCACGCAAATAATTTAGAGGTATTATATTACTTATTGTCTGCAGAGACATGGCATTTTCTTCAAATGACCTTTAATAAGGTCTGTGACGGCAAACTTGTCCGCTCTGATGTGCATTCATAAGGAAAAAAGAGAAAATAAAAAGGGACCTTTAAAGAACACCTGAAATAAAGTCTGTTAAAAGAACTAATCATCTCTTTCGGGGCAGGCATACAATCATTGTTTATTACACTAAAGAGTACATTTTACCTAGCTATCCTAATATACAATATGATTAGTAGCACAAAGACAAAAATATAATAGCTTTAAAAACCTCAAGAAGTTCATAAGATTTGGAAAGAGGAACTTTAACAGGTAGGGAGTCTGAGAAAAATAATTTCTTTATTCAATTTTAAACCTGCAAAAAGCTGCTCATGACTAAACAGTTCATGCAATAAAGACAGAGACCTTTATTACATTGAAGTTACTGAACTAAAAAAGGCAGAAAATCTTATTTTTTATAAAGCCATTTCCATACAAATAAATCGCTGCATCTCAAAAACTGGCAAAGGGAACTGAAAGTTAAGCAGGGACAAAAGAAGATGAACTGGAAAACCATCACCTTTGAGAAACTCCCACGAAAGGTCTAGCATTTATCTTTGGCTCTCTTCCTGACTGATGTATCACAGGAGTTTGGACATGTTTCACACACCGTGTATATAGTATGCAAGTGACGTTTTTTTTTTACCTTGGCACTGCTGTCAGAGTGGCGTCTGGCACAGGCTTGAAGCTGACTGATCCAAAACTGCTGCTCCTTGGCATCGGCAGCTTCAATAACAGAGAGAAAATGCATCAAAATGTTGTACACCAAAGACTATTATGACTCATGTTAGGACTTCCATTCACACTGAAAGATCAGGAATTTCATTCAGAAACTTGTATTTTGAACATGTCTGATTCTTGTTCATTTTTGTTTTACAAATAAAAGTAGATAATTGCATTCATCAAGATAAACTGCAGACAAAACATGAAAGAACATGTTTTAAAAAATCATGTTAAAACTAAGATTACTAAGAAAATCTTGTTCAATAAATAAAAACACAGATTGATCAATAAAATGATGGCATACATACAGTAGGTATCATGATACAATCCATATAAACAAGTTTCCTCACACAAAAGTATCAGAAATACACCTCTGCCTCAGGTCATGGATTAGGAAGGAAAATATTATCAGAAAATAATACACAGCTAGATTTGCTCTATATAAAAGACAAGTCTTTTACCCATCAACACTTATTTAAACCGTTATTTGTGGCTTTGCCATCACTGTACCAGCACTCCTACGACAATATTTCTTAGGAAGAAGTCTTTCTGATTCCTCCTGTTTCCATCTTAAAGTCTGAAGAAGAAAATTGCTATCATTTGCAGCTAAAGACTGTTGTCCTAAATATTTGGATCCTTTTACTTTCTCAATAATGTCTTGAGGGCTGGTAACACATCGGAATCAAATTCATCTTCTCCTCCAATGCGTAGCTCAACTCTTGGTATTAGAGCAGCACCAGCAAGTCGTTTGGCCAATTTGTGAGTAGCACAGGAAGCAGCTTGATACCCTATGCAAGCATGCGGTTTCCCTCTTGGCATACAGACATTCCTGTCTGCTATCAAACAGCTAACTAAAGCTCAGAGTTGCTGACTGACAGAGCTAGATGTGGCCCTCCGGGTGAAGAAGATGCTGACTGTCTGCTTGTGCTGCCCCCCTGCAGGTCAGACTGGAGAATAATATCCTTCTGATCTCATTTCACTGACTAATATAAAGCAATATAAGATAGAAGTGATGATTTAAGTAAACCTCAAGCTGAAGGTCAGGTGGAGCTGGAGGACTAATTCAGTTTTAAAACTGCAGTATATGATCCTCCACTTTATTTCTAAATGGACATGTTTAAACTACTGCAACCCATTATGTAAAATTGTTTTGGCAACTGGGAACTTTGAATTTCCTATTTTTTCCATGGAACAAAGTCTACTTTCCATTGTGCAGGACCTAAAACCTTTTTTTCTTTTATTCCAGATGTTATTAATGAGATAAGCCAATTGGGCTTCAGGACTTGCTTTAGAGATAAGCCAACATGGAAAGGTCTCAGCTTCCCACTGGAAGAAGTATTTTTTTGTTCGTTACTTTACCACAGAACCAGCATCTGGAGCGCGGTGAACGAATGTTAAAAAAAAATAAAACACACAAACCAGGACACCCCTCGAAACAGGAAAAGTTTGTATGACACTTCTGTTTGAGGAGTTTACTTTGACCAGAGTTGCTTTTCTTCAAATTCAGTTTCTCCCCATACACGTTCACTAAATATAGTTTGGAATGAATGAATCCATCAGAGGCTCACTGGAACACAAGACTGGGACACCCAAAGCTTTTACAGACCCCCGCATGACTGAGCACATTAGACCCTAAAGACTTATTTACAGATCATGACTTAAACGCCGCTTCAGGTCTGCCGGAAGCATTGGGCTTAATTTTCCATCCAAAGCACTGTTGACGTTTTGTGTTCAATGAGCCTGAACGGGGAGAGAAACCAACCAGGGAGTCACAACTGAGCATGCATCACGGCTTCAAACGCTGTGCTCAAAGGCTTGTCAGTCAGATACAACTTAAATTAAACAGAGAAGCACGGGAGCTAAATCTGTGTAGCGTGCAGCATGACGAGGAGTTGTCACAAAGAAAACCCCACTGCTTTGAGCGTGTGCATGGAGCAGTGGCTGGAATGTCTAACATTTTGTGGTCAGAGAGGAGGCCCCAAAGCAGCTTAAAGACCTCACACAGTACCAAAGATCACAGAATTTTCTCAGATGAAAAAAAAAAATCCATCTTTAGTGACCCTGGTGGAGAGCAGGCTTTAAAACTGTTTTTTACTTTGAGATACAACATTAATCCAATTTTTATGAAGAACCTTAAAATAATGTTATTATCCATTCTGTCTGTCTTTGATTCTAATTCACAGAGAAGCTCCAAATGAGAAAATAAATGGAGGCTGGAGTCCATGAATTAGATTTAGTGCAGAACCCATTTAAAGGCTCTGTTTCATGCATAATGAATCCGAGGAGCAGAGCTAAACACAAACCCTCTGTGTTTGGAAAAAGAGTAGAAATATGAGCAGCTGCTGAATGGAATAATGAGAGGACAGGGACGGGGGCTCTTTCAAGTGACACCGATCTCAGAGTCAGTGTGCATGTCGCAGTTTTTGTGGCCCCAAAAGTAAAACAAAAAACAAAACAAAAAAAACACAACAACCGCGTAAGAAAAGGAAACGTGTCGTCCTGATCTGATGCCCCCCACTCTGACCACTTCCCATTTATTGAAAGCATTTAGAACTTTAGACCAAGTTCAAAGGGAATAAGAACCAATGTAAAAATCGGTCAAATATGGACTAAATTTCAAAAACATATCATGTGATTACAGGTTTTCGTTTTAATTGTCAAAGCGCAGAGGCTCTATAATCTACAAACCAGTGAATGGCCCTTCGTTTCATTAAGACACATTCCCAAGTGTGTTTAAAGAGTTTAGTCTTAGCAGGATAATCTAGTCCAGAACTCCCCAATTACTGCTTTTTTAGTTTTTCAATGGATCTGGTTTAAGCTGGTTATTAAGTACAATAAATCTTACAAGAGGAGGAAGAAAGGGAGGAGTATACCCATTTTTCTCTAAGGCAATCTTTTGACATGATGATGGAAGTTATTTCACTTTAACAGAGGTTCAATTTGCTCCTGTCAATCACTTGCAACACAAATATCTTCCACCGTCTTTATGATGTCTACACAGCGTTCTTCAAGTGAAGCGGTACCTCACCGGAGTGCACCACCTGAGACGAGCTCGCCTCCGTAGGAGAAGGCAGCATTCATACAGAGACACCTGCTCTGAACTGCGCCTCTGCTAAAATATCCACCAACGACTTTCCTATTTTGCCCTGCTGTCACCATCCACAGACTTCCCCGTTCTAAAGGCTGCACAGACTCAGCTGAGATTAAATATAACTATCTGTCTGTACTGAGCTGAGTGCCCGTGCTAATGAGCACCCAGATATCTGCAGTACTTTAGGTAAATGCAAGACGTGATGCTTTTCCTTCCGGGAGGAAAATAGATCAATTAAAAAAAAAAATCCCAAAGAAAAGTTAAACTTAGGTGACATCCAAACAGAGTTATTCAATGAATGCAGCTTTGTGCTAGAGGTAAAGGGAGTAACAAAAAAAAGGAGGTGTTGTGCTCAAAATTTTGTTAAAGTTAAAAGTCAAACCCATCCCTGAGAGATGAGCAATATTCAAGCACTGCTGGAAAAGCAGGAGCTTCTCTTGATCTCAGCCATTCTAATTACTAATGTGAAAGGCGTTATTGGTTATGATAATGATGAGTCTGAGGACTAATGATTGGACCGGCAGTTGCATCTGTTTAAAGTGCAGGCACATTTTGTGAACGGGGTACTTTAAACACATATTCAACATGGAACAAACAAGCTGACGGGGACAAGAACGGATTGATGGGCAGCCTGTTGGTTACCATAGTCACCTAATCAAAACAGCACAGTGACAGTGAGTAAAACCCATGATTACTCTTACAAAAGAGGTGCCACTATATTTCATGCCAAATGAAAATCTGTAGGAAATTCAGATTTAACTGAGGCCTAATTGCCATTTAAAATCTCTTTTTCTTATCTCCCTGACAAATCATTCTTGGTGAAAATCAGTTCATTTAAATATATGTGAAACAGGAAGGGCGACTTCAATGTCATATTAAAGCAGAATAATGAGACTTTGTGTAATCAGAAGGAACACACACGCAGATACTGAACTGTTTGTGTGGAAGAGAGCTGTGGCTTTTTAATGAAGAAAGGCAGGAACAGAAGCCTTCAATTAACTCTGAATTGAATTAATTTTTCAACTAATACAGTGTAGTAAAGACGGTTGGGTTTTGTTATCCACCGATCTATAACAGAATCATATATAATTCTGTCAAATACTCTGTCCCTCATTCCCCATGAAGGCCCCAATTAATTACATACAATTAAATGTGTATCAGTATCTTGTTTAACAATAAAAAAAAAACTATTACAAACTGGAGGCTGTGTGGGACTAAACCAAAATGCAACCGAATTAAATCAGCAAAACTAAACTTGATGCGTTTTCTTCATTTTTCCTCAGCTTACAGTAAGAAAAGGTTAATACCACTCTCATGTTGCCTATTAACTCATTACTAGCAGAATACTAACTTAACATAAAGAAAACAAGGCATTTTTTAGCTTGAAAAAATCAGGGTTTCCAACTTTAATCTTTATATTTTTCTGAACAAAGGAGAATTAATCTGGGACCATTTATCAAGTTACATCCACATTTACAGAGGAATTTAAATGTATTCATTTCTTTTTACATCTTGTTAGAAAGGAGTACAACAAAAAGCGACTGCTAAATGTTGTATACTCATATTCATGACGAACATACGCAAAATATTAAGTCTACATGTACCAGTCTAATTTTCTTACTACTTACTTACTACAAACAATATCCAGGTCTTTTTTTTCTAACCTCACAGTCAGTAAGCGGAGCCTAACCTGACCCATCAAGATGTCTCAAGTAGGAACATTTTTCAATAATGAGTTCAAAATTAATTAAACGCATACAATTGGTGACAAGTGTCATCGGTTACTGTAACAAAAGCAATCAAATTTCAAACTAAATACATCTTTTCAATAGTTTGGATTTTGTGGCTAGAGCTGCTTAATGGCTGCATTTGACATAAAAGTAAGAAGCCGTTTTCAGTCTCAATACAGCACATGCATGAAACAAAGTCCAACACTAATTTCTTCATTATTTGATGCATTTAACTGGATACATTTGAAGAGCAAGGTTCACTTCTTTTTCTTAACCTATTCACTGTTTGTTTTGTGCATTTAAAATGCTGTTTTGGATGTGTGCTATAGAAAAAAAAATTAGATAAAACATTAGATCATTTTATTATAGTTCTAACTATTTATTGATAGTATTAATATTATAAAATGTCAAACTGTTCCAATTGGCTACTATGAATGAATGCTTTGATGTTAGGGGAAAACCTTATTTCTCAGTTGGTTGATAATTAAATGAGACATATACTAATGTGTACCTGCTCACTCACAAGTTCATCAATATACATCAAATAACCATCCAGGGGAAAGCTGATAAATGAGCAGTCCAAGAAATGTCCCAAAAATCCCAAATTAACAGTGTCTGTCACACAAAGCCCTCCATAGATTTAAAATTTTGCACTTTAATCACTTGGGTGCTCATTTGAAAATGTGCCAAGCATCCTAATGAGCTAGTTTGCATCCAGATAGAGAAAAAAAAATCATAGGCTCAATCTCTAACAAAGGCTTCGTATGATAAACAGCTTAATTTTCCATCTGAACACTCAGTCATGATTACATTTGAGTTGCTCTTCAGCTTTGCTCAGCAACACGACAAAGGGCTCTACAGTCACCCTTCATATGATTAACAAAAGCTCTGCACTCCTTTGGTTTAGAGCCAGGAAACCACCAGGCTGTGCTGCATCAGGTGCTCCCTTACACCGGCTAGTGCGAGGAAAACTTTGTCAAAGCTCCTTTGTGAAAAGCTATCAGCTTGAGAACAAAGGTTCCATTTAAAGCTTGGGGACGCACAGGGTCATGAGATTACACAGCTAAACGCAAGAAGCTGAGAAATGACTCTGCAGTGAACCTTAAAAAGATACTTTTTAGGCCCTTAAGCTATGCTTTTAGGGTTTCCCATGGTAACTAGTACCAGATCAAAGTGACAGCCAGTCTTAATTGCATGATGTTGCCACTTTGTCCGCTGCTGTTTGTGCAAATTTAGTTTTTGGTCATACTATTTGTTTCTATTCTGCATTCAATCTGAGAAAAAGAAAGATTTAAGATATTATTTCTTTGTGACTAGTGCATTTTTAGGCGTCTCCCGTTCTCTCAGACTGGTAAGTGTTTGGCCGAAAAGACACCAGATCAATCATCTCGGTAACCTTCTGGATGAATATCACATCTCTGGACTGGAAATGGCAATACCTCTTCCTCCGAGCGTAAAGTTCTGCTTCTCTGTGGGGGCATTGTTTCCTCTTGGCTCAATTCACTGGATCACTGAGCTATTCGAGGAATATAGGCCAAGTTATTCTGATATTCTCCCCCTCGGGTCTGAAAGGGGCCTTCCAGCAGCTCAAGGGGAGCAACAGCAACAAAAAAAAGAATCAAAATTAAAAATGTCCCTCTTGTTTCAATGGATACAGGTCAATGAAAGCAAAGGCCTTTGGCTCATTTGCCAGCTGCACGGTCCTGGTCAAGCATGACACCTTAAAGAGATATTTCCCTTTTGCGCACATCTCTTACCTTGATTTATACTAAACAGTGTTTTGGTTGATTAACATCTTAGAAGATAAAACTGTTTCAACAGCTAAATCCTTAAAAAAATAAAAATCATTGCAACATTACTTTCATGTAATGAATATAATACATATTACAACAATTTCTTGGCCACCATAAAACTTTTTGTGTGTAAATTTTCTTCCACTCAGTTTCCATCCTTATTGCCCCATTCAGGAGGACATGCATGCAAACTCCACACAGCTGGGATTTGAACCCGTTGTGAGAATCTAATCCGAGTGGGTTTCTTCCGCTGTGAAAATACCCACACTTAGTCCAAACGCCCCGCTTTGGCCACAAGATGGTCAATGAACATCTCAGCCTATAGATTTGAAGCTCATCAGGTACCCCATAGAAAAATCTTACAAAAGGTTGTGACACTGAAAAAAAATTCATGGATGTAACATTTTTAGTTTAACACGTTAAAACGTCAGTTCAATAAATGCAGGAAAGTCTAAATCAACAAGCTGGAAGGTATTTTCCCTCATTTTTGCTTTTCGCCACCCCAACTTGTACAGTGCATCACACTCACAGATTCCCCTCAGTGTTTGTTCATTTCCATATACAGTTAGCTGAAGTCACACTGAGGTCATACCTCTGAGTTTGTACAGCTCCCCATTGACAGAGTTTACAATGAACATGTGTGGAGCCTCATCACTCGTGGATACTGAGGCACCGATCAAGGGCAGGGACCCACGGGGCTTCTGGCTCCTTCCCTGCTCATTAACGAAGTACTGCAGCTGGCCCAGCTCGGGATCTAACACAAAGTACCTGCATGGGAGGGAAGACAGACAGAGGCACAAGGACGTTAAGGAAGTAATGAAGCAGGAAAAAGAATACAGCAGAGAGAGAAACAGAGAGCACACAGTCAGTGTTGTTTTGTTTTATGCTCATTACATCGTCTACCTGGGAAACTTTTTTTAATCTACACAAACCTTTCCAGATCTGGGAGAGCGTCGACATGAACAAGGGTGAGATGAGAGGAAAAACACGCACACAACCCACCACATTTTCTCATCTCCCATACCGCTGGAGACACCTCTTCATCTAATATCCACTCAAAACGCCCCACAGTTCACATTAAGGGCTGCAACATCAGGCCCGAAAAGCATCATTCCAAATTACTCAAGTCGTACGACTGGTGCGGTCGCCATGAGAACAACCCAGCTCCAGTTGTGGAAATCTCACCTCGTATGCTCCCACTGGAAACCAACAAATCACATTCAACCACTGTGCAACTGTGTCGCCGCCCCTCCCATCGCTCACTGGAACATTTCAGATGTGAGCCATACGACCCGCAGAGGCAGACACATTCCATCGACTATGGCCAGAGGGGATACTGTATGACATTCAACAAACTGGCCTGTCTGCTCTGCTTAACGATTTGCTCTTCTTCTGCGGTTCAGCGCTGACCAGAGAAGAGACGTGGCTTGAGGTAGCGACACTTATCCCCGCTCAGCCCGGCATCTCGATATTTCCTCTGAATTCAGGTGGTTAAACTCGTCATCCATGATTGCACAAGCTGCTGTTATTGATCAGATCCCAGCTGTGGTTGGCTCCTATCATGATGGGATGACTGAAAAAACATCAATGTGGCACCTGGTCTCTCCATTTCACAGGTGTAGCTTTTAATAGGTCTCCCGTGGGTTTCACATAGAAGTACTTTTTCGATCTTTGACCACATAGGTTTTCTTTTACAAATTTACCTTGCAAGCAGCTTTGGATAAAAGTGGTTGATAATGTATAAATGTACAAGTGAAACTTCAACTAATGGAAAAAATCTGACTGAGATTCTGTTTATTATACAGGCTAAATGCGGGGGACGTTTAGCTTCACAGCAAATTAAGTACTTCACAAAGCAACTAAAGATTAATTTTATTTAAGATAAACTGAATGTTTATTCCGGTTGTCAAACCAGAGCAGAACATTTCGAGCTTAGGTCGGGCAAACACAAAGTTTGCAATTAAAAGCAACTTACTTTTTTTACGTTTCATTGAATCTGTCAATAAAAGCCACAGGTGAGAAAAATGTGTCGCTATGTTCTGAATTTTTGGCTTTGCAGCAGTAACGTTATTCATTAAGGAGGTAGTATGTTGACGTAAAATCTTATTAAAATAGGATTATTAGCGGTGGATTTGACCCATTTCCCTAATTGATCATTTCCTTCATGATGAAAATTGTTTATAAATGACTTGAGACAGACATCTCTAACCATTACCAACTATTACTTCAGTCCCTCACATGAGGCATTCTCTCCCTTTTGCACCTCCAGAGGAGATGCGGTGAACACTGCCTTCTGAAAATTGATCCCCTTTCACGGCTTTGCCCCCTTCCATCGGCACAGCTGCTGATTTATGTCGACCACAGACAGCGAGGGAACAATCTGCCTGCATCGGTTTTCATTTGTCCCTCTTTCCCCCCTTCCGCACACACCTCCGCTGCATCTATGCCACACATACAGAACATGAAGTCCAGTTTCCCCGTTGTTCAGTCAGCAGAATGGAGGCTTTTACCGCTGACCCTCCAGGCAGTCCTGGCTTTGCAGCTAAAGCACATTGCAGACCTTTAACATGATGGATGGTGTTGGAAGAAAAAACCTTGGGGTTGATATTTAGTCTCATGTCAGAGGATTGCTGATAGTGCCTGACCTACGGGTCCACAGACTCTGTTAACAGTTTTGGAAGTATAAAGCTCCAACTTCACATCGTCAAGCTGCACAAAAGCTTCAGCCCTGCACAAAGATGACCGATATCTTAATAATAGCTCCCTTCACTGATATCGAATGATGGGTGCAATGGCAATGCAACTTGAAATGTTGAAAACGCAGGGTCACCAGTACTAAAGATGCTCATGGGTGATAAGATTTTACAATGCAATGAAGTGACTACCGGCACATACAACCTGGACATGATGTATTGTCAAGACAAACAGGCTCATATTCATTATGCAGACTGAAATGTCATGATTAGTGGCCTAAGGATCCAGCAGGATCTGGCTGAAAGTAGAAAGACAAATACACAGAAACGCACGTAACGGCAAGGATTCAGTATGTGCTGAAAAATGCACTTAAGGCAAGAATAAAGGATTTGGTAAGACGGTTCTGTCCTCGTTACTAAGAAATCATTTTTCAAGCCACTTCACAATGCAGGCCGTAGATGCTGCAGGGAAAAAAGCTTTCAGCTCAACTAGTTAGCTCTCAGACATGCTCATGAAGGGCTTAGCGCAGGGAGTGGAGAATCATTCAGGTTACTGGCGGGAATCAGACACTGTAATAAAACCATTTCAGAGGGTTAATGTTCAGCTGACATTTTCCCGTTTCATGGTGCCATGAGAAGGTTGTAAACCTTTATTATCGAATGTTCAATCACGTCACAGGCCAGGAGCTCACAAACACACACAAGCAGCAGAAAAAACAGCACGAATATCCCACCGCACGAATCAGTCTAACAAATCGCTGACTTTTAATTCAAGTTGTGCCTAGACTTGTAGATGCTCGACTCTCGTCAACATCCACTCATTCACTTGATTCCTCTGCCTTTCCAGGTAAAGACCTCATCAATTCTCTAAAAAATCATTTTCCCGACACAGTTGTGCCAGTAAGACTTCACTCTCTTTACCCACTGTCTGAGGACAATTTCATTTGCTGGTCTCGTGTTTGTAGATAAATAAAACTACATGGATAGACAGACTGATGGATGCACAACAAAGCAATGAAACACACACGAGTCTCAACCCCTTAGGAAGCTAGTTGTGCTTTGAAATAGGGACTACGTATGAAAAGTGTTGTTATTTCTGCTTGTATGAGAGTCTGGAATGTGCAGTTTAACCACATTCATATCTCCACATGAAACAGAGCCAGCATCTTAAATTTTACTCTTATTTGCTATAGAGACATCCCAGAGCTGCATAGCCTGAACTCACAGCTTTAATCAAGGAAAAATATAATAAAAGAAAAAAGAAAATTCTGAGTTGCATTTGCAGAGGAATGATTCATCCTTTAACCCCACTCCTTAGACGTAGATTTGACAGCCATACTTCCTACATGATCAAAGCCTCATTTCATATGATAAGATGTGTGAAAAGGAGATTGAGAGGGCTCCAAATATTTCATATCCGTTGATATGCATTCAAAAGTTCGAATACGCCGCAAACAGTGCCAGACAACCGGATTGTAAATTGTCAAACGAAGAAACTCCATGAAAAGCTTTGCATGAAAAGTCCTAATTTACCACAGCGTTTTTCCCAATTCAATCAAAATTTTCTTTCCTGCCTTTTATAACCAAGGGTACCACTGTCACCCTGGAAACCTGCTTTGAGCTCCCACACAAAGCCAAAGTCCTGGAAACAGCAATAAGTACAATCCATCCATTTTCTCCTGCTGATTAATCTAATTCAGGCTATCCCAGCTGCCATTTAGCAGAGAGACAGCATTCACCCCGAACAGGTCACCAGTCCAATTTAATTTAATTTGTTCAACTCTCTTTTTGTTACTAAAAGCACCAAATCAAAACAAATAGCATCTAAAGGCACTTGAAATATATATAGTCTAAGTCAAGACAATTATAATCAAATCTCTTGTAATACAGTCATAATCCATTCATTACAAATTAATTAAAATCTAAATTAAATTTGTTCTGTGCCAACTGAACAGTAGCCTTCCTACTGTGAGCCAAGTCCTTCCAATTTCAAATCATGGCATGAAGCATGTAGTGATGATAGTAGCTTTCCAGCACAGCGACAAACCTCTTGTTCACCACAGGTGAGTCTCACCTGGCAACCGACCATTTAAGAAAATGGTTGGTGTGTAGGGGTGCTCCCCTCTGCTTGTGAGCACGGCAGACATGAGATGTTGCGTTTATTTGGAACAGCTGTTGCCCAGCAGGAGGAGAATCTGCCTGCCAACCTGCTGGTCAGAGATTACGCACAGCATTCTCTGACCACATGTTGAGACGTCTGGGGCAAGAAAGTGAGCCCCATGTTGCACAGAATGTATCCATTTCCAGAATATTCCTTCCAGGCGGCCCGGCAGAGTGAGCAGTCGTCTGCATACTGGTACGCTGGCTGGTTGATTCCTGGCTTCCCTGGACCACTTTTCGAAGTGTCCTTGGATTCCAAATTGCCTCTGATGCATTTGTCAGTGTGTGAATGTTTTGGGACGGAGAAGCAAGCAATAAAAAAGAAAAATGAACAGAAGAGGGTTTAATGTATTTCAAAACATTTCAGCATCCCACCAAAAGTAAAACATTTTTTTGGCCGTTTTCATTCTGAAAAATTGCATTTGACCTTCAAATAGTTTGGTTTTACAAATAAAGTGGGATTTTTTTTTTTAAACCACTTATCTGATACAACAAATACAGCACAAGCAGGCGTATCTAACTAATCTATTTCTTGGCACGCATTTTCCCTAAAGATGCCAGGGCAGATTTCCGTCTGCTGAGGTTCCCCACCAGAGCTGCTGGTTCTGGCTGACTGGGTCAAGAAGAAGCAGAGCAGTGTGTTCCCCCTATGAGTCAGCTTTCACACAGGCAGTGACTCATCTTTCTCCTGCTCTCAGATTTGACCCAAAAACAGACGGGCTTTACACTAAATGAGCTGGTCCTCACCTCTTCACAGGACTAAGTTATGCATGAAAAATCAATACAAGTGCTTTTTGTATATCTATTATGAGCGCGTTACTGGCAAAAAATATAAATGAAAAAGGTATTGTTAATGTTATCCTGAAGCAAATAATAATAATGGGTTTTAAAAATACCTATGGCCCATCCTTCATCAGGATTCCATGTCGGCAGTGCTAGCTGTCGAGTAACCAATCAGAGCAACTGGGCCTTCGTTTGGATTAAAGTTGTTTCTTTATTTCCCGTTTCCACTGTCTTAATTCTACACTTCTCACTGTGATTGAGAGGTTGTGAACTCAAAGTAAAAGGAGTAAAGGTCACCATTGCTATTACATGTCTGACACTTACAACAAACATCTACACTTAAAATGTTTTTGTCATGGCTGCTCATCATGTCACAGTCCCAATAAACCGAGAGATGCAGCATTGGCAAACCTTTGTTTGGCCTGAGGGCTCTTTCATGTGGTGTATGTCTGAACCACCTCCCCTGCAGGATGTCAGCGAGGCATGCTGATGCTTAAACTAATTCAGCTAGCTCCAGTGGATGGAAAGGAGCTACAACTTTAATCCAACCTCCCTCTCAGACGGCCAAGCTAATCGTCCCTTCCCGAAGGATGAGCCAAGTCACCCTTCAAAAAGGAGGCTCATTCCTCATTCCCTCTGACACTCATGAACAAGAACCTGAAACACTTCAGCTCCTGCACTTGAGGCAGTGACTCACTCCCATCCTGAAGTGGGCAATCCAGCTTGTTCCAGCTGAGAAATGCAGCCTCAGAGGGGGTTGTTCTCATCCAGGCTGAATAAACACTGTGCCTGCTGGAAGTCTCTGCTCAGAAAAAGCCAACAGGACCACAATATCCACAAAAAGAAATGGACTATGCAATCCTTAGTCGACCAAACTGGAAACCCTTAAACCTGTGGCCATGCTGGAGGCTAAAAGTCCGAGTCTGGATTAATGCCAGTAATTCAAACCTCTAATTTTATTTGTACAACTTTGGTCAAAAAAAGGGTTCTGGTATTATGTACTGCTGAAACAAGGTCCACAAGGACTTTGTTCTAAGATGTCTATAAGTCGATAGAAACTGGGCAAAGTCTTAGTCTCCTTGTAGTATCTTTCCTGGGGTACAGAGTTTTATAGAGGGCCTTTGCATGTTATTTATCCTCAGTGTTCCAGTATCCAGATAAAGTCTCCCAAACAATGTCATCTCCACATTGCAAAATACATTCAGTCACCCAAATTATTCCAAATATTTGAAAATGATACTGTCTTACACATACCAATTTAGATTTAAAAAATACTATAGAATAATTTCTGCTTGGTCTAACTCAAATACAAAAACACAAACAGGTAACCTACATATCACACCTGAAAATCAAGGCCACTCTGAGCCCAACGCTCTAGGTTTCCCACAAAAGAATCAGGCTAACAAACTAACACCATCATTGATCATGAAAAGAATGTGGGTCAAATTTAAAAAGAACTTTAGTGATGATACTGGAGGGACGAAAACACATTTCAACACCAATGGGATTCGTTTCTGCTCTACTGAACTGATCAAATGATCTAATAACTGTGTCAGTTACTTGCTAAATTGAGGAACTTGAATGCGGACTATATAAACAACAGTTATCCGGACATTACAGCCGCGACTCCCTGAGCTAAGCCTGGTATCCACAGTGACACATTTGGGTCACAAGTATAGCATGCAGCGCATATATTTACTCAAAAGCACGGAACAGAAGCGTCGTAGAATTTCAGCACACAAACACTCGGAGCACCCCCGCCACACAACAGCACTTCACACAAACACATGTCTGCCCACGCGGAGGCAGAATTAGATCCACTCAGGTCTGCTGCCCACCAGGACACACAGCCGCACGCCCAGAAACACACAGCGCGCTCCACTAAAGGATGAAGACCAGAACGTGACAGACAACCGTAATCACTCCAACACAGTCGTCCGCCAGAGCGCAGCCTCTGCTCCTTCAAATGCTTCTATAATTAAACGCTGCAGGCACTTCCAGATATTAGCTGATAATAACGGTAAACACCGAGCACCTGCGGAACGACGGATGGCACAAACTTTTCTCTTCCTGCTTCAATGACTTCAGGACACGATGATTTAAAATTACAAAAAATAAATAAATAAAGTTTAAGCTGTTTGACATTTAGAGTGAAGAAAAAAAATTAATGAAGAACTAAATTAGAGCATATTAAGTTTGAATAAAAATAATAAACTGCAGAAAATCAATCAATCAATTAGTGGTCTTTCTCCAACTCCAAGAAAACCTACAGGCAGTTTATCTGAATTTGTGGTATCAGTCTTGATATTGACAGAATATGTACAACATAATAGGACTCGAGGAAGTACCTTAATCCACTTACACAAGTTGAACACGATTTCAGGTGCAGATAAACTGCTCACTGCTTTGACTAGCTGCATCCTATCACGGTGCTGTATGTGTAGAAAACAGCTCAAAACAGCTCTGAACAGCTCATGAGTTAAGTCTTTGCTCTCTGTTAAAGGGTGGCGGGGGGGAAGTTTCTTTAGGTACACTGGGCTGTTAAAAACTGAGCTGTTTTTCAGTTGTGAATGCACAGGTCCCTCCATCAAAGGGAATCTCTCCTTGAAAGCCAGATCGTTCCAAAGGGGCTCTTTGAAACTGAGAAAGGACGGGGAACGTCAGCCACAAAGAACAAGCTGATCTCTCAAACCACTTTGTAGTAACAGCTCAGTTTTACTGTGCATGGATATGTTTGTATCTGACTTTATTTCTGAAGACACATAAAAACACTAATTATATGTGTTGTAATAAATATACCCCTTCTCTTTGGAAGATGGAAATCCATTCATCACCTGCCTGTCAGTTTATAAATTGGGAGCAGCAGTTCTCTCTCTCCTCTATTCCCTTCCACTCTCACATGGACTGGCATCA
>JABUIW010000025.1:1883839-2134997 GCA_013363375.1 Menidia beryllina | reverse complement strand
TACAACTACAGAGGAACATATACATGCACACGTGTGGGTAGGAAATTAATTTCACAGCATAAAATGTCATTCTAAACCTGGAAATCCTGCATAATTTATGTTAATTATACTGCAGAACATTCAGCAGAAAAAGCTCTCTGTACTTCCTCAAAATGAGATGAAGAAAACGCAGCAGATGTTTTATATGTGGCCACAGTATTAATTCTAAATTAGAAACTCATTGCCTCTCATGCTGATGGCTCTCGTCTGTGTCAGAGCGGACTAAATCTGGGAGTGAGCCCATAAAGGCTGCATGAGGTACAGACGCACTGTAGTGCACTGCTGTGATCTCAACAGCTGTTGCTGTGATGTACTCCGCTTCATTCCAAGAGCAGCCGCAGTGCTTATGGAGAAACTGACTCCCAGGTAATCACAGGGAGTAATATCAGTCTGATCAAAGCTCTGGACTAAAGTAGTATGATTACCTGCACTTTTCTATAGACTAAAACTAGGAGCAGTATTTGTTTTAAACAAACAGTTCTTTCGGCAAACACTCTGCCACTTTCAGATGGAGCATATAGGCCTTTTCTCATATTAGACCCAAACAACTGATAAACAAAGAGTTCACCATGTTGACGGGTGAAATGGACACAATGGTCAGCTCTGTACATTTTACAGCTGCTCCAAATGACCCTTTTTGTTCAATATTGAATTTAGTCAATCTCATCTTGGTCAAACTGCCCCATAAGCTTTCATTCGGATCACCGTTGAAATTAAAGCAGCGAGCCCAGAAGACCTCATGCAGCGCTGCCTGTGCAACTGCATGTCCAAAAATCCACTTTGCAACCTAAACCAAACCAGAACCCTAAAAAAAGCATCAGAGTCTTCCAGCAAATAAAAATGAAAGTTCAACCCCTGACCTCTGAATATGAGCTGGGGAAAACCAAGCATACATGGAGGTAAAAGACCATCTAAAAAAAGGACACCACAAAAAGACATTTAAGGCAGGAGGTTATCTTTGGTCACCAATTTAGAGGAACCCAAAAATTTAAGCATATATTTGTTTGACACATGCTGGAGTTGCTTTTGATATCCTTTCAGTTTTCAGCAATAAAAACTCAAAATAAAGATATGTTCTGAATGTCGTTTAACATCCCCCCCCCTCCCTTGCAGTGACGTGGTGGTAAAAGTGCAACGTGGACGGGGCAAATAACAACACGAAGCGTGGACTGAGTGGTCCGAAAGTGACTCATATCAGGCGTCGCCTCGTCTCCTCTCCCTCCTCTGCCCCTCCAGCCCCCCTTCCGTGCGCCTTACCTGTTCTGCCAGCCCTGGATCAGGTTGGTGTATTTGCTGAGCACTCCTTCCAGCTGCCGCCTGCGCGCCTGCTGCGGTGCGCCGGGGCTGTTGCCCTGCACGCCTCCCCGGCCGTGCCCGGCCCCCGCCGACACGGATCCGGGGCTGTGCGACCCGCTCCTGGCGCTGGCTTTCCTGGACGAGGATGAGCTCCCGAGGTGGTCCGACGAGGGGGAGCTGGCTTTGGGGGTCCCGAGGTGCGGACTGCAGAGCGTCTTTTCCATCCTGGCGACGGGACGGTAAAGAGCAGCGGCAGGAGGAGGAGGAGGAAGAGGAGGGAGGGGGGAGCAGGAAGAGAGGGGAGGAAGGGATGGGGATGGACCTGGACCAGAGGCAAGCTGCAGCTTAGTGGGGACGAATTCGGCAAAGCGTGCACCGAACGCGGGGCTAACGCGGAGGCAGCGGGCGGGCGCCGGCCACACTGCGCTGGGCTTCTGGGCGTCCCTCCGCCCGCAGCAGAGCTGGCATATTCCTCGGTGTGTTTCAGCCTCCGCCCGCCCTCTGCAGTGTGCACACCGCGGCTGGATCAGAGCGGGTCTGCTCCAGTGTTTTCCTGGTAGGAAGGGAGAGAAGGGCACAGACACTCCCACTCCACGCTGGGCCTGCCCCCCCGGATATTACAATGCAAACCCGCCACACACATCACAGATAAAACAAACAAAAGTATGCTTGCCCTGTATCTAAACAGCGTAACTTCAGCAAAACAATTGACGCAAGTTCATAAACAATAAGATCACAACGATGCATGTGAACAAACACACATGTTCTAAGTACCGATGACAGGGAAATGAGCCCGCAGGTCATCACTGTGATCGGTTTGGTTAACAATTTAAGGCTTATTGTACAATTTGGGAACTTTGAAAAAGCGATAACCACAGACTTCCCTTTAATGAAAACAGAAACGTTGTTTCTTCTCATGGAATCTACAGTGTTTCACAACATCTGTTGGGTCAAGTATCATCGCATACCTCTGTGGTCCAACGATTCTATCAATATCAGTGATCCAACTTGGCCATTTTCTGAAATTGATTTGTTCCCCTTGAAAGAAAGTCAGAGCATTGGTTTGTTTCTCTGCGTTTTAACCATTCATGTTTGTTTTTACCTCTACCCTGTGTGCCTGTCAACTTTAAGACCCAAGTAAGTTTTAAAAAAATGAAAATAGTGCTGATATATGTACTTATATAATATACTGTTCCCAAAATTTGACCCAACTTAGAAATCGATCTTTAATATTCAATCTCCAGCTTTTGCTACAAAACAAATGTAATGAAAAACATACATACCAGAGGGATGCTCATTGTTCATGTTCAAACAAATACAAAATGTACATAAAACTAATTTCTTATTGGAGAAGATGATGGACAAAATGGGACATGAACCTCTTGGCATCTTCCGAGAAAGAGATACGGTACATGGGTGCAAGTTCGATGAAAAAAAACTTAGTCTTCCCATGTTTGCACTCACTCAACCATGACCATGACAACCAGGCTGAAAAGGAAGCGCTGATGGAGGAGTAGCGGGGAAGAGCGCTGCAGGTTGTTAGGAAGAGGCAGACTCTGTGCTGAGAAATCAAGGCATGCCCAGTGAATCTCCGCAGGACACTTTGCAGAGCGCAGATAAATTGTGCCGCACGTCAGCAGAGGCAGGCACAAAGTGAAGATCAATACGGGAGAGTAAAAAAGAAAAACACAGAGGGCCAGTGCTTTGTTAAAAGCTTTATCTCCCAGTCAGTCTCAGGTCAACGACTTTTCATCAAAAGCAGTCTGATCATATTGTTTATAACTTCCCAATTTGTACATGAGAGGGATATAGTTTGAAGGCAAGCCATGTTTAACTTTTTGAACAGGATTATTATCTCTGAAGGGTCCCTAAGGAATTCAGACATCAGTCCCCCTTTCTGACCCCTTCTGTTCAGGCAGTGCCATCAGCTATAATAACCAATCTAACCAATCTAACCTCAGTATTTCTCAAGAGAGAACACCACGGAACAAAGACACCGCTAAACAGCTAAAATCATATCCACTCCTGGTACTACTACTGGTTACAGAGCAAAACACCCGAGGAACTAACACTTGGGTTTCATGGTCATAGTTTTGTAGATTTGCTGGGATTATGATAAAAAAGCTCCTCCACATTTACAAACATCAGGACTTCAGGCAGTACAGACCTATATAAGTGGGGCTGGAGCTTCAGCACTGCTGGGTGCATTGATCAGCTCAACCATCCACCGTTTGGGGGGGAACTAACATGGAAATGTTGGCCCCTGATTCCATGTACAGCGTTACATTTGGCTCCATGAAAATGATAAAAAAAATAAGGGTTGGACTTGGTCAAAATATTTTTCAAAATATAGTTGCCGACTTTCACTCCCATATACCAAGCATGACCTGAGCTAACCAGATCTGACACTATTTTATGTTCTACATGGAGCATTTTCTTTTTGGATGATGATCGCTGTGAATTATCAACAGTGAATATTGTCACATATTATCAGGGGAATAAGCAACTGTCCTTCTTAATGCCCTTTAGTGCGCTAAGAAAAAAAAGTAGCAAACTTATTCATCTTATGTTTCACATACTTCCTCTTGTCTATCCAGTGTGAAATGTATTATTTCCCACTGTGTTCCACATCTTCGCCCTGCAAAGAAGGACAACTGAACCAAAGAAACGACTCTCACCTCGGCTCTGTGAAACATGAATGAACTCATTCTCCTGCTGTGATTCAGCGTGTCCCTGACAACACCGACACCGCACCATTCTCCATCTCTGCAGTCCCCACGTCGGGCCGCTCAGATGGATGGCAGCTGTGGCTGCCGGAGGCTGGCCCTCACCGTCCACCACAGTTCAGACAGCCTACAAAGAGATACTTAAAAACCTAACCGGTCTTGAATGGCACCTTTTTGGCATCCCAGTGTGCCCGTTGTCTCCTGATTCTTTGACACTTTTTAGATCCTCTACATATCTGTACACGGATATATATGCAGAGAACTTTAAGTTGTCTTTGCTTTATCTCAGGCCATCTGATTTGTTCTGTTTATCTGTGGTCAGATCTCAAATGAAACATGTCCAGTAGGGGAACCACTCACATGCATGCACATGAATGCACATTTGAATAATCCATTAGAGTCTCATGGAGCTCTGTTGATACATGCCTTTTGGTGGCTTATCGGGCCACGACATACAATGGGGATCAAGCATGAATGGGTGAAACCCATAAGTGAAGTCAACAGCAGAAACGCGTCATGCTCAGCTTCACAGGTGCGGCCAATGAGGCCAGTTGGAACGAGCCCAGTTACCACAGCCTGTCAGAGAGGATAGCGGAGTGTCACAGTTTTCAAAACACCTTTTGGCATTATTCAGAACGAGCCAGGATGCTTCATTTGCTAACACGCTGTTGTCAAGCACCTTAAACATGAATGTGTATGAGAGCCTTTAAGAAAATAACTACTCACTAGAAAAGTAGCTTGTATCTCATCTTTAAAGATGAAGTGGTGGTGTAAAGGGGTTTCCCACTGTACAAAAATTCATCACCGGCCTCTGACACACTGATATTTTCACCAGTTTTAAAGCACCCTGTTGTCTCAAAGTTTTCCGTGGAGAGTGGCAGGAAAGGGATGTGTGTTCATAGATAGAGTATGTGAGAACAAGGCCCCATTGTGTGGCCTGCATGTCTCAAAAAGATATTGGGATGACTTCAGCGTAGCAAGGCTTGTTTTGAAGCAGACCGGCTGAATTTGAAAAAGTAAGGTTGTTATGTCATCAGCAAGCTTATCAGTTTTCGGTTGTGTGAGTCTGTCTGTCCTTGTCCAATAGATAACCGCATGCAGCTGCACTGCCAATCGCCTCCTGCTCTGCACGCACACACTTGTGATCCGCATATCAGAAAGTGTCCAAATTAAAATCTGATGATAACGCAACTCCGAGAGACACTGAGCAGTCGTTTTTTTGTGTAGCTATTCTGCTGACACTACCCCTACAGAGAGCAGCTCCAGTCATTACCATTTTACCTGCCTACAGCCATGGAAACTGAGATTACCACCACCGTTTGTTTTGAGAACATTTAATCTGCTCATCGTGAACTTTCCTGCCCACCCAAATGACTCTGTAAAATGTTTTTTGTGGAGTGCATATCTGATTAGTTAAATAAGCTCAGTGTTTAGCTTTTGGTTCCACTGTAATCCTAAAAACTGTGATGTGTGGTGTGTTTTGTTTTCTGTGGTGTGTGTTTTGGTTCCTGTGCATGGGAATATTTCTGTTTATTCTATCTCTGAGCAAGTGAGTGCAGCCTGTTTGAATAGTCATGCTTCACTTGCCAAAAGCACGATGTTTGCACAGGAGCTTACACAAAACACTAGCAGTATCACCGGTAAAGACTCAATGGACTCAAGGTTAGCCACTGACCCAGACGCTGACAAGGCCGGCTGAATGTGTGTGTTTACTGACAGGAAGAGGACGCCGAGAGCAGAGGGCTTTTCCTTGTGAGTTAATATTCCATGCAGAACTGAAAAATGAAGTTCTTCATATTCATGAGGGCAGTTTGAGAATATGCTTGGACCACAGTGAGGATGAATGTGGAGCACAGACTGTTCAGAATAGTTTGGCATTGGCCACAGTGAAGGTCAGATAGACCCCTCCCTTTGGCATGGATCAAGTCCATGCAAATATTCTTCCATGAAAAGAAAAAATCATGCATGTCCTTGTATTTTTTCATGTAACTCAACACCGTGGCCAGATTTAATTTGAGCAGATATACAAAGTTCCCCCCTCTTGACCTCTTCTGCTTGCCTGATAGGAATTGGTCACACTCAGCAATGCTCAAATACTAAACATGTTTTCTTTCCCCTGGGTCAAGGAAAAGGTGTCTTGATTTTGCTATTGTTGGACAACCTCGTTCCTGATCACAGCCTGTGTCAAGTACCACCATACAGGACGGTCAGTTGACTAAAACAAATTCCAGACACCTCCAAAAAAATAAAGCACAATGTGTGCATGGCAACAAGATTAAAAACTTCTATGTATGTTTGTGGTTTCTTTAGTTTTAGGGTATTCAGGGTATAAGCAAACCACATCATTGTTTTATTTATTGTGGATGTATTCATAAAAATCTATTCTATTCTTTCTTCATCGGTACATCAGTGCTTACAATGATTATCTATGCCAGAAGCTGAATTTTGCTGTTCAAAACATGACTTGTAGATTTAGCATGGTTGGTAAAATCGTGTCTTGATTTGAAAGAAGGAAAGCAAAATAAGTACTTTGTACGTTTAGAAACACAACAGAAATGAGCATCCCAAGGAAACATCATGTACAGACTTTGATCAAGACAGTCGTAATGCAATTCAAATCCAACCAAATTTATGCCAAGTGATGATGGGGGGCTTGTGACAGCTGTTCACAAAAACATTCAACAAAAAGCACATTACGTACTTTGCCTAAGAAGTCTTGGAGCACAGTCAAATGGTCCTTACTAAGCAAAAAGCCTTTAGAGGAAAGTTTCTAACTGAGTTAAATGACCCAGGGTTATCTAAGTGGCTATGATAAGAGCTGTCCAGATTCTCTAAATGCAAAGGAAATTTGCTCCAGTGGTTTCTTTATTACCTCCTTTAGCTTACAAAACACTAAACCATCCTTCATGAAAGGAAAGAATGATCCATTATTCAAACTGAGGATCGACTACTTTCATGTAGTTGTACTGACTGAGAGAGTGAACCAAAAAGAAAAAAAAACACTGAGTGAAATACCAACCGTTCTAGGGTTTTTAACAGCTGCAAAATCACATCAGCCCAAATTTGAACTGCTCTTTATGGGGAAAAAGGGGAAACAAGTTAATAAAAGGTAAAAATAAAATATTCATGTCTGTGTGTTATATTATAAATTCAAATAGTCAGCCCTAACTTGTGTGTAACCACAAGACCGGTGGAGATGCAGAGGGCCGGGGAACTGACAGACCTAAAGGTCACAAAAGTCATTAGACTAATAATGAGGATGGACTTTTTTGTCGATCAGCTTGGGGGAACCTGAAACAAAAAAAAGGGAGACGAAGATACAAGCGGGAAGAGGCAGACCTTAACATGAAGTGTCATTATTGCTCTCCAAGGGCTCAATTACCACTCAATTGAGCAGGAGCAGGACTCCAATTAATGCTCTGACTTGACACTTGTGTCTGTCAGAGGAGCCTGGGGCTAGAAACTCAGGGCATGGCGATAACAGCTGAGGGCTCCACTTGACTTCACAGTTTTCCTGCCAAGTACACTTAAGGCAGATAACTGACACTTTGACCCCACCACCCCCTAAAGTTTGTTTCAGCCAGATCAGAGGAGAGGCTGATCTACTTCTCTGCAGTGCCATTGATCATCACTACAATATCCTCTTTCACTGACACTGGGAAGACACACACCTTATTACAGGATGAAACACAAACGCACTTCTTTTTTAATCTGTGGGCTCATTACATGTCACGTTTTTGTGTCTTTAACTTTATTTCAAACATCTGTGGTCTCCATATATAAGTACATAATAACAGACAAATCAATTCTTTATAACACCAGTGGATTCCAAGGTTTTTCAGTTTGTCATACAGATTTCAACAGAGACCGGATGTGTGCTTAAAGTCTGAAGTCATCAGCGGAGTTGGGAAACGCTGGTTGAATTTCAACATAACCACTGCCTTAAGCACTTACATGCAAGTTCCAAGTGCACAGATTGATTCAAACCCAGGATGAGGCGTGTGTCTCTGAAACACACTAGAGACATCTGGTGGCCATAGAAAAGGGACTGAGAGAATCATTTGAAGCGATGATGTAATCTTTTAGATTAAGAAATCATTCCAGACAACAAAACTAAAATGAATGATCAGGTTGACTCAGATTAGTTCTGAGAAAACAGCAGATGGCTCATTTGTGTCCTTGTAGGGTGAAAGAACAAATTAATCTAAGGTACACAGAAAAATGACATCAGTGGCGGTTTAATGGCATTTCACTGCTTCGATAGCAGGATGTACATGTTATCTGTGATAATATCAGAATTACTAAATCACAGTTATGAGCCAAAGGGACACCATCACTGTTTGTTTCAAACAAACTGCTGTTGTGTCAGGCAGAAGAAGACTCTACCAAATAACACTAATCTTTCGAGTAGACAAGAAAATAACACCATGAAAATTAGAGGGGATCATTTTTTGTCTCTGATATTTCTATCCCAGTCCATATAAACCTCTCCATTTTGGGACCATTTTCATGATTAACATGCTGGAAAATTTTGTTGGACATTGCTTTTTTTTTTACATCCTCCTTCATTTTGACAGTGGAAATAAGTAAATGGAGTTATATGCTGTTTTAAGGTTGTGTGTTTATCCATCTCACCTGGTGATCTGGATCCCAGTTCCTCACACTGTACCCCATATCTAAAGAACTATTAGAAAACCCTCTGTCTAATTTACCCACTCATAAGGGATCAAATGCTTATAAAGGGCTCTGTATTGTGTCTCCATTTGTGCTTTTCTGGATGTAGTTCTGGGTTATAATATCCCTTCAGGTAGGCTCAGGTAATAATGTAGAACTATCTTTAATGGTGCATATGCTCCTGAAAACCTTTGATAAATTAGGCTGGCCTCAGTGATATTAATCTCCCTTTTTGTCATATCTCTGTCTTCTTGCTACAACACAGCAAGAGTCTGATGGAGACGTGATCTTTGGTCTCTTCCGACTCCAGTTTTTATTAGAACGCACTGATTAAAAAACGTACAACAGGCCCAGACACCAAATTTAGAGTGTGACTCTCTTGCAGTCTTAATTCTGTATAAAGGACAAAGGTACCATGTGGAATAGATGGATATTCTCGTACTATAGTCCCATCCATGAAAATTGATATCCGGTGTGGTTTAATGTAATGGGTTTTTATGCAGCCACTCATCAGTATGCTGGAGGCAAGCACCCATCCATTTCTTTAGGCCTAGATGAAGTACTTTCCCACACTCAAGCTCACCACATTAGTATTGATCATTTTTACTCCACCACTCACTCAGTATCTAGATTGCGTTTGGAATGTGTCATTAGGAAACTTGTATTATCTCTAAATGTCGGTTTGGAGACACCCAGTCGGTCCAAACTACACAGGGTCACAGAATAGCGTAGAACAGCATTTCCCAGAATGCCACGGGGGCCTGACTGGCTGCTGTGTGACTGCCGCCGGACGGCTGTCTGTAGAAGGTGCAGAGAAACGTGCTCGGTTGACACAACCGTGCAGGCAGCCAAGCCCGGACCATCCGCAGCAGCCACAGCCGACATGTAAAAAAAAAAAACAACAACAACAACATCCAAGATGGACTAAAAGAATGTCATCATCGGCATTATGTTCCCGGGAGTTTTCTATGCACTGCTGGCGGGTTTCCTCGGAGCCGTGGCCTCGTCGTCGGCCAAACTGTCCCTGGGAGCCGACTACCTGAAGGGAGTCTGTGAAACCGGACTCCGGACGTGGGGGGAGCAGCGGAAATTTCGCCAAGCGGACGAAACTACCGCCTGCGACCGGGTGAGGGCCACGCCGCGGTTAAAGTTGCTCTTAATAATTCACACAGTGACGTGGCCGTGAATAATGCAGCGCCCGTCTTGAGGGGGAAGTTGGGGGATGCTCCCCGCCCGCCTCCCCTCTCCTCCCTGACTCCCTCAGCATCAGCACCAGCGGCAGCATCCCGCCGGGGAGCCCCCCCTGCCGCTGCCCTCTCGTGCCCTGTCCGCGTGCTGAAGGACACTGCAGCTCGCGCACAGACGTGGCATCGTGTCCATCTCCGTAAACGTGGCGCTTTTTCTCAGGTTCTGGCAGGCTGACGCTGAAAAAGGGGGTCAGCTTTCTAAAATGACCTTCACGCTGTGTGTATCGCCCACGTCAAACGGTGATGCCAAACGCATCCGCGAATGTGTTTATAGATGCCAATTAATCTGAGGACACACTCTGCTCTGGGAGCGTGGATGGTTACAAAATCCGCGTAAAGGCTCTTGAGCAAAATGCAGGAGATTCGTATGTCATTTCACCCTTGATATATGGGATTTCAGGCATGCAGGGTTTAATCCTGTATCATATCCTACTTTAAGAAGCTTAAAATGTGAGATTGATGTTATTTCATGGATATTTTTAGTGCACTGATATCTTCTGAATATCATCCCTGGACAGGCCGTTTTTATCCAATAAAAAGGCTGAGGATCTGTACAATTATTTGCCAGGGTATGCAGTTATATGAGTTCCTTCAGTTTTATTCAAGTTACTTCTCACGTTGTTATTGTCAAGATACAGTATGTCATAGAATAATTGGAAGACCCACTGCCAGCTTTAATGATGCTTTGATAACATTTTTTTCCCCAGAAGATGCTGAATTAATAAAACAAAACACTTAAGAATGAAAAAGGTTTAGTGAGCTGGCAGAAACGTATGCTTTAATAAAAGTACCACTAAATGTCACCAATGTAACTCGTGGATTAAAGCAGACCTGCTTGTTTTTTTGTGGATCTGACTTAAATGAATGAATAAGATAATTTAAAACAACAAATTCGGTCACTTATAGGTTCAAAACTGTGAAGGCGAAACTAAGAGAGAAAAAGAGATGCTCAAGAGAGTGTTGATATGCGGCTTGTGTCATGATTCCTGTGGTTTTCTGTGGGGTTCCAGCTCCACATCCCTCTGAGGCTGTTGTGTGGCGGGCTGCTCTTCACCTGTAACGCTGTGATGTGGACCTTCCTGGCCAAAGCTCTCAGGTATTCCTCTTCATCCACCCGGACCACTGTGACCACCACTGCCTCCAACTTCATATCTTCCGTAAGTCCAAAGCTTCCCAGTTGCTTCTCTTTCACTTTTGTCACAGCAAAAGGGTGAAATCATTTGAAATGACCTTTTCTTCCTTATGTAACCCGCTCTATTTTGGAAGTGGGTTAACCCACATATAGAAACTGACTTCATTTTCTGCTCAGATCTTTCCCTTAAAGGCATCTTTGTTGGCCGTTTGGTCATGGGCTTCCATTTTAAGAGGCCGTTTAGATTTGTCCTCTTTTGCCCCGCTGCAGGCTTTCCTGGGCCAGCTGATCTTCGGGGAGCCACAGATCACGCTGTGGTGGGTGGGCATCTCTCTGACCTTCTCGGGTCTGCTGGTCCTGCAGAGGGTCTCGCCACAGGACTCGCAACAGCAGCACGCCGTCGCTGCTAAGGACGAATAGTGTGTGTTGTCTCCACAATCCGTCCGCGGCGGGCTTTGGCCGACGCCTCCTCTGATTCCCGAGAGGAGGGAGGTTTGGCAAACAGCAGCTGCGTTAAATCAACTTTCTTCTTCGATCACAGAGAATGAGCTGCTCCTCTGGAGCGAGAGGGCGAGAAGACTGTTGTCTTCCAGTCGTGTAAGCAAATTAGTCTTTGTTTGTGTCAAATCTGCCAGCTCAGCTGCGGTGCAGAATCCTTAATCAGAGGAAATGTTGACTTTCAGCCACTCCAGTCGCAGCACAGCTTGTGGAGACAAACTAATAGATGCCTGGGAAGCTTTGAAATTGTCATTGTGCACAGGCTACACGAAAAAGCAAAAACTATTCTAGCTTTATGTTACTTTTGGAAAGTCAGGCCACTATATAGCACAACAACTCATGAGTTAAAAGACGTGACGAATGCAAAGAGACTTCAGCTATTCATCTGGTGTTTTTGGAAAAAATGTGCTTCCTTATCGAGAGTCAGATGAGAAGATATAATGGGTCGTTCTCATGTCAGCACAGTAAATGTGAAGCATAAAGCATGGAAAGGGAGGAAATAGCAAGCATGCCTTGGTCAAAAAATTCACCTTCAAGCACTTTTTTGTCTTATTTGTGCAATACGTTGAAAGACACATTTTCAAAAAGTATTTACTATTTTATGGCAACAAAAACAATCTGCGGGACGACATCCTGCCTGAAACAAGGGACTGCTGTTTCCTAGCTACAGGAATCTATTAACTGTCAATGAAACTTCAAATGATTTGCTTTTGTCACCATAGGGTTTGGAAACCGTTCGGTGGGTGTCGCAGAGCTGGTTCCTCCTTTTCACGGCTTTTGACAGCCAGCAACCTTCTCATTGACACTTCATTTTTACATACATTTGAGAGTGATATCCAGCTTTTACATTTTACTTTACCAGAATGGAAATTGGTACATTTCTGTACACAGAGAAGCGCACGTCATCTGTAGGCAAGTTGGAAGCAGCCACTGTGATGTAATCCATTGTCTTTTTTTAGTTAAACAAGCAACTGAAATATTTACTATGGTCATAGATAAATGTAAATTAATTTCTCTTTGGAAAAAGTACACAGTTTTTTTTTTTTTCGGAGCTGGAGGCAGATTACTGCATCACCACATAGCAGTCTGCAAATTTTCTGTTGGCTTTTTTTTTACTCTCACAGTTCTTTCACTTCTTAAGACACTCACTGTAAACACTGCATTGCGTCTGTGGCGCTGTTTTAACGGAAGCGCTCGGCTAACAAAGTGTACTCATATCGTAACAAGTAATCTGACTAATGTAGCGCTGAAAGGTTTCTTTCTGCTAAAGATTTACTACCTGGGTTTACTTTTTACTTGCCTTTGATTGCGTGAGCCCTTAGCAGCTCTTTTTACATGTGAGCAGGACATATAGTGTATTTCCATTCTGAGGCAGCTGCTATTCCAGCTCATGTTTGAATAAATCACACCAAAGCATCCCGGAGCATCAGTCAAAAATAGAGTGACATCCCAATGAATGGCTTCGTTAAACCTTTGACTTAAGTCCCCCCCCCCACCCCCCGCCCGCCCACGGCCGTTTGATTGCCTGTTGAGCTTTATGTGCTCTGTGTTTGCTGTCTTATATTATTCTGGTACACACCATGAATTATGATCCCTAACGATGTTTTTTGGGGTTCTGTAGATGGCTGACTTCGTAAAACGTCCCACAGTGTCCCAATAGTTGTCAGCTTGACTCAGTAACGTCTCTTGAAACTGTGAGACAGGCACCTGCACACATTTAATAAGCAGGACAAAACATCTGAATATATAAGGAAAGCAGGGTTTTAAACCTGCATGATTTTAAACCTGCTTTGTCAAATGGTGTTTCACAATTTCACTTAATTGTTGTATGAACACATAAAATAGAAATGGAAAACGGTAGCTGTGATTAATGTCCCTTCAGCGGTATTATATTACCAATGTCTTTCATCCCTGTTAATGTGACGAGTGACATCATGTCTATGGCATATGGCTCAAATATCAGAGGAGTGTTTCACTGCAGAGTTGTGCATGAGGCCCGTTAGTCCTCTGGTGAGTGCTGCGTTACTTTAAAGGAAATCTGTTCGGATTATATTTCCAGATCCCTATTTTTATTTTGGTGAAAGCTTTACTTTAAACATTTTATATTCAACTTTTATGCATTCCTTCAATTTTTATCGTCTCAAGGTGAAATTCTGAGCGAGCACCAGTCATTAAAACAGACTGTTTCTGAAAAATACAGTCTCCACTTTGGCTGTTTTGGTAAAAGCCTTTATCTGTAGGCACAGAGGGATCCGCAAAGATGAACTAAATCATGTAGTAGTCATCCGAAACCCTCAAATCGATCATTTTCACGTAAATTCAAACGATAATGACCATGTGTACCTGCTGCATGTGAGAATCTGAATAAACATAATGGTTCTCCCTACAGATCTCCCTCTCCTTCATAAGAATAACAAGCTCTTTGTTATCTTAGCTCTCCTATAAAACAAACAGCAAACCTGGCTTAAGATACCTAAATTAGCTGATCATTTACTGTTTGTTTTTGACATGTCTTTCCATTGTTAAACATGTTTGTGAAAAGTCTAAAGCCAACTCTGGCCTTATTTAACTCTGTGATAACAGCAGCACCGCATGTGACCTAAGAGAAGCGAAGTAATGATTCAACATTTCAGCCAAATCTTACTGAGAGAAAAGTTATTACCAGTCATATCCCATCTGATTAAAAAAAAAACTACCTGATTCATTCATTAGTTACTGTGTGCCAAGGAAACGTAGCTGTTATCTTAATTTAGCACTCACTGGAAAATTAAAAATGAAAATCTCACTGATCATTTCATCACAAGGTAATTTTCTAGTTTCACTGGTAATAGTTGTGACAGTACATGTGTTCTTTTTCATTTGAACAGGATTATTTCATGGCTAGTAGCAGTGTCTTCATACTTTGTCCCATTAATACGATTTAACTCTCAACAAGAACAGGATTATTGATATAATTCTTGTATGTGTACTGTGAATGCTGCGCCTGGCTTTGATCGGCTATGAGGATAAACCATCTGCCTGTGAAGCCCCTCTCACTGTAACCCAAACAGAGCTTCTCCTGCAGTCCCAGCAACGGCAGCAGCCCCACTGAGAGTGTGATGTGTGAAAACAAAAGCATAACATTGACTGAAAGGTTTGGATTCTCATAGATAAGTTTATGTGCTGCAACTGTATTCATTCAAATGGATGCAGTTTGGTTTATTGCTGTGTGGTGTTCAAATGTGAATATTAATTGAAAGAAACTTGCAATAATATAATGGTTTTGCAAATGTTGTAACTTGGCTCCTACTATGATCTGATACAGCTGCAACTGAGAAATCGAACCCTTAAGTTCAACTTTCAAACATAAAACAGCAGTTTAAGCAGATAGTGAGATTCTCTGATATGTGCTTGATAAAATCTCTCACAGTTTATGTGAAACACACATTTTGTAGATGTGTAAATATAGTGTTGGCAGGAAACAATTATAGGGATGTGTAAATTGCAATAATTATTTAATAAACATCTCATCTGGAAAACAAGATTCTCATTTCCATTATTTGGGTCCTCATCTAATTACAGTCCAGTTTTTAAAATATAAACGCACTGTAATGAAGAGCATGCTTACTGAAATGAGTTTGGAGTTAGCTTCAAGCACATTTAAGTCTATTTATCTGTGGAAACTGCGGAAAGCTTTGCTTTTTGTTTGACCAAATCAAAAAGTAAAATAAAACAATAAAAAACACAAGTCTTTGCATCGATGCTGCAGACACAAATTCTTCTAACCGTGTCACTGTTGGAGACGAGAAGAAATTACTGTCTGAATTCACCCTACTAATGATGTGTTATTGTAAATAGTAGTCCTAGGTGCCTTCTGGTGTTTTTTCACTAACATATTATCTGAATCTGAGAAAACTGTAGAATTAAAACAAATTACACCATAAATTACCTTCCCCACTTCTATAAGATTTTTTATCTTTTCTCAAGTGTTAATCGTATCTTTTAGTCACATTTAGTCACATATTTGATAACACAAAAACCTAGCTAAGCCAGACACATGAAACACCCAAATCTGACCATGTAGACCTAAATTTGAAATCCAAACAATTTATAAATTAATTAAAAAAAAACAATTGGGAGGTTTTTCAAATGATATAAGACAATGCGATATTTCTGCGGTTTTAGAGCCCCTGTGGCAGAAAAAGTGTAAATAAAAAGGAAAAAAGTTTCAGATTTAAGGAACAACAGAAGCAGTTTTACGACAATAAGTAGTTTTTCAAAATGGCCAACCTCCAGCATTAAGAGATGCAGAGTGTCAATTTTATTTTTCTGACAGTAATGTCCAGAATCTGCATCTTCTGCCTGGCTGCTTCCTGTTTAGGCAAAAATCTTCTACGAAAGTAGTTTAAGTGTCATCAAGTTTTATTCATCTTCTCTTTAAACAAAGAACACAATAAAAAAAGGAAACCAACAGATGCACAACTTTGCTAAATATTATTAATTGCTAATCACAGGCCACATGTTCAACGGTTTAAAAAAAAAAAAAAAAGGGAAGCTGGTGTACTGCATGTGTAAACCTCTGTATCTCCATATCATGGTGACAAATAGAAAAATATTTGAAAACCTACAAGACAGTCTCATTCTTGCCCATGCTTCACTTTTAACACAGTATCATCAGAGCCTTCACACATCCAGCATTCAGTTTGGCAAAAACACATGTTCAAATAAATCCTTTCGTCACCTTTGAAAGCAAGTTTTTAACTAGGCTACAGTAAGGCTTTCAAACGCATACAGCAAAAGGCATTTTTAGTCTCACAAGCTCTGAAGTGGTTCACATCCTACAAGCATCAAATTTTCACTTCTGGCAGGAAAATCTAAAGCTTTTTACAGCTTTAACAGGCAAAACTCGAATGTCGAGTCTTTGAGGTCAGGAAGAAGGTTGTCCACAGACCCATCGCGACTCTGAATTTTATCCTGTAAAGCTTTAGTTTTATCTTCCAGCCAGTAACTACTGAATAAACTGGAATATACACAAGCAGGTTCCATCCACTGAGAGCAAGTGAATGACACTTAGGGTCAGTGCATCCAGAGAGCAAAGAGTATTGCTTTAGTCCCTGAATTTCCATCAGAGCTGGTGGTGGTTATCACAGAGTGGAGTCAGAAAGATGCTGGTTTGACTGCTGGGCGGATCCTTTAACTGAAGCACAAAAACACTTTTAGAACCACAGTCTGGTTCATTTAGACATTGCACTAACTCTTTGTAACTTTGTTTTCTGAAAAGATCTCGATAAATTAAGTTTAACATCCTTTTTCTATTTTGTTTCAAAACTAAATTCCTGAAGAATTGTATGAAGTTGTATACATATATCAAAACGTCCAATATGTGATCAAAACTATTGAAAATCAGGGGGCCTGTAGTCTTATTGCTTCTTTATTTATCTTGCGTCAGCCTTTTTTGTTTGTAGTTCTTCTTGGTGCCATATTGCTCATTTTCAGGAAACATAGCTGTTTTTTATATTGAAAGTACCTTTGGCACTTCAACTATGATCTCTGTGACTAAGAAACGTCATAACTCATTCAACATGTGATTATTTTCAATTAAAAAAACAATAAAAACACTGTCTTAACTTTAAATGAGTGACTCAGGAGAATCAGCTCATACTCAGTTCCATGAATCTAATATACACAGTACGCAACATGTTTCCAGTCGGGGGTGAATTATTGACAAACTCAAACAAAAAGTGAAATCTTTTAACTTTGTGTTCTTTGTAATCAAACCGCCTGATTTGTTCTTTTTTTGTGGAGTACCAAATAAAGGGGGGAGGGGGGTGGATGGGTTACAGGCAATGATGTCAAAGTTTTATAAAACGGACTTAAAATGTATTCCTTCTATAATCTATAATCCATTAAAAATCTCTGTGATTTTAAGGCAAAAAAAGGAATACCTTTAAAAGAAATTGGATGCCACTGCTCACTATTGCACTGCTCTAAGGCAAAACACATCTGCAGCATTGAACAAATAGACACTAATCCAGCAAGTGAAGTGAGAGGATGGTGACGGTGTCAACAGGAAGACAAAGCCGGGCGTCCGTCTCCTGCGAAAACTTTCAAGACTTCAGTTCACAGGATTTGTCTTAGAAGGAAGGGGAGGATCAGACACAAGACACACAGCTGACATTTACGGAGAGAGTTCAGTCCTCTGTCAGGAGTTTTACTCGGACTATTTTTCTCCTCCTTGTGGGGTAACACAGCAGAAAGTATTGATCTCAGTCAGCACCAAGTGTAAAATGTTAAGATGGAGATCGATTACACTTATAAAAATAAAAAAGGGAAAAAAAAAGTGTTCCGAATTCATGAAGGGAAAATGTGGAGTTGGTGCCCAGGTGAGAACAGATCAGCGAGCGTGCACAGCAGCTTTCACACTATATACTGGTACACGTCTGCTTTCCCGTGGTCAGGTGTTGCAAAGGGGCTGAGCCAGGCTATAGAGAAAGGATGGCCAAACACCACCTTCATATTCATCCACTTCGACTTCTTGGCCCATCTTCTCTCCTCTTTCTTTAGCTGTTCGATACCCTGTGTGGGTGAGAGGATGACAGAGATCAGAGGGTCTGAGCAGATACTGAACATCAGCTGCAAACACAATATACCTTCAGGTGCCAACACATTAATCCTGTTTAGGTTTTCTTTTCCCCCCCCCCCCTACTCTCCTCTCACAGGTTATGACTCACTCTAAGCAGTTTGTGATACAACATAAAACACACACACACTCCCAAATAAAGATCTCTGGCCCCTTTGGAGTGAAACTAACTGAAATACATTATCTTTGTGTTGACTATTATGACACTGTGACTCATCTTTGTGGGTAGTTCTGAGTGGGGAAAACGCTCTCAACTCAACCCTGCTGAGGGCTGTAAATAGATTAGCTGATTCCCCTTTCATCTGCATGCTGATTTAATAAACAACAGGACCATTACTCTTCATCTTTTCCGTTTCATTTGGGGAAATCATAACTACATCGAACATATTGAAGAAGGCAAACCACTCTGTAGCACGCTCAACTCCACTGCTCCAGCCCCCAGAGTTGTATTACTGATGGGCTCAGTGTTTTGTCTTTAACCATTATAGATGTCAGCTCTTTTGGAGTCTCTGAAGCAGAGCTGTGCTGCGTTTACTGCCGCTCCACTCACCGTTTCATCGGAGCAGATGGAGTGGACCTGGGTCCCGAACATGACTGCAGTGAAGATCAGAAAGAGGAGACCCTCAAAGCAGAGGAGGATGAGGAGGATGACTGTTGAGGGAGGAGAGAAGCTGCTGCACTCTGCAGGGGGAGAAAGATTTTCCACATTAAAAAGAAGTCTGCCTGCATGTTTAAGCAGATGGTTCTGCTGCTGCCTTCTGTTCGTTAACTTTGCCTAAATTATTCTCTTTGCATGGACCCATCCCAGAACCCCTAAAATATCCTAATACGCAATATACAGACTGTACAAAAGACTGAGGTACTTTGGTTTGGTTTTACCTTTTCCTTCTGTTCATGTTTCAACCAGGTCTCTATTGCAAAGTCTAATCCTCCGTCCTCTCATATACCGAGCAAACACACAGACTTACACTTCCACTCGGGCCAATTCTTAGTTCACTTATTCACGTTCAATTTTAATAACGGGAGCAACAATTGAGCAGCAAAGGGATTCACCCTCGCTCCAACACTCCGCCGGGTCTTATCCAAAAACAAAAAATGAGCTGAGTGAGAAAGAGGAAGAGCTGCTGATGAGATGTGGATCGGAGAGGCTGAGCAGAGGTAAAGCTGAGGAGCCTCCGCCTCCAAACTGACATGGAACAACTAGACACTGTTTGGTTGATACAATTGCTCTGTACATTTGGAGGTTTGCATTGGTTTAGGGGGTGAAAGTTGGCTCTTCCTCTCGGTAGTGGTTAGCTTAGCTCACTTATGGGAATCCCACCTCACTCCTGCTGCCATTAATCACAATTTTAAAACACCTGAACTACTTTAAATGCAAAGGTTTTCTCAGTTATTTTCAGACGACTGCTGCAGCTTCCTTTTTCAGACCCGGGAGCTGAACTCATCTTTTATTAAGAGTCCATATTCTCTATTTACGAGTAATGCAGCCACCTCTGGGCTCTTCTTCACTACCATAACACAGGAAAATACTTGCTTGTCCAGTCCTCTTCGAAGCAGAAGACAAAGTGGAAGGCCGCCATGATCAGCGCATGGAACGATATTAGTGCAATGTACATCTGAAAGGGGACAAAGACAGATTTACTATCAAATCAATATCACAGGGCTTACTGTTACAGACATGCGATGATTCTATCCTTTTGATGAACCAGCACTCATCGACTCACTGATGAGCTGTAGAGTAGACACTGTTTCATGTACGAGCCTGAGGCTACCAGTCATTCTGGTCCCTGCCGCCACTTCAGGACTCACCGTGAAGAGCACAAAGTATTTCTGGTTGTTCTCTCCCACGCAGTTGTTCACCCAGGGACAGTGGTGGTCCATCTTTTTAATGCAGCGTTTGCAAACACTGCGGGGACACAGGCATGTAGAGATAACACAGTTGTTAGGCACGCGATGTCAAAGTTTCACAGGTAAAACCCGTCGAGCCGTGTAATTCACTCATCCGCTGACTGACGCAGTGTAAGTTGGGGGTTCATTCATTCCCCTGAGCCGTTATGACAAAGCAGAAAGTCACACTTTCAAAGGAAGTTCAGTGTCAGGGCGGTCCACCAAATCAACCCTCCCCAAGAAGGACTTAAAATATCAATACGACTAGATTAATTTCATTCAAACCCAACATTGGCTCTGAAGCAGACTGACTCAGTGGCTTCCCAATTCAATTACTCGGTGGTGTTTTTGCACTTTTCACAGCTCGAGGACCCCATGGGAAGCCACTGAGCAGCCGCGGGGGCATCCCTGTCATCAGGCTGCAGCAGAGCCTTCAGGGAGCTGCAGCACCGGCAGACTTCAGGAAGAAAGAAAGGAAAACAGAGAACACACAGAGGGGAAGCAGGAGAGTCTGTGTAGACACAAAGCCGTGGAGACGGGCTCCGAGCGGGAGCTCTGCATCAGACTTCAGCAGTTTGAAATGCGCCGCGTCCCGCCGTACCTGCAGTGGTGAGCCCGGTCGGGCTTGATGCTGCAGCACTTGGGACATTTGTACACCACCTGTCCTGGCTTGAGCTGCAGGCTTTCAATAAACTCTTTGGTTGCGTTCCCTTTCGGCACCGCCCCCTGGAAGGAAGAGGAGAAGAAGAACCCGATGACACAACAGCAGTGACCGTACCTGTGTGACCAACAGAGCGTAAACCTCTGACTTCCCAGCGACAGCGAACGCAGCACCGTCTGAAGTTGACATTTAGCAGATATAAGGAAAAATGTGCTGGATAAGCCTAGAGAATGAGGCAAGTTTCCCCTTAAATGCATAGTTTTTGTGTTGGTGCTGACTTAATTTTAACAAATACATGCTGTGAAAAAGGTCAATTATCTCTAATGTGTACCATTTAAAGTTGAAACCACCTAAACAAACTACAGCCTGACTGAAGCTATATCTGTCTGATCTGTGGCTCATGCAGGCTTTTTTGCATGCAGACTTTTTTTCCCCATTTATGTTCTTGGTGCTTTGAACATTAATGTCAGCTAATTTATTTTATATTTTTGACATCTCTAAGCCCTGGTATACTTGAAACCCTCCATATTAAAGCAAAAGCAATCCATGCGGGTAAACAGCCATCAAAGAAAAAGCATTTTGAATATAAAATTAAAGTCATTTTTCCAAAAAGCATCTGAAGTCTTTTGGCAGGGGAAAAGGTTTGCACGCTATGGCAGCAAAAAAATTTTCAATAACGACAAGCACAGATGAAATGAGGCAGACCGGGTCGGTGCACATCGCCCTGGCGTGAGAGGCGAGGGCGAGGAAAGCCAGGCCGTTGAAGATGACCCCATTGAAGAGGCTGTAGGCCACGTTCTTGGCCGGCAGCAGCATGACGAACACCACCACGAACTGGGCGTAGAGGACCAGCAGCCAGGTGATGACGCCGCACACGATGCCGCAGCCGTCACGGATGAACCACATGGTGTCCGAGCCGCTGCGCGGCGGGGGAGGGGCGCAGTGCTCGGGCCTCAGGTAGCCAGCTTGCCGCTCAATGTCCCTGGTGCGGTTGGGCGGGCTCTTCATCCTACAGCGCTCGTGGCTCCAGCCGCATACTGCCGGGGCACAGATGGAGGAGAGGGAGGGGAGGGGGGGGAGGCCAGACGGATGGGAGAAAAATGAAAAATGGAAATTAGAAAACCAGGGTTAGGCTCTGAAGCAAAGACTGTAACCGAGGCGGGTTGTGGGAGCTCATGAGCTGACTAACTACTATGAAAAAAAGTCTACAATGTTTCACCATGTAAGAAAACTTTAGAACAACCAGCAGCTGGATTAAGAGGAGCAAACACGCTGCCTTCGAGGAGCAGTAAGAAGCACAGAGGCTAATAACAGACTGAATCAGCAAACAACACTCAGTCCAATCCTCATGAGGAAGAACCCTCTCTGTCTGGTCTGATCCCAAAAGACCAAACCAGTGAGATCCCTCCAGCGCAGAGAGAGGAGGCTTTAACTCAGCATTCGGCCTTTGAATTGAAGCAGCACCGCGCTCTGACCGAACAGCCCACACAACTGTCCTCACCCACACTGGGCTTTGGAGTCTGCCTGGAGACCAGGCTCATCAATAAGCAATCTAGCATGTCTGAGCGTGTGCGTGCACAAAAACATGATGGGATTTCAAAAGGGCCAAAATGTCAGGAAACCAAAAATAGGTCTCGGGATTATGTGAAAATAACACAGACGGGAGCTAAATCACTTATTCCAAGAAGACAGCTGGGCCTCTGTGCCTTTTTCCTCACTAACAACCTGATCTTGAGATGGGAGAAATCAAATTCTTTGGTCATTCCTGGCAGCTAAATTCATCATTTGAGCCTAACTGGCTAACAGGCCCGTCTTTTTCATATTAATTAGACCTTTGACCGAGGATCGTGGTATTAATGAAAGCTTCCCAATGGAAAAGAATCCAATATGAATGTGTTTGCTCACTGTTCCAAATCTAATCAAAAGTCATCCCTGGATTTAACCACATCTGATCACTGTCCACATTCTTCAGGAGGCCCACATTCCTCTGTGTAGCACCACATGAGTCACCGCTCAGTTTGCCTGCCAGAAAACACCTCAGCGGTGGTGGACCGTGGAGCGTATTTTGAATGAAAACAAATCAACAAGTATCAGATAAGCCGCCATGAACGGCAGCTTTTTCCGCCACAGTCTGCCGACTTTATGCTCCTCTCTGGTCAGCGCTGCACAGACGGCGGGAAAAGTGGAGTCACAACAACAAACGCCACCCAGCCTGGTGCCCGTGGCCACTCAAGAACAATTACCCCATTTGTTTTTAACTCTTATCTCATGACAGAGGGTGACAGAGCCCCGCTGCTCAGCACTTCAAACGAGCTGTACTTCCCAGACGAAAGGCTTAAAAAACACAACACCACTTCTAAGATTTTGTTGCACTCATACTGACTCGGATGAGCTTGGAAGGACTGAGTGGTGGCTGTCTAGATACAGTTTTGGACTGCGATGCCAAACTTTTGGACCAGAGGAAAAACAAATGTTTTCTGTCTGCTTTTTCCTGTTCGGGGTCGCAAAGCCAACAACCCGATATGCTCACTATCAAACATGCAGTAAAATTATAATCCTGAGTTAACCTAACAGGCTTCTTTTTAGGGGCCTGTGGGAGGCAAAATCCCACACAGGTACACGAGAACGCGCTCCACGCAGACTCCAATATCCCCATCAGAATGAATTGTGTCGACCGCAAATGCTTTGCATGTTCACCAGAATCATTTCCCTTCACGCCCAATAAACCTCCTCATCTGACAAACAAAACAATTCCCTTTTTTTTTAGGAGCCAAATGAAAAAAAGGGGATCTCCTAATGTGACAACACAGCCAATTTTAGAGTTAATCACGAGCCTCCGTTTCTCAGTTATCCGAGGAGTACTAACTGCGGATGGCTGTCTTCTAGCAGCAGGAGTGGGGCTCAGTGGGAGGTCATGCTGAAGATCTGCTATATCCTCTTTCATCAGGCAGCCCGGGCTCCAGACTCAGACACCGCACTGAGCAGTCTTTATGTAGCCATCTTACTTCAGCTTTCCCCTACACATTCACTCAAAAGTTAATTTTAAAAAAAGGTGGAAAGCTGCAGTTTAATGTGGCTTAGATAAGGATGTTTAACACCCACGTTTCTAATGAGATCCTTCTCCACAATTAACAACACAAAAATGACTCCCCCATTTGTTTAATCTTCTTTGATCCAATTGATAAAAATCTTCCTCATTCAGATCTAAAAATGTTTGTATAAAGCGAGGCGCCTTTGCTCGTGCTGTAACCGACAAAGGGAGTATCATGAAGATTGGTTAGTTTACTCAAGTTAAAGATTGCGTTAAAAACTTGTTGAGCAGGTTTAGTCTCATCGGTGAGCTGCGTAGGTCCGTTTGCCAAGATGGATCCAAACAGAACCCGAATGAGAAGTTTTTTTCAAGTCAAACTTGTTTGGGCTGGTAAACCCTTTACAAATCATTAATCTGAAAAAAAAATAGCGAAAATCAGCCCTCATCCCAAAGGCAACACAAGCCGTGAAAGGGCTGCAGGCCACCAGCCCGGGGTCATTGACCCCTCTCAGATGCATCAGTCCTCTCCTCAGTTTGTTCCACTAAAAGCCGCTTCAGCACAGCTGTCGCACCAAGCCAAGACAACCCAGCCACCTCTCAGATCTCTGCACCCAGATACTCCATCGTTAATGGGGATGTTTGACACTCTGATTCACTCTGACCTCCCTCATCCCAAGGCATCCGGCACATGAACAACAATCAGAAATTAACTTCTCTCTTTGTCTAGTTCACCACAAACAGGAGTGAGCAGAAAGACACGAGCCACGCCTCAACACTTCCCACTTTTACAGCGACTGGTTGAAATCTGCCAGCAAATTGTACAAATTCAACTAAATCAAACATTGATATTCACTGTGAGCACCTCTATTCTTCTATTTAAACACACTTTGTTCTCATTTCTCTCCAAGCAATCTCAAGGAATCGTTCTCCAGGCCACAAAGCTCTTTTTTGGACGTTTTCTGCCTTTTGTTTCGTTCTTTGTCAGATGATAACATTGAACTCAGAAGAGGATTCATCCCCCCCATCAGACCTATTTCTGCTGGTTTTCAGACCCTTCTTGTATCTTTGGCATAGCTCAGCTTTTTCTACCTGTTTCCCTCCATTAAAAATGGCTTGTTGACAGCCTCCTTCCATGGGGAGCATTTCTGATGAGGCCTGGGCCAACAGGAGACGGATCAGCTGAAGGTCCAGATGTTGTTATTAGGCCTCCATTGGATTCACTTGTACTTCTTTAGGGCACCATTTACAGACTCCGTTAATGTCCTCCTGACAGCATAAGTTCAGGTGCGATCTCTTCTTTTATCTAGTTCTTTTTGCCTTTTCTCACTGACTCAACTGAAACCAGGAGAGCAGATCCTGAGCCTTTGTGAGGACTGCTCTTAACATATTGATGGAAAGACCAGGGTTAGGTGGCTCAATGAACACAATAGAAAATTCTTTGAAAAAGAACAAAGCTGCCAATGTGCAAAGAAATCATTTTCCTCACACACACACGTATATATCTACATATATAAGGAAAGAGGGGTGTCTCGGGAGTTTCGCTCAGTTACACACAGAAACTGAAGGCTGATGTACTGAAACACTTTCCACTGGAAAAATCTTAGAATATGTGTGGTTTCAGTCTAAATAATTAAAACCGTGTTGTTTGTTTTTTGTGGCTACAATGCAAATATATTTTGAGAGTAAACCAGAGAAACAAAAAAAAGAAAACAGGAAGTTAACAGGAGCTGGATGTCTGGACTTCCAGAGGCTCCTGTGCTGGAAACTGATTTTTCAAAAATATTACCAGGGTAAAAACTCCTGCTGGCTAAACAACCCACCTCTCACACCCTTGACCGTGGGAACAAGTTCCTTGAAGTGTTCCCGTTTGGAGCCTCGGAGGCACCGAAACACGCCAAAATGAGCCGAACGGTCCGCCCCGCTGCGCTCGTTAGCTCATTCCCAGCTAGCGCCACCGAGCCCCGGATAGCTGCTCCCCGCGGCCCCGCGAATCCCCGTTTCGACGAGGGCGTAATGTGTTGCCTCAGAAGCGAACCAAAATCGGTTGCTTTAAAAGAGGCCGTTGTCTCTGCCCTTCCTCTTCAGTCACATCCAGGAGCCTCTGAGGAAAAGGAAGACAACAAAACTGTCTCATCCAACCAGGAAGTCAAATGCCTCATTCTGTTTGCCAGGGGAGGCTTTGCCCTGCGCTTTGACTTGCAGGTGCAGGTCAGGGTTGACCGCAACACCTCCTGGTCCTGCTTTGCATTTTTGATTACCACAACGTATCATACAGCAAACATATCAATTATGTTTTCAGCTCATTGATCAAATAAAAATGTTTTACTCATACTGTCAGGGAAAATGCGTCACTGGCCAATCCCTTCCTGTCTACTGTTAAATCTTTGTGGGTCAAATTCTTCTTTTTAAAGAAAGAAGTTTTATTAATCATTGTATGTCTGGAATTTGCATGCATCTCTAAAAGTTTTAGAATTTCAAATTCAGCCCACATTAGTAAGGACAGCTGTGATCTTTTAGTATTTTTGATCATCTTTCTCTAAACTAAACAGCACTCATGATGTGTAGTCTCATTATTAAGCTTTATACATAAGGTAAATCAAATCTGGCAAACAGATCCCTTTCTCATTTGTTTTTTTAAAGCAAATCAATGCAAATGAGTCAACAGTCAAAGCATGCAGAGAACTGTTACATCTTCATGACTCACTGGAAACAGGGCTCCAGCAGTCCTTCCAGTGAAAAGAATGTAAGGAATTATAAAACTCCTTTAAGAAGATAACTCTCTGAAAGTGTGGTAAAACATGTTGGTTTTTCATTGGTTGCGGTATCTGAAAATAAAACATTAAATCAAAGAGCAAGTACAGAAAAAACTGAATTCTTATCAAATAGAAACAAACTGGTCTAAATAGAAAAAAAATTAAAACATTTCAGAAAATAGATATTGTGAACAGGAACATGTTTGTGTTTAAAACACGACTCAAATTATTATTTATTTTAAAGAAATTATTTGATTAATTTTTCCCTCCTGAGCCAAATATTTTTTCTTATATGTACAGTATATTTAGTTTGTTTGAAGATTAATGAACGCATTGTAGATGTAATGGAGCATGGTTAAAGGGATCACGCGTTACAACCCTCATGGTGGCGGTAGTGCTCCTAAGAGCTCGTTGCTACCCGCAGCTAAACAAGACGAAGAAGAAGTCAAAAGCGCAGAAGAAGAGTGTGACAACACCAGCGGCAAAATGGCAACGGTACAAGTCAGCGAGGCTGAAAAAGTGTACATCTTACACGGCATAAGGGTGGGAGTTTCTTTTCTTTTTATGTAGTTTTTAAAATCTCATATTAATTTGCCAGCTTCTGCCTCTGTTGACACGACATGTCTTGTCTTCCCCAGGATGATTTACGTGTTGATGGCAGAGGCTGTGAGGACTACAGACACATGGAAATAGAGACTGATGTGGTGTCCAACACAGACGGATCGGCTAAAGTCTCTCTGGTGATGAAATATTTAAAGTTTCAGCTTCGTTTTACTTTACTTTCAGATTGAATTAGGAGATTTTATCCCTTCAATGCTTTCAGTTGTACACATGTGCACAATCCCCCATGTTAGCCACATCTGGGCTCATCTTCTGCAGGCCTATTTTTATGCTGAGTGTGCATTTTTGGAAGTTTAATGTTGTTTTCTACTTTGTCTGTCAGGGTCACACCGCAGTTCTTGTTGGTATTAAGGCTGAAATAGGAAAACCGAGGCCCATGGTGCCAAACGAAGGCTACCTGGAGTTCTTTGTTGACTGGTAGGTGTAACGTTTATTGACATGACAAGAGTAACGAAAAAAACCTTCATGTTTCTGTTTTTGGGACTGTGTCAGAAGTCAAAGCAAAGATGAGAAGTACGGTTCTGTTTTGTTCGTATGCTGCCACAAGGAGGTGTTGTTGGGTCGTCTGTTCCCTCTGGGTCAGCATCTTTGGTGGGACAATAAGATCCATCCCATCATCTCCACTCAGACTACATCCCTCACAGTGATGTTCTTTCTCTTAAGTTTATCGTCTTCTTTTCTCCTCCTCCGACTAGTTCAGCGAATGCAACCCCTGAATTTGAGGGCAGAGGTGGTGAAGAGCTGGGGACGGAGCTGAGTAACACCCTCTACAAAGTGTTCAACAACAAACAAAGCCTGGATCTGAGGGCTCTCTGTATCAGTGCTGGAGAGCACTGCTGGGTGCTCTACGTGGACGTGCTGGTGAGTCCTAGCCTCAGATGTCACTTTTTTTTTTTACTATTCAGAGCAACGATCCAGCTCGAAATCTGACTTTAAGGCACAAAATGGAATTAATTCAACTTTCGATGTGGGGATGAAGCAGGAGCTCAGTAAACAGTATCTTATGGAAATGTAGATCTCCACATTGACATTATGATAGGATACCTGTTGGAGAGATAGCCTGGCAATTGATTTCTATTTTTTTTCCCCAAGAAATTTACAATGAATCCATTTGTTTTTTCAATGTGTAGCACACACCATTGCTTTTGTTTGTTTTTAAGCCACTTTTCATAATAAATTGCTGTTATTTCATTCAGTGAGTGACGATCTGATCTAGTTTTAGAGCACTGAATGAAATCTCTTAACTCAACTGTTAATTTTCTGCTTATGAACCTTAAATGATTAACCTCATTAACTAATGATGTCCTTACAAGTGTTGTTGTATTTAAATTTTTTGTTTACTTTCATTTAAAAAAACATATGAAAACTCTTCATTAGGTACACAGTGTGGAAGACCACCTAACTGACACTGTTGTCCCTCCTCAGCTCCTGCAGTGTGACGGAAACTTGTACGATGCCATTTCCATAGCCATAAAGGCAGCTCTCTTCAACACAAAGTGAGTATTTTTGTGTATCATTAAATCCTATTATGCGTCAGCCATATCAGCTCAATGCTCATAGGTAAACAACTTTCTGGTAATCTCACTGACAGAATCCCCAGAGTTCACATATCTTCCGACGACGAGGGGGGAAAGGAAATCGAGCTGTCCGACGACCCCTACGACTGCATGAGACTCCAAGTTGAAAGCGTTCCCTGTATAGTGACGCTGTGCAAGGTAAGTCTGCTGCCGAGGCTCAGAGGTGAGGACACCGGTCCCTCCGATAACTCGGCTGCTTGTTGTTATCTTCGGTGAGCAGGTGGGCCACCGGCACGTGGTGGACGCCACCCTGCAGGAGAAGGCCTGCTCTGTGGCCAGCCTCATCATCTCTGTCACACACAAAGGCACCGTCACCTGCACGAGGAAGGTCGGGGGCGGCAGCCTGGACCCTGAGAGCATCTTTGAAATGATAGAGGTGAGAAAGGCCATATGCACAGCAGGGGGATCAACTACCAGTTGTCTCTCCATCAGGGAAAAACTTAAAATAATGTTTCATTTTTTATTTAGCATTTTAGAGACCAGTCCATTTGAAATCATAAATCTTTTTTATTCTATTTTTAAGTTTTATATGTTTTATACATATATATATATGTATATTGATATTTCGATTACATAAACTGGTGGATCTGGTGGAGCTTGATTTTCTCACAAAGGAGTTGATTTATGAGAAGGAGTATTGTTTATTTATAATCATTGGAAGAGCTTGAAAAGAAGAAACTGAGCTTTCAAGCTTTAAAATTATGAATAAATCCCAGTAATACATTTTGACTAAACATCTGTGTGATTCTGTAAGAGAATGAATACTTTATGGTGCTTTTTTTTTTCTTAAGAGGGTTTTTTCCCCATAAGCATTGGTTTTGTGTAAGTAAACAAAGCTGCAAGACTTCCATTGTTTTTCCATCTGCAGGCAGGCAAACGAGTGGGGAAGGCCCTTCACGCTCCGTTAATGAAGCTCCTGCAGCAGGAGGAGAGTCTGGGAAAGAAGAGGCAGAAAGTTGGCTTTCTTGGTTAAAATCAATTTTCTGCTGTGTGTTTCTACATGTGTGCATTCATTTTGTATTAAACTTTCTAATTTTCCCAATTTGATTTAGTCAGTTCTTTAATCATTCGGATACGTTTTTCTTTTGTGTTGGTTGGTTTGGTAAAAAAAACATTTTTTGCGTGCACGACATTATCTAGCATCTGTATCATAATGTATGTAGAAATTACTGTAGTTATTTAGTCTAAAATCTCCTGTCAAACTAACAACAGGTCTCACACCTTAGATCAAATATAAATGTAGATATGAAATACAACCAGATAATTCTGTGGAATGATAAATGAGACCATCCAGGCCAAGCACAGTTGTCAGAGGAAGGGCTTGTGAGGATCAAACATAAAAAGAGTTATTTCTATGTACATGATATTACTGTCACCTAAAGGTGGCTGAAAACATCAAGAGACCAAGCCACCATCTTTACATCAGTTTTCTGACTTGCTGATTCTGAAGAACACATTTCTTTGGCTGAGACATCTGGAATTCTACAAACAAGTGAAGTCGTTATTTTTAGCTTTTATTCCTTGGCTTTAAAGACATTAAAGGTCTTTCCCTGGAACCTTCCTGGGACTAATTATGTGCTGACTGTAGTTATATTTTTTAGCTCGCTTTGAAAATTGCTCTTTTTTGAACCATCATATAAAGTCTATGTGTTAGATAACAATAGGTTCCTTTTTCAACTCCTGGAAAAATATAAAGATTGAGAGTGATGAAAAAAATTGAGTCATATATTGAATCACTTGTAGCCTCATTCAGAGACACTCCAAGTAGTCACTGAACATGTTTTCATTAAGAACAATATTTTTGCAGATTTGGAGAACTTGCTGTTTCCTAATTCCAACCAGTCATTTAGCAAAGCTGTCACTGTACCCTGATGTCCTCGTTCCACACTCACGCTGCACTGCTTCAGTTGTATTTTGAGGCAAAAAGGAACGCAAAATTTAAAATGCCAGAGTGAGTCTGCAGCCCCAAAGTCTGTGCTCTGTCGTGACAGGAGCAATCTGGCCTTTCTGCATCCCTTTGGTGTTTGCCACGTGTCAGCCGGGGCTGCAGCGCTGTGCAAGGCTCACGCAGCACCAGATGTGACTGGATCTGTTCCACTCGTCCCTCAGACCGTTGCAGGGTGTGTGCAGCAGGCTGAGAGCAGACAGGTTCAAAACCCATCAAGGGACACACACAAAAAAATAAAAATAACCTCTTCCTTTGACTCATTTAAAGTGCGATTTTTATTCAGGGTTCTCCAAAATACAACCAAAAAAAAACACACCTGGAAATGTGAATATTTGTTCTTTTGAGAACTTTATGAGAAAGATCTCTTTTTGTCTCAATATTTAAGCAGTTGTTTGAGCCAAGAAACAGTTTATGCAACGGATGAGTCAGTGTTCTCTCCCCTTTTCTTACACCTTGACAAAAACTACAGAGGGGTTATGCAATGGCTGGGCCACACTCTCCAGCCTTGTCTGCACCTGCCCTCCAGGCCTGGCTCTGCTGAGCACTCGGCCTCCACGTGAAGAGTCTGGAGCCAAACGAGAGGCAGACAAACCCTCTCTTCAAAGACTCCTGAGGCTGGTTTTCTCACAAAGGGCTGTTTTGAATGTCAGTACTTTTCCCTTCCCGGAGTGATGAGAGGGAGGGTGTGACAGAGGCAAATAAATTGCGAGCGTCCACGTTGGAGCAGCTTGATCCAACAGGTTTCACCATGGAGTTGAGAGGAGTGTGCGTGCTGCTGGGAGTGCTGCTGCTCATCGACAGCTCGTGTCAGCAGACTACAGCTAGGAAGAGGCCGGTAAAGAAAGGTAGATGGAGAAAATCTAAATTAAACATATATTTACCTCAAAATCATAGATTTCAGTCTCATTGAAAGGAAAACAAGCACTCTAAAAAGCTGTATGACTTTTGCGTTTAAAATGGTCTTTCTCTTTTCTGTTCTTTTTTAATTACATTGAATTTTATCGTGTGTGGAATCAGATGTATCAAAGGATGTCGCCGTTGTGGAGCTGCAGAGACAGATCGACGACATCATACAGGAGCTAAACCTGCTGAAGGAGCAACAGGCCCTGCAAACAGGTAAAAAGTTAAGAAAAAGATCATATAAATTACAGCTCAATATGAAAACACAGAAACCCCAGATCCAGACAAATCCAGGAGTGGTTTGTCAGACTTGCTTCAACCTCAGATTTTAGTGTGTTTTTCCTAAAGTTTAATTAGGAACACGCTTCAGTAAAAAGCAAAAAAGGATGCCCTGCCACGTTGAGGGGCCTTCTGTCCCTACCTCCATCAGAATAATGTCTTTGGTGGTAGCTGTGCATCACAGTCATAGAGCGTCTTTATATAAAAAAGGACATCTACATTTCATAGGTAATTTACTCCAAAGTTTTAGGTTTTCTGTCCTGATGTGCTCTTAATGGGTGAAGCTCATTCCACAAAAATAGTTTAAAAAAAACAAATAACTTGTTACTTGTTCACAAGATGTTTAAATTATTCAACCCCCCCACAAAAAAAGAACCCAGAAATAACGTGAAACATTTATGAGGGATGCTGATTACAGCTCGGGATGTATTAACGCTACAGCCAACGGTCTGAGGCGTGCTTCCTCTCAGTGTGAGGACAGATGGGTCACACATGCAGTTAACAAATGTAAAACATGAACCAGAACAATGTCTGAGTGGGTGTTCTGATTGAAAAAAAGGTTTAGTTGTTGGAATTTATAACAAAGACAGTTGATTCCAGGCTGCTAAGTGAGGAGCTGCATTTGTACTAGACATTTCAAAGGAAAGCCCTCTGTTTTTTTGTTTTTTTTACTGACCATATGCTCCCCTTCTGTTCCTCCACAGTCTGTTTAAAAGGTATAAAGATCCACAGAAAGTGTTTTTTGGCTGACCCTACAAGGAAAAGCTATCACGCTGCCAGTGAGGACTGCAACGCCCAGGGCGGGAACCTCGGCATGCCCACGTCCAGCGAGGAGAACGCTCAGCTCAGGGACTATGTCCGCCAGAGCATCGGCCCAGATGAGCAGGTATGGCTGGGTTTCCACGACATGACCTCCGAGGGCATGTGGATGGATCAGAACGGCCACACCATCACGTACAAAAACTGGGACACCTCCACCTTCAGGTCCCCACAGCCAGATGGAGGCAAGTCTCAAAACTGTGCTGTCCTGTCCGGGGCTTCACAGGGGAAGTGGTCTGATGAGAACTGCCGGGAGGAGAAGCCCTCCATCTGCCAGTTCAACATCATCTGATCCCATTTATATGATAAAGCTGCTTTGTGTATGCGTGTTTATGTGTGTTAATGCAATCCTGCTGCCTGCTACTCTAAACAGTTTAGACCAGTGGTTCTCAATGGCATCAGGACCAGAAGGAAAGCAGAGGTCACAGTTAGTTACATAAGAGGTTGTTTATGGACAAAAGTGATGTGCTGGTATATCATTTGCAGCATTCTTTGTGGCCGCAATAAAGCGGAGAGCAACTCAATTCAGTGAAGGACTGTGGGAACAATGCAGTCCTCAGCTGTTTCAAGCATTTTTGTCAATAGAAAAAAAAAATCAAAATATTTCAGAGGCTTATTGATAAAATAAAATGCCATTTTTATATTGAAAGTAGGTGTGTTGGTGCTGGCACTGATCACAAATGTAAAAAAAGGGGGTGTAACTGGTTGGGAACCACTGATTTAAACTTCACTTTGTGACAAAAGTCACGCAAAGCCACAATCATGACCAATATTGCTACTTGTCTTTTTTTTAATACATAATATTCAATTATTCCCATTTGCTGAGTTTCTTGTCTCTTGTATCGTCTAGCCTGACATAATGTAACCTTTAAAATGACTTTCAATAAACTATGAACATCCATGTCTGTTTTATCATTTGCTGTGACTGACTCAGACTCAAACCTAAGCTCCCTAAAGCCAAATCTAAACCAAACTTTTTCAAACTCACAGCTGGTTTCAGAATGATGATAGACATTATATAAACATGGCCTTTGCATCATTTCCAGTACTTCTCCATGGTAAACACTGGCTTCCACTCTGGTGTCTCCACACCCTCTTTCACACTGTTTTTCATGGCTTCAACTCCTGTGGTTCAAATTGTTTCCAGCATAAAGAATGCAAAAGGTCAGCGTCTGGGTTTAAGGTGGAAAATTAAATGTCACTGCTTCTGCGTCTGTTGGCGGCGATCAACTCAAAGAGAAAAGTTTTTCCCTTCCCAACAACATCCCTGAATTTATTTCAAAGAAAACACGGCATTGTATTTACAGAAGAAAAAGATTTCTTTAAAAAAGCAAGTAAACAACATAAAAACACACTAGAGTCAGAGCTACTTGCTCATTATTCCAAAGATCCTGCTCAATAAGGCAGAAACTTAATCACAAAGAAAAAAAATTTGGCTTTTCAGATGCTTTCTTGGGAGTGTGAAGATTGACACCACTTCTGTTATATACAAATATAAAAACAGATCCATGCTAACTGGCCATTGAACTGCACATCTGTTCTAAATCGCATATTTAAACCAAAACACGTGCGCTGCTGTGACTGTCCACCCTAAAAATGGTCAAATGCTGCCGCTTCCTGTTTTCTCAGCAGGAGAGGATCATACATGCAAATTAAGAAAAATTTACTACTCACACATTGCCATTAAGATATCAGGATGGATATTTCTGGCCACGAATTGACATGTGGCCTTGATGGGCAGGTTTTCAGTCACAATTCCAGACAAGTTGGCCAATCTGACCAAAGAATTTGCCTGCATTAACACAAACTTAAACATTACCATTTTAAAATAGGATGTGTATGTGGAGTGCTTCAAGTACATGCAGGAATTATTCAGCTGCTTGATGTGGGTGTAATTTCAGTTGTATACAATTTTGTGAGACTAATTCTGGGTCATTTTATGTTTAGCTTTCATTTAAAGGTGGTACTAAAAAAAAAAAAAAAAAAAAAATGGAAAAAATAAAAAAAAACCTTTAAAACTTCAAATGAACAATATATCGTAGTTTAATTTTTAAAAACCAGGGCCATTTCTTTTTTTTTTTTTTACTGGTGGTGCCAGGATGTTTTTAAAAAAAACTTTTTAAAGGCAAATGGAAAAATTTAGTTTTGAAATTTATAAGTGAGGATGGAAAAATTGTTATTTCTGTAAAAAAAGACAACAACAAAAAAAACTGGGATTTGGCTCTTTTAGGAAAATATACCTTGAGGAATGAGCCACTATGGAATCCAGAAGCAGACCCCTTTTCCCATCTTTCCATTTACACCTTTAAGTTGATATTTAAAATAATGTTAGGACAGCAGTGTCAATCTTCTAATCCAACTGAGCTAGATAGCAAATGTTTCCGTAATCTTCCTAGAAACAATGCTCACATAAAAAACCTGAATTTCCTGAGTGGGATCCAGACACAGGTGTTCACATCAGTCCACAAAGTCTGTAACCAGAGTTTAGTAACAGCAGCCTGCCGCGCAGATGCTTTCCTTACATTACAAGGAGTCCTCCGTTAGTGGCGGCTCAGGCTCCAGATCGTCAGACAGTTGGATTGTGTTCATCTGCCCTGTGCTTTTGAACGTGTAGAGTTCATTGTCAACCATCCGGCGGTCCTGGAAACCCAGGCTGTCCTGCCGGTCGATAGGGGTGCGTGGACGGGACGGGATGAAAGTCTCAGAGGGGTCCAGGAACGCCTTCTCCCCTGGATCTGGCTCTTTAATAACAGGCAGTGAGCCATCGTTGGGGCCCATAAAGGTTTGATAAGTGTCCACCTGTATCCCTTTATAGGGTTCTTGCAAGCTGTCGGAGCGGGCCGAGTCCCCCAGCAGGTGGCCGTAGACCATGCTCTCGTCTATGCAGTCGTAGACGTGGGAGTCGTTATCAGATCGGGTTTTGGTGAAGTGCCGGTCTCCCGGGCGGAAGATGCTACCTTTGCCAATGTAGATGGATGACTCCTTGTTCATTTGGTCTTTCTTTTTCCTAGAGAAAAATAAGGCGGAGCAAAAACAACAACAAAAAAGCTTATTGAAGCAATAAATCCATATGAGAATACACACAAATGTCCAAATGGCAGAAGACTGGTCAAATCAGGGCAGGAAGCCAGTTATCCCGTCTAGAGTTACACTTATTGCACAAATTATATGAAAGTAAAATATAATTGGGTATGTTGTTCTTTGTTCTTCCTTTAACCTGGTACTAATAAGATAACAATTGAACTTATAGTTTTGCTCTTAAGTGATTGTTTCTTTGTAGCTTAAGGTTGGAAAACATACTGACTGCACTTTGATGGAAGATTTTGTTTCAACATTTCTCTACCTCTATTTTACTCACTAAGACTAAAGAAAAAAGACTAGATTACATTTTTTTAAAAACAGAAGAATTACCACTGGTAATTCTGGTTGTAAATTCATTTTTCAAGAGACCTGATTTCTTGAGAGTGAGAATGCAAATGTGAAGTTTTCAAGTAATAAAAAAAAGGTTTGTTTAATATATGTAATAAGAACAGAAACATTAGGAAATTGGAATCAAACAGTAAAGAAAAAAAACGGATGAAATTTGAGAACAAAAAAGTCCTATGCCTAAAAAAGGTATATTTTTTAATGTCTGGAAATAAAATTCCCTATTTACAAGCTCCAGAACTGTGAGGTTAAACTGAACAAGCCTCTGTGGGAAAAAGCTGTTCTGAAAGTGTACTCACTTTGTGACAATGCAGACGACAGCCAGAACTATGAGCAAAACCAAAACGGCTCCTGCTATCCCCAGGACAATAGCCAACAGATCTGCGAAAGGGGGAGTGGGGGAGACAACAAAAAAAAGGAAGGAAGTCTTTATTTCTCGAGTGAGGATGTTTTGCGTGTATGACCCAACTAAAACCATTTCTTACTGGTCTTCTTTTGAAGAACAATTTTTGTGACAGCCCCAAAGTTTCCAGCCTCTGGTTTGCAATTGGACATGTTGAGATAGAAGTTTTTTGGGACATCCAACGTCCGCTCCACCGCCTCATCCTCCCGGCGGCTCAGGAGCTCCTCCTCGTACCCCAGTATCTTCACCTTGATGCACGTGTGTCTGTCTGTGCATTTGGGCTGGCTGATGTTGACGAATGAGAGCTGGGCGCGATACTGACTGGGGAAGGAGACGATCCAGGACACGGTGGAGAAAGATCTCATTCCCCTGGGCCAGTTGGGTGTGGCCATCAGGGTGGGAGACGTCTCCTTGGGCATGACATTGTAGATGATGGTCTCTGAAAAAGGAATGGAGACAACATTGAGAGTGTGAACTGGATTCTGATTGAACACACACAGTGGAGTTTAAATGTAAAAGCAGCTGTGATTAAATAGTGCCCTCGTGTGGGAGCTGGTGATAGAAAAATAAGACGAGGAAATCAGTCATTCATTCAATATCAGCAGTAGCAGTAAAAAGGTCCTGCTGTTTAAACAAACAAAAAGAAAACACATTTACAAAAAAAAGTCACAACAGCTACTTTTCATAAGAATGAAACCTCTGCTTTAAAAAAAAAAGGCATTGTTCTGACTTTAGAGCCTTTTTGTGGCTCAGGTGGATGACATGCCACAGAACATGGTCAAACTTGTTGCATTCATGATTTTTCTTTTGTTTTTAATATAGAGGAATATTTTAAGTAAGACAGCAAAATGTGTAAGTTAAAACATGATCTGAAACGGGAGGAAACTGTAAACAATGGACTACTGATCCCATAACTTGATGAAACAGACGACAACAATTAATTTTCTATTTGGAGTCATCAGTAGATTCGTCAGCCTGGTATTTATCATATATGATCAGGGTGGAGCCTGGCAGGTTTATCAGAGCAGATCTGCAGTTGAAAACGCGACTTGGTCTCAGAAATTGACCTTAAAAACCAAAAGTATGACGACTCCAAAAAATAAACTCTATTCAATTTTATATTTCATATATGATGAGACATTCAATATATATCTATTTCAAGTTTCTCTCAAGTTGCATATAAATATGTGTTTAAACATCTGAATATTTCACAGAATTCACTAATCCCTAAAAAATCAAATAAAATTGAAAGAGATATGACTGAGTGTGATCTAAAAAGAATTGACAGTCAACCCACGTGAGACCATACCCATGTGTTCTAAAGAAGATAAACATGTTTTACCTGGGATCTCCGGACTGAAGCTGACGTTGAGGAAAGGTCCTTGGGTGGTGCTGAAGTCCTGGGCCGTGGCCGTGACCGAAACGTTGGTGTGCAGTTGAATTCTCTTGATCACACCGTTGAAGCAGAAGTCTCCGATAGAAAAGCCATCAGTCTCCTCCACGTGGAGTGAGAAAGACTTATTACACTCCTGGTCCGGTACGGACTGGTGGAAACTCCCCGTGGGAGATACCAGATCCAGCGTGCCGTTCATAGGGATGCTGAGGTGCCACGTGAAGTTCTGCAGTGGCATTGGCAGACAGGAGTCCAGTGTGGGCACAGTGAGGACATGTGGACTGCACGATGCCACGTTCTGGCACGCTGTTTTCAGAAGACAGTGAAAAGGAAAAGCAATACTCTGTGACAAAAGGGCTGAAAAAAGGCTAATAGTCATTCCCCTGACTCATCTATATGCTTAACTAAACTCGCTCTAGTCTAACACTTACAGCACAGACAAGAGTGGAATAAACATTTATCAGAAGTTCACAACAAAAAATGGGGTATTTTTTTTAAAGTGTTGAAATAATCATTTGCAGCAATACTTAACTTCTCTTGTACAACATTGTGTGTTTGAGAATTCATGGTAATCTAAGAGTTTAAGGAAGGGCAACTGTCCTTCTTTGGACAGGAAACTGCTATGGGAACAAGCAAAGCAGCAATTTGAGAACAAAGCATCTCACCAATAACTCTGCTGGCAGTCAGACGGAGGTCATCATTTGGACAGTCGAGGAATGAGAGAGTTGCTTTTGTGCCAGCGGCCACAATTATCTTCTCTTTGACCTCAGAGTTCATGCTCATTTCACAGTTTGGGTCTGAACCCACTTTCACGATTTGCAGGGATACTTCTGGATGTTTGGTTAGATCCACCATGCAAAGAACTAACAAAGAAAAACAGGCATTTGATTTGGTCCAGTCAAATGTATGTTTGTATATTTTATATTATATTTATCTAAGGCTTGTTTAACTTGCAGATTGAAAAACATTATCATTTCACTCCTGGAAGTACTGTGAACATCATATTTTGCTGATCTGTATCCATCAAAGAAGGGAACAAACACTGATCTTTTCGATTTAGTCAATTAATTATCTTCAATTTGATCTAAAATGGATTTTTAGAAACTAACTTTGGTAAGTTTGAACTCCAAACTAAAGCTTGGCTTCTCACCTTAAATTCCAAAAGCTGAACGGGTTTATACAACTTTTAAGATGGTTCTCATCCATGTGAACCCACATTTACACGGCAAAAGACTTTAGAAATTCACAGCTGAGATTCATTTTCAAATCATTGGAGAAAAGTCTAAATAAACATTCTCTAAAATTACACTTAAAATCATTGTTTAACTATTTGTTTAGTGAATAATCTAATTTCTGATGAGATCTTTTAAAATATATTTTATGATATAAGCCAGCTGTTTTCCCTTTCTCGTTTTTTTGTCTGTTTTTCAAACACCATACCTGGATGACCGCTTCTCACTACAGAGATCCGGTAGCTCAGAGTGAGTCCTTGCAGCGTGGCGTTGGTCTCACAGTTGCTCAGCACCAGGTTGAAACTGCCCTGCTGATGCTGTGGCTGAGGGTCCGTCAGAGTCAGCTTGGCAACCTTGTTGTCGCTCTTTTCATACTCCACCACCACGTCATCTTTGTCATTGAGGCACTCTGGGGCTGTGAGGTCGTCGAAGTGCACGGTGTAGTTGTGCACGCCGGGCATGGTGAAGTCCCACTGCATTTTTTGGTCGCTGGGGAAATCTCTGGGGTAGTTAGCCGTGATAAACTTGGTCTCTGAAACCCCTCGTGGCACGTTGACTTTTACTGTGGCCAGCACTGAGGACGAACAAGGACAGACACAGAGAGATTACATTTTTGGGGGAGTTTTGAAAATATTGAAACGAGGGGCTTTTACATATTACGTCTGAATGACAGTACATGGCATCACAGTTGCTTGATTTCTAGACATTATAGTGTGGTTTGGTTTATCAATCATCCAGGTCATTGTAATACAAAGATCTTAAATAAATTGAACTGGACCTCCTCTGGGTGCTGAAGACATACAACATTTTTAGACATCCTAGCAGCATGACTGTGGATGGCTTTAGTCAGTACATTAGCTTGCTTCAGAATATCAAAAATATAAAGTTTGACATTTTGTATTATTTTAATGAACAGAAAAAAAATTGAATATACCACTAGCATTTAGCTCAAAGATCCATTATCACCATGTTTAGCCCAAATACTCAGACATTACATGCTAAAATGTCTGTCATGTTTCTAACTTTTTTCAGATCAACAAATGATATCTGCACATATACAGACTTAAAGATTCCCAAGTTGTTGTTTTGACAGTGTGATACCAAAAGATGTTTTGCTGGACAAAACATAAGAGCTTATACTGGAGTCCCTTGAGTTTATAGAGATTGGCTTAAAAATAGTCTGGCATGAAAACAAATCAATACTGGAAGATACTCACTCTTCGTCTCAGGCCCAACATTGAGTTTGAAGTTGATGGGGTCCACCTTTCCTTCCCCAGGCACCCGCAGGGTCATGCGCCCCTTGTAACGAGCCAGAATTGTGCTCACGGTGCCGCCTTTGCAAAATGTACCAATGTTAGCTGGCCCAGAGCGCAGATAGATAACAAGGTTGTACGTGTGGCCGTCAGGACACGTCTCTTCATTAGGAATCTGTCGCATTCCTGGTGTGGGGAAATCTAGCTGGAAAGCACTAGTTGAGATTACTTTCAAGTCCCAGGTGAAAGTCCGGTTAAATTTTGGGAACAGCGTGGTCTCAGGCTGAACTATGTTTCCGGAGCAGGAGGTCTCTGTGCAGTCTAAGGACAGTATGTGGAAAAAATTTTTTTATAGAGAGAGAGTATGTGAGAGATGTCAGAGAGATTTAACATATATAATTTTCCACATACATACAAACCCTACATATATACATTATATACATCATGTCATACGTTGGATTTGATTACTTAAAACTTACTTTAACAGTGCATCATCAGTAACACTATTCCATACTCAAAAACTAGTTGCTAATTTCCAATTATATTTACGCACAAAAACATCTAAATATATCACACTCAGTTTTCTTTAAAAGCCACTTTTTCAGGGACAGAAAAACATGTCAATCGCTCAAATGAATATTTCAGACTTTCATACCAATTTCTCTGTTGATCTCCACAGTGAAAACGTCCTGGGGTTCTGGACAGGTAAATTCTACTGATGTGTTGCGCGGATCTGTCAGCCTTAAAGTCTGTGGATTGCATCTCCTGTTGGGTTCCTTGTCCACACAAACTCTGCACTCAGGCTCTTTAGACACCCTTCTGATGATGATGATGGTGTCTGGGTCAGGGGTCACAGACATCATTCTGCCACCTGCATATTAAAAAAAGAAAAAACACAACGGTAGATCAAAAGGAGGCTTTAGGGATATGTGTTAAAAACCAAAAAGTGGGGAAGTTTTACTATATTGAAGAAAGGTCTGAAACATGCGCTCACGTCTTGGTGCTGCTCTGAAACCGAATGCAGTCTGCTTCGTATCGCCTCCTTTGGGTACTTCAACAGTCAGAGTAGTGGATCCAAGCAGATTCAGATCATTAACTGTTCCGCCTTTGCAGAAGCTGTCAGTTTTTATTTTGCCATCACTGCTAGTTGTTTTCACTGTGTACTGATAGCCATCCAAACACTCGTCTGTGGTAGAAACTTGCTTCAGTCCAGCATCAGGAAAATCCAAAGTTAAAACAGTCCTGTCAGGAACAGTAATGTCCCATGTCAGGGTTCTTTTGAAGTCCTGTAGTAGATTGGCCTCGGTTTGGGTTGCGTTAGGGGTACAGGAGCTCATTGTACATTCTGAGGGGGAAAAAAAAGTTTTGATTACACTTTTACTTGCATATAAGGTTATATAATGAGGAGCTCATCCTAAATAATAAAACACACACACACACAGTTGATTATAATGCCTACCTGTTGCCTTCTTTATCTTCACACTGAACACGTCTTGGGGTTTTGGGCAGTTGAACTCCACTGAGAGATCTTTAGCTGTGGTCAGCGTCTTTTGTACTGAACTACAATCAGGAGTGGAACCATCAGTGGTGCACACTTCACACTCCGACTGCTCCGGGTCTCGGCTCAGGACTACAGTTGTACCGGAGCCAATGTTTAAGACCACTGTTCGTCCCTCTGAGAAAGAAAAGGGGGGAAATAACATTGATTAAACTGGATTTGTCAATCTGGAAGAGCAGAGAAAAAGGACCAAAAGAGGTAAGATTCCCCAAATCAATTTCTTAGAACCTTTAAAGCTCATTTTTTGAAGTATGTCATTTCTTAATGATGCTTTATTAGGATGGATGTTGGAAAGTGGAGGTTTAAGTGTCTGTTCTTACTTAAAGGTGCAGCGGAGAGCTGAAACAACACCGACACCTCCTGTGTTTTCGGTTGAACTTGAAGGGAGACGACAGACCCATCCGTCAGGTCGAGCTGGGTCAGAGAGCCACCGTGACAGTATTGAGTCGGGCTCTTGCTACTCGCTTTCTCAGCCACTGAAAACTGATGTCCATCTGGACATGGTTGTGATGTCGCGGTCAGTCCATTTCCAAGCTTGTTGAGGTTCACGGCAGTCTTTTTTGGCGCCTTCACCTCCCAAGTGAAGGTTCTGGCAAACTCTGCCAGGAGGGAGGACTGGGCTTCGACCATATTGGGGTTGCAAGCATCCTGAGAACATTCTGGATTACAATTGAAAATGAGGAGGGGAAATTGATTGGTTAAAACAAATGACACATTACAGAACATCTCTTTAGGCTAAGCATTAATCAAACAAGACCTTCAATCACATGAGCATCAGGGAATGTCCTGAGATCGGAGCAGATTTTGACCTCTGTTTCATACATGTTGTACAGCACATGGTTCAACTTGCATTGTGTGATTATTCCTGGGCTTCGTAAATCAAATTTACATTGACACACTAATACAGTCAATTCTAGTTAAGATGAGCTACAGCTCTTCCTTGACTGGACTCTTTAAGTGGACTGTTTCCTGTACATATGCAAGAGAGGGGGACTCAATGGATTCACCAAAATATGTAGCGCTCCATACAACAGCTGGTGAGGTGCAGCCTACCCAAGTCAAATACAGAAAAAACTGAAAAATTCAACAAATCAATACCAAGCCGAGCTCGGTTGACCTGATACGGTTAATCTTTTTTCCTCTTAAAAGTGATCAGATGCATTGTGTACTTTAAGGTTATTCTCTGTTGACACTGGCTTCAGATGATATTTCTTGGTCAGATCCATGGATAGGAAATGTAGTGCATTGAACACCAAAGCAAGGTGGAGGAAAATAAAATCAACTCCTAGCTACACGATTGAGTTGCTGTAAGCTCCACTTGGAGAAATTTTGAAAAGGCACAAATCTCCACCTGAGAGCTCATTTGGCTTTTCAAAAACAAACTATCTGGAAACTCACCAATGGATTGTCTAATTGCCACAGTGTAAGACTGTTCGATGGGTTGGGAGCAGTTGAACAGCAGCTGGACTTCTTCCTCAGGTACCAGAATAAGAGATGAGTGGCAGGAAGTCTGCGTGTCGTTCACCCCACTGACCGTGCACACAGCACACTCAGCCGAGGATAGCTTAGTGGACACAGTCACAGTGGACCCGCTGTCAGGTCGGACCACTTTCTTCAAACATTCTGAGGAAAAAGATTAGATGTTATTGAGGAAAAAAAGGATTTTCTTTCTTTAAAATGTATCTAAAAGGAGATCAACCAGTTACAGTGGTAACTGTATTACTTTATTTGTTCCTGCTATGGTTTCAATCCAGTGTTTCCCCTCCTCCTAGAGAACACTGAGCTAATTCTGGGCTCCATTGGCTGTCCAAAATCCTCATCTCTACCAGTGTGCGGGAGAGATGTCTCTTAGATATTGCTCTGTGTTTGTATCGAATCATTTGAGCCAAGCTACACACTCGTCACCTTTTAGCAGAGGTGTTTTACCGGATTCGGATCGGTTGACTGGGGGAAGCTATCGACACACAGACAGTCGCGTCTGTAAAACCAGTTTGGGGTCACTTTTGGTTGCCGCCTGTGATAGACATTAGCACTGAAACAATGACTCAAAAGATTAAACAGCGCTGAAAGTGTGCCAGGAAAACCTTCTCACCACCACTGCCAGCAGGGACTGTGGACATAAAGCAGGTTGGGTCCATTGGATACCTGATTATGCTCTCCTGTCCACTTAAGTAAAAAAGAAACTAAGAACTAATCATGTAGATCCTCCAATTAATCTTTATTAAAGGAAACCTTATCGGATTTTGAAAGACTTGTCTGACAGCATCACATCAGGGTTTTTTTTTTTTTTTTTTACTAGAAGTTAAGGTGTTTAATGACAGGAAACAGTAGAAGCGTTCAAAGAACCTTCAATTATACTTTGACAAAGTCTGCAAAGATCTTTTTTTTTCTATGTGTCCCCTTTCCCCCCAAAAAAGTTAACGTGGTGAGGATAAAACACTCCACCCGAAGTATGAATCAGGCAAAAAATAAGATAGAAACCCAGCCTGAGTCACAGTTGAGCAGCAGATTGTGAGTCAATCATTAATGGAGTTGAGAACAATCCATGCCTCCAGGAAGCTCCATAAACGCCCCACAAAACATTGGGAAAATGGAGGGCAAAAGTCGGGCCTGAGAGCTATTATTTTTCAGATTGAAAATGTGCTTCAGCCCTCATCTGTCGATATACTTGACCATAAGAAGAGCTGTCCCAGTGTCGTCTGTTGTCCTCAAAGTGTTTGGGCAGATTCACTCTTTGCGTCCTCCCTTTGAGATGAGCTCACCCTGCTCTTAACGCAGCACTTTGACTCACATCCGTCAAATACAGCCTCATGTTATCGGGTATTATTAGTTTGTTTTTTTAAATATAGCCCACAAAAAACGCTCAAATATGAGTGAATGGTTGTGTAGAAAGCCTCACAGACGACACACAAGATATTACAAGCTGAACAATCCCATTTCCTTACCTGAAGTGTCCAAAGCTGCCAACACGGAGAGTAACAGGAGCGCACATGTGGCACAGAGGCGCATTTTCACAACAACAAAAATCCTGATTTTAAAAAATATATGAAAACAGTTCAAAGCAAGAGTCTGTGATTTCAGTTTTAGTTTCAAACACTCGGCTTCATTTTCGAGTGCTGTTGAAAGACGACAGCTTCGGCGTTGACATCCACTTCCTGCTACCTGTGCGCAGCGCAGCGGAGGGCGTGGATCACAGGTAGGCAGCCTACCTGTCCGGACTTGAAGTGGAGAGGCCCTGCCGGTGTGCCTTAGAGCTCAAACGCGAGAGAGGAACTCGTTTATTGTGACCAGAGTCGTTGTGCGACTGCCCTCGCCGTGTGGCACAATGGGCGCCCTATTTATAAGCGGCCGAGCGTGCCAAAGATAGTTGGCATCGTGATGTGTATCCCCAAAACGAGGCAGGGGAAGGGTGCGGAGGAAGATTTCATTATGTTGAAACCGCTTCGAGCACAAAAGTTATGGACACAGAATTTATACGAACGGCAGCAGACTAAGAAGCAGAAAATGAAGCCCTGTTATGCAAATGAGCTGACTGTGTGACCGTTAAAACCGGTGGACAGTATGAACAATGCCAGCTGCTGTTGGTCAAGTGCGTCCCCCCCTCCACACACACACAGACACACACATTTTATAATGATGATGAGTATGTGAGAGACTGCACTCCCAGAGTTGCAGAAGCTCCCTCCTGCCACCACACGCCTCAGTGAACTATAGACATTCCAGCTCAGAAACATACCTGAGGGCTAGAACACAAACACACACATTGTTGTAAAAAAAAACTTCCCTGCTGCAAATTCTCCCCCCTACTTAGCTTTTTACTTAAATCCAGTTTTAACAGATCTGAACGTAAAGCCAAAGACCGAGAGGCAAACTGGCTCCCAGTCAGTCAGTATGCATCACTTTCACATATAAGGCCCATTTCTACATGACAGTACTGAGCAACAGAGACACAGGACTGACAGTAAGCAAGCAGAAGATGTCCTAGTTTTTCTGAATTTAAGAACATTTTGGCAACAGCAAAAAAAAACTCACACACACGCATACAAGCAATGTTCGTGTTTTTGTTGAACCAGTTTGACAGCCTGCAGAATGGTGAGCAGGAATCCCGCAGTCGCCTGAACAACGGACCTCAGTGAGAGATGAGCAGCTGTCAGACTGCCCCTCCCCTCCCCTGTAACTGTAGATCCATGGAGGCTAAACATTTGCTGCTGGGAGTTTCGGGGCCAGAGTTCTTTCCCTGGATCCTCTGTAAAGAGATTGGTTGATACAGATGATAGACTTCAGCTTAGAGGAGAAGCGTTTGGCAGGTTTGGGGTCCAGTGATACTCTAACAATGAGTTGCATTTATTGAAAGGCCAAGATTGGGGAACACTTTTTTTTTCGAGAAAAAATGTATTTTTTTAGTTTTGTCATCATCTAATTTATTTTTTTTATTCCCTTTTCTTCAGTCTGCTCCACAATTATGGCAAGAAAAAAAACATGAGAGTGGAGGGCCCTCTAAAAAGGATAAATCGTGTGAATATTGTTACATTTTTAACATGAAAAATCAACTGATAAAACACACACAGCACTATTCAGATTCAGCGAGCTGTGTTGAAATATTGCCACACATGTTCTGTAGCAGCCTGTATTTTTTGGGCGTGTCTGATTTTACCTAATGCTGACAAATTGAAGTACCTCCACAGGCCACATGGAGACAGTACCTGAGCAGCAGACTTATGCTCCTGCAGAGCATCTTTGTCACCTACCTTTAAATCCGCCTCAGAATAGACTGTCTGTAATGAATCTCCGTTTCCAGATTTTCCTTACCCACAAATATGGACACATTTTTTTTTTTTTTTTTTTTAAGATTTTTTGGGCTCTAGTGGCCTTTAATGACAGTAGCTTGACAGGAAAGGGGACAGAGATAGAGAAGGGGAGACCTGTGGGAAAGGGCCATGGGCTGGATTCGAACCCAGGCCGCCCGCTTGCGAGCAAAGGCTCTGTATATGGGCCGCCTGCTCTAACCATTAGGCTACGGCTGCGGCCCAAATATGGACACATTTAAAGTTGTCATGGCACCAAAAATATTTCAGTTTTCTTATTTAAGTTTTATTTCATTTCCAGCCATGTTGAATTAATTTGTTTTAAAATGACAATCAGACTGAAGATGTGTTTTTTATATATCTGCTGCTCTGTTTTCAACTGTGGAAATTTGATCCCGTAAATGCTGCTGAGGTTAAATGAAAACGCTCCCTGTGGACATTTAAAAATTAGACTATGAACATTGAATACTAATATGATGGAATGTTCTGATACTAGCCGAACATCTATGTAGATATCACCAGTATCTTAGTACTGTCCTGACCTCCAGCCACCCAGTTTTTGCCACCCACATGGCTTCTACGGAGGAGTCGGAAGGGGGTCTTGAAGTCTCACTGCCCTCTAAGAAGTAACACCCATTAACCCAGAGAGCAGCTCGCCTTACAGCTGTCTGCACTGCACGTAAAATTAGACCCTCAGACAGTTGCACTGCTCCAGACAACTGAGGAATCAGTGGAGGAGATGGAGCCCCGACCCAGCCCCGGTCTTTGCTTTGGTAAGGATGGGAACGGCCCACTGTGGGTCAGGGACGGATCTCCCTCCACGCCCGTGGGTGGGAGACTGCCGGGTTTCACTGACCTCTGTGTTTTCTCTCTCTGGTGCATTCAGGAAGCTGCACGAGGTGCAGCAAGCCGGTGTCCGGCCCGGCAGGAGCCTGTCAGGCTATGGGACATTTATTCCACAACAGCTGCTTCACCTGCAGCGTCTGCAGTGAGTCCCTGTGATGTCAGCATGTTTGAAAAAAAAGATCTGCTATCAGTCATTGACTTGTACATGACTGCATGTCCTAAGTATTGTCTTAATTTCTCCTCTTTTTTTGTAATTGTTTGACCACTTCAATATGTTTTTCGTCCGTTTAATATATTCACACATACAGTTTGACCTGGTCATTATTGTCATACTTTTATCAGTATTTGATTAGGCAGAAAGAGATTTGTAACCATAATATTCTGTCCGACATCAACTTAGACAAAACTTACTCCTTTATTGGTTGATCCACATGGAGGTTTGAAAGAAAATATATATGTCGTTATTAAAATAGGATTGCGATGTGCCTTAAATATCCATCGTCAGATGTGGATGAAAGGGTAGCAAAATCATTACTGTCAACGTTTAATGTTTTTCACCTTTGGATTTGACCAAATAGACAAACATTTTTTTAAATAACCACTGTTAGCCTTTATGAACCACTGCTAAGACACCAGACACTGTGCAGAGAGCTGAACTACACTGCATGCACAAGGAGCTGCGGTATAAGACTGAGGATAGTTTCTGCTATAGATAGATCCAGAAGACGGTCTTTTATGACGGTGTGGGCTTGTGAGACTTATCCCATCTCTGTAGAGGATGAAGAGCACATGCAGCCAAAGAGGAACTTATGCCTGTTTTTTTACTGGTCCTCAGCTGATTTTTTGTACTCAACTGAAAAAATGTCATTTATTTTGTGGCAGATAAACCGCTCAGTGGGAAGCCCTTTTTTACAGTGTCAGGACTAATCTACTGCGAGGATGACTTTTTGGTCAGGATATCATTTCATAAGTCATAACAGAACAAGAAGATGGGATTTACATTCTCATAACTCCCTTTTTCTTTGATTCGTCTTGCAGTTTTCTGGAGTTCATCCTTCTCAAGAAGTGTGTGACAGCTGCGGGTGTTCAGTTGAAGACTTTGTAAGTAATAATTTACACAGTACATATATTGCAAGGAGATGGTTGGGAGGTCATGTGAGAAAACTAATGATGCTGGATCAGGTCCTGCAGGCCTGTGGGAAATCCTACCACCCGTCCTGCTTCCGCTGTGTGGTCTGCCGACAGGAACTGGAGGGTCAGGCCTTCGCCCTGGACTCAGACTCCAGAGTTTACTGTGTCAGCGACTACCACAGGTGAAACTATGACAACAAGCGAAGCCTTTTAGCTCTTACTTGGGATAAAAGACTGGGAGATCTAAGCATGAAAGACAATACGGGTGAAAAACCACACCCGGTGTGTGGCTTTATGCCTCGGTTTCATTGAGACTTCTTCACGGTTTCAGGGTCCAGGCTCCTCACTGTGATACCTGTGGGATGCCAATACTGCCAACAGAGGCAAGTTTTTAACCACAACATGAAATATATAACAACTTACTTACAAAGCTTTTGAAAAATTAACATGTTGTTCTTTTTTTTCTTTTTGTTTCAGGGGTCTACTGAGTCTATTCGAGTTGCATCATCTAACAAATATTACCATATAGAGTGTTATAGTGGGGAGGTTAACCTTATTTGACGAAAGTGGTGGTTTGTTAATATGACCTTTTGTGCAGTTCTAAATATCAATAAAGTCATGATGGTCCAAAGTGTTAGTTATTTCTGTTTTACTTTGTGGTCTTTATGAAGCCTCCCCCGCATTACTAAATACAGTCTGTGTCTCTCGGCACTCTAAAAGTCTGTAGTTATAGATTTAGGTTGATATGCGTGAAAGATACATACATTCGGTGTGAATATTCTCAAAGACATTAGCGATGAAAAAAAAAAGTCCAAATATGTATGTAGTTTTGACCTGCTTTTAAATGTGAACATGGCTCAAGTACAGGAAATACAAACAAACTCTCGGTCTTCCTCAGAGCATCAGCTGCATTTACATTAGCCAGTGTTTGTGTTATTCCAAACGCAAATGTTTAACCTTTTTCGTGCACGTGCATAAGAAAATATCTCAGAAATTTAAACAAAATCTGAGGTTATGATATCTAATGTATACATAACTTCAATGTTTTTGGGAGATTGGCGAGCATTTGATACAAATGTGAATCGCATGAATTTGTTAAGTTTTGTGAACGGATGTCTTGTACTTACCTGTTACAATATTTATATATGTGAAATTATTTAATTATTACTATGTAATTACGTAATTATAAACTACTATTGATCAGGAATGCAATGGATACTGAATAATGACCAAATTTGAAAGTCTGCACAACATCTGTAACGTGTAATTTACCACATCATGTTCACACATTTGATCTTTCGGTGCATTTGCTGCATTAATGTTGGGGTAAACAAGAAATAGGTCAAGAAGTTAAAGAAGATTTCAAACAGCGTTAACCCTCTGCAGCGCCATCAGGCGTCCATGTAGACTTCTACCGCTAAGTGCTTCTCTGAACACCGGAACTGTGGAGGTGAAATGCATATAAACGCTGATTGAAATGGCGTCAGTCACCGTTCGTGGCTGGGCTCTCTGCGCCGTGTCTCTCCTAAACTTATTGTTTGTTTTTATATCCGTTGCAGACTTCATTCGCTTTGTGTCTTTTCGAGCCATTTATCATAATATAACAGGAGAAACGACGCTCTGCCAAGGTAAGTTCTCATAACTTTAGATGGCTGACATCCAGGAGAGGTTGTAGCTAACGTGAGTGGAGTGAGTAGAGTTAATAATAAATGAATGGAGAAGTCCATACTACATAATAATTCAGTGTAACTCTATAATTCATACAATAAAAAACACTGAATAAAATCATTACAAAATGCCGGGATTTCCCTTTTGTGGGGGTATGTAAAACCCGCACGTGCACTGGCACCCACAGCCCGGCTAGCTCAGTCGGTAGAGCATGAGACTCTTAATCTCAGGGTCGTGGGTTCGAGCCCCACGTTGGGCGACAACATTTTTACTTTTGCAAAGATTCGTTTCTTCAAGTTAGTGTTTTTCTATCACAAAAAGAAAAGCATTCGACTATGTTGACACAGTAGAGGTAGTTTTTGTTGTTGTACTGTTTTATTATGGCATCTTAGTTTCATTCGTGATATTTTAGATCTAAAGCTGTCCGTTCATTTCAGTTTTAAAATGTTAAACTTTACACATAACCTTGTTAGTCTTTCTCCACATTTGTCTCTATTCAGACTCCATACCATGGACGGTGGCCATGAGAGACAGTTCTGTGCTTCGATCTCTGGTGGTGGATCTGTGCCTGCTGGGTCTCTTCACCACACAGCACAGTCTACTGGCCTGGTCACCGGTCAAACAGGCCCTACAGTCTGTGCTGGGGGCCCTCAACAGGACAGCATACTGCTTCACCACTGCTCTGGCTCTGCAGGTACAGTCACACTCACTGTATAGGAAATGTAAGACAAACAATCATAGACAAATGAAAAGCCAAAGGACTCCAGAGCCTCCAGCAAAGAGACTAATCCTTTTACAAATTAAAGAATCAGTTCAAAACTTAACCCTTATGTTAGTTACAATAATCATTTTGAGGCTGATTTGAGTGATTTCATTTTTGTATTTGATTACAGTCCTTCATCACACTTTTTCTCACTTTATGTAATTTTGTATCTGTTTGTGCTAATTCCACATGTTTGCTCATGGTTTGAGTATCTGTTTCTTTGTAGTTGCTTGTTCTGATTTTCTATTTACTGTAGTTTGAAGTCTTGTTGCAGGCGCTTTGAATCTCTTTTTTTAAGGTTATGTGTAACTTACTCTGCGATCCTGTACCATTTTTTGGTGCATTAGATCCTGATGTGTTTCTGGGAGCCTGTGACCGGCGCCCCCTGTCTGTGGTCTGTGCGCCATGCCCCTTGGAGTATCTGGTTCCCTCTGCTCTGCTTTACACTGCACTTCCTCTGCTGGACCATCATCTGCAGCATTCTCGTAATTTTTGATTACCCAGAACTTCTGGGCATCAAGCAGGTAGGAACAGAATAAGCGGGGACCAGATTTCAGAAATGGGAAAGCCAGAGAAACAATCCTGTGAGCAAAAAAGCCCGGCCTAAATATCCTCTTAACAGTTCTTGGATATAAAGAAAAGCATTTTACCTCATTTAGCTGAATCTTAAATTATTCTTCACCAATACATCAGCTCATGAAGTAAAAACTATGCCATAAAAACGTCTGAAATTGGCCTCTTCTTTCTCAGGTGTACTATGAGTGTCTGGGTTTGGGAGACCCCCTCGCTCAGAAGTCCCCACATGCCCAGCGCTTCCTGTCCCACTTCCGCCACCCAGTGTGCCTGGAGCTGGGGGTCATCCTGTGGCTCCTGCCGGCTCTGACCCTGGACCGGCTGCTGCTTGCGGGGACTCTGTCCACCTACCTGGCCCTGGCGCACTCCCTGGACCAGCAGGATTTGGCCTACGTCTGCGCGCGGCTCAGAAGCAAGATGCAGATGTTTGCAGAGCCACAGCGGGCCGGGGCCGGGGCCATCACTGACAACAGCAACCACAAGGAAAAGTGAGGCCTGCTTTGGTCCTGGCTGTCCTCATATTAACCAGAAAATTAGTTTTAAACCTCTTTTTAAAATGGGGCAGCGATGCCCGATGAGCCCGGTAGTTTATGTTTTCCGTCACTGCAAAAACACACCTCGAGTCCAGCCATATTTTCGGGATGGGGCTCATGTGAAGTTAAATTATGTCATCAGTTTCAGGATTATTTTTTTTAAAGAAAAAAAACACTCATCACATCATGTGTTCTATAGGTATTCCACAGTATACTGTGGTCAGTTACATTCACACTAATCCTTTGTATGCATATTTCAGATTTAATTATCTTTGAATAGCCTTCTTACACTGAGTCTTCACACTGGGAAAAGTTTTCATTGTTTGATTTGGAAAATATCACAGTCTCGGGACATTTCGGATATGAATGTATTTTCCTCCGTTTATTTTCCTTTCATTTTTTTATATTGAGAGCACCTGAGACTAATTACCTGTTACTTGAAGCTTCAAACATTCTGTTGATATTTTGTTCTCCGTCTTCTCCGACCATCTTAGTGACCCATGATGGGTTAGCGGGGTCACCCACATTTCTTTACATGTTGTTTATTTTCGACTTAGAGAACTGTATTATGTGATTTCATGTCCACAGAAAACTCTAATGTTGATTTTTCATGTCTGCGTTGAGACCTCAGTGTGACTACAGTTATCATTTGTGGATTTCTTGGACCAGTTTTTTTTTACAATAAATATAATACTTATAATTTATGTTGGTTGTGTCTGAAATTAACTGAATACATAAACTCAAGTGAGGGGTTGTTGTTTTTTTAAATCCATTTCTATTTGTATGTTTAGGCAATCGTAAGTAGAGGTTCTGCTGTACTTTAAAATAACTTGGCGCTGCCTGTATAAACAGCACTCGTGGCAGCTTCTCTGTAGACAACAGCTGATCGGTAGCAGAGGAGCACCGGGAAGCTTCATGTTGATACATCCATCCATTATCAATACCGCTTATTCCCTGTTGGGGTCACGGGGGGAACTGGAGCCTATCCCTGGCAAGAGGCAGGGTACACCCTGGACAGTCCGCCAGTCCATCGCAGGGCCACACAAGGACAAACAATCACTCACACTCACATTCACTCCTAAGGGCAATTTCCCCAATCTCCAATCAACCTAACATGCAGGTTGATACACTCCATGAGAAATCCTTCAGGATGCATTTACAGGCTGGGCTGCGGTGGCTGCGTGGAGGCCTGCAGGCCGGTGCAGCTGCCTCTCAGCGGAGTGCAGCGTCATGTGTCTCTTCAAAATGTTTGTTGAATGATAAAAAAAAACTCAAATATAATAGCGACGAGGTCAGTTATTGAAAGTTTCTCCATACAGCACACTTACTGTTAAATTTTAAAGTATTTTAGTTTTAACAAATTCCTGCTGTAATCACCCTGGAGAAAAAACAGACCAGTCTTTTTTATTTTCAATTTTTCAAAGGGAAACAACAACAAAAAACAGTCAACAATACTTCATAGTATGCCTAATCGCAAAAAAGGCCGGTTAAAGGAAATGTTTTTAATCAATTCCAAGCAAGAAATACACAAACCTATGTTTTTGCTATGTTACAATTTAACAGTTAAATATATTTTAATAAAGTGAATCAAAGATTTCCATCTGTTTTAATTGGTTGGAGTCATTAGGAATTTAATTTCTGTCTGTCATAATTTTTTTATATGTTTTATTGATAACACCTGTGCAGGAAAATGACCCGTTACTAAGATACCATTGTGCCCACAACGTTGCTAGGATACGACAAACTACGTCGCCATTAATGTTGAGCTTTCTTTGGGGGCAGCGTGGCAGAGAGTGTTTTCCCAGGTTGTTTTGAGGCAGTTGAAGGAATTTGGGTCACTTTCCCGTGAACATGGAGATCGTCCATGTTTACACGAAGCTCCGCAACGAGTTTGGCCGCCAGTGTCTCTTCACGGACCGGCCGGAGGAGCTCTCCGTGGACATCCTCCCGGAGCCGAGCCTGGCCCTTCAATTCGTCCAGAAAAGCCACAGAGACCTGGCTGTCCAGACCTACAGGGAGATGTCAGAGCACCAGGTAACTTTAAACGTGGCTTTGGCACTCTTGTCATTTACACGAAGAACCTGGAGTATTTTCAGACAGACAGAAACTCAGCGAAAATGAGTAAGAATCGTCGAATTTATTTTATTCGCTTAATTTTTTTTTTTTAGATGGCGTTCCTTTGACATATACCCTTTAAAGATCACGGGTTAAAATCACTGATTCAAATGTAGATATACATCAGAAGACATACTGTGAGACATAGAATGACAAAAAATGTCAATTCTAAGTATTTTTGTTAGTTTGTTACAGCATTTAGAGATATGACAATGGCCTCATTTCGTTTACGATATTAGTTCTTTATCAGTTCAACCGTGTGGGTTTAAGGGAAATAGCCTGGCCAGAATGGATCAGCTGGAACTCATGAGCTGCTTGTTCATTTCAGGTTAACACAGAGCGCTTTGAATCCAGCAGCTGTGGGATAAACCACATGGAGGGCGGATGGCCCAAAGACATCAACCCTAATGAGATGGAGCAAACGATTCGCTTCAGGAAGAAAGTGGAAAAGGATGAGGGGTACATCAACAGCATCCTGCAGCTGGGCAGCGTAAGATCCACATACCTCAACCCATTAATGGTGTTCTGTTAATGACAGAAGTGACCTGTTCAGAACACAGAAGTGATGTCAGTGAGTGCTGAGCGATGTCATCTTGTGGTTTAGGTCATGGAGCACTGCATCCGGCAGAACAATGCCATAGATATCTATGAGGAGTTCTTTGAGGATGAGGAGGATGTGGAGGAAAGTCAGGAGCCCCCGTCTGCCAAGACCATAAATGTCTTCAGGTCCAGCCCTCACCAAGCTGATCTCTAGTTACTGATCACTGCCTACTGATTATTGACTGACTGTTAGAACCACTCTCCCTTTTTTTTTCTTTTTTGCAGAGATCCCAACGAAGTCAAACGCACTGTCACCTGCCTGTCCTGGCATCCTGATGGAGGCAAGAAGCTGGCCGCTGCTTACTCTTGCCTGGAGTTCCAGAAAACCTCCAAAGAGATGAGCCTGGACTCCTACATCTGGGATGTTGGTGGGTCAGACTGCAGATTTGACTAAAACCACCTCAGAAACTCGGTCTGCTCAGCGGTGAATGTTTTCATTTCTAGAGAACCCAAACCGTCCGGAGATGACTCTGAAACCCGTGTCTCCACTGGTCTGTTTGGACTACAACCCAAAAGACTCTCACACTCTTGTAGGAGGCAGTTACAATGGACAGATTGGTGGGTTCAGGTCCAGGCTTCCTGACACACGGGTGAGGTTCTGTTTGTGACCAGGTTTGTTTGTTTAGCATACTGGGACACCCGTAGAGGCAGTCAGCCAGTGGAGTGTTCCTCTGTGGAGCACAGTCACAGAGACCCAGTCTACAAAATCATCTGGCTGCAGTCCAAGACTGGGACGGACGCCTTCTCTGCCTCTACTGACGGACAGGTAGTCAAATGAAAGATAGGTTGGCATATAGATCTGTGATGGACAGAACCTCAGTACAGTGCTATACCTTTGTAATGGCGACCTCTCCCTCCCCTTTAGGTGCTGTGGTGGGATGTCCGAAAGTTGAGTGAGCCCACAGAGCGCATGGTTGTGGACCCAAGCCGGGAGGGAAGCCTGGACCGAGCTTTAGGAGCCATCTCTCTGGAGTTTGAGGCCACCATGGTGAGTCTTTAGTGCTCGATCTGGCTCTGATCGCCCCTGAATTCCTTCCTCTGCAAAAAGGTATCCTTTTGATACACTTCTCCAGAAGAGGCATTGAAAAGTTTGTCAAGACGTAGCTATCCTGAATACAGCTGCACAGACAGGGTGCATAGGCTGCATGGAGACCTGCTCGGCAGTCATAAAAATGTTAAAAACCCAATCATTTAAAAAAAAAAAAGGAGTGATCATTTTACAAAAGGTGGGTAAGATAGTTTCTCTATAAAAGGAGGAGGCTTGTATTTATTGTAGACACAATGTTTTTAAGCCTTGTGCTGATTTGACCTGAGTTGAATCTCAAAGGATATGTTGTTTTCTGTCCTGCTTAAATAATCAGACTCCTCAGTTTACACTGTAAAGTTGAGGGCACAGAATCTCTTCATTTTTTTACCTGAAATGAAAACGCACTGGATAGTAAAATCCGATGGAGCTTCAGTGTTTATAATGTCTCTCCAGCCCACCAAGTTCATGGTGGGGACAGAACAGGGCCTGGTTGTGTCCTGTAACAGAAAGGCCAAGACTCCAGCCGAGAAGATTGTTTGTACATATGACGGCCACCACGGGCCCATCTATGCCCTGCAGAGGAATCCATTCTTCCCCAAAAACTTCCTCACTGTGGGGGATTGGACAGCTCGCATCTGGTCCGAGGACATCAAGGAGTCATCCATCATGTGGACCAAGTAGGATTCATATCACTTCATTGGTGGAGTGTGTTGCCCTGATGTGTTTAATTGATAGAATCCAAACCAGACTAACATCCTCATTAGGTAACCTCACAGCCAGGTTTTATTTACAGGTACCAGATGTCATACCTGATGGATGCCTGCTGGAGTCCAGTCAGACCCTCTGTCTTCTTCACAGTGAAGATGGATGGCGTGTTGGATGTGTGGGACATTCTGTTCAAACAAAGCGACCCCACCCTGAGCCTCAAGGTACTCTGATCTCACATTTAAACCACATGAAGTCCGATGGATACACTCCACTCACCAAAACAATCTTGTTGCTGTCCTCAGGTTTGTGACAAAGCTCTGTACAGCCTCCGTGTTCAGGATAATGGGCGTATGGTGGCATGCGGCTCAGAACAGGGGGAAGCCACTCTGCTGGAGATCTGCTCAGGACTATCAACCTTGCAGAAGAATGAGAAAAGTCTACTGGCTGCTGTAAGAGAGCTGAGACAGGACAGGACTGATTTGAGATCTTGTTTACAGTCGGGAAGAACTTCCTGGCAGCTACTTTTTCTTTTTGCTATAGTTCTGCAGAAGTAGGTAAACTAACTCAGTTCACACAGCTGGACTGAAAAAAGACTTCCTCACCAGAGGAAGCGACAGACTGAGGGCTATAGTTTGTAAGACGGTAATGATAAGGATCGTCTGGTGGCTGAGACTATATTTCAGCTTTAGCTGTCAAAGGGACAAAGCACAGATCATACAGCAAAGAGAATAAAGCATGTTAGGTTCACCAGTGATCAACATGATGCTAAAAAGTTATGTTCAACATATTTGTGGCTCACAGCTCTAAAAACTTTGTTTGTAATGAGCTTTATTTGGAAATTAGGAGCTTAAAGTGTCATCAATAACATAATATGATTTTTTAACGGTCTGCAGATGTTCGAGCGAGAGACAAAACGGGAGAAGATCCTGGAGGCCCGGCAGAGAGAGATCCGATTGAAGGAGAGGAGTCGTTCCGAACAGAGCAAAGAGGAGGAGGCCGGGCGGGAAGAGGGAGAGGAAGACCCTGACCAGCTCATCGCCAGAGCTGAGCGCGACTTTTACAACCTGGTGGAAATGGAGTTGAGGAGAAGGGAGAGGAAGGAAGGAGCAGAGCAGGTAAGGGTGGGGTCGGGGAGGGAGTCCCTACAATCGATCAGCTTGGTTCATACTAAAGATGGAATGTCTGTTTTGTTGTATTTGCCTCAGTCTTGATCTCTTTTTTCAGGAAAAAGACGAGTGTGAAGAAAAAGATTTGAAAGACGGAACAGAAAATGGTGAAACAGGAGCATCTCATTGAAGAAAATCACTTTTCAGTCCATTGCCATATTTATTCTCTTTGTTCCCTGGAGTTTTCAGAATGAATGTTTATCAGTTTTCACATGTTTTTGCACAAATAGGCTTCAGTTAAGTAAACTATCCAATTCAGTCTGAATCCGTTCTGTTTTCGTTTGATCTGAGATCCATAAACACAAATTGTCTGAGGACATTTGATATAGAAAATCCTACATTTACACTCTGTTACCATACTGAAAGGCTTGGAGTGAAATGTGTGTATGTTACACCTTTGCAGCATCTTTCTATCAGCATTGAAACAATGAGAAAATGTTGTCCTCCATGTGAGTGACTGCAACTTTATGTTGTATGTAGATATGTATACACACTACTGTTTAGTTGAAAGGTTTAAGTTCACATGAACATGTGCTTTATATGCTTACACTAATTAAAATATTTGAAGTCTCTTTTTATAAATTATATATGGAATTAAGATCTAACATAATTTCTACTTGACATAGGTGAATTAAATATAGGAATGATATTTTAAACAGTGGTAAATATATTATTTACTGATAAAATACATTTAAAGGGTTTTCTATGGAGTTATTTTGATGCCAAAACGTTGTACACAAAAAAATGTGTTGCACACAAATAAAAGTTGTTTTGATGATATTTTGAGTGCAACATTTGAGGACAGTTTGCAAAACAAGTTTTATTTGTGTGCAACACATTTTTTTGTGTACAACGTTTTGGCATCAAAATAACTCCATAGTTTTCCTATTTTTGCCGAGTAAAAAAGTCACTCGGTTGGAGGTTTTTATTTTGGAAGGATCCCGGAAGTACCCCTGTTTATATTAGTCCCGGAACAGACCGCGTTTTAGGCGCTGTTACCGGCCGCAGACGGATGTTTGAGTATTTTGCTCTCGGTTCTGACAGTTTAGTTCTGCCACTACGGACACGAACATGTCTCGGGTCCAAAAGATGCGGTTGTTCGTCAGCCAGCGCGTGAACGCAGCGGTCGAAGAGATTCTCGCTGCTTTTGAAGAGGCTGTAGAGAAATATGAGGAAGAGGCGGCTCTGAGTCGGGAGGTGATCTCGCGTCAGCACGCGCTGCTGTGCGCGGTCAATAAGTCGGAGATGGTCCCACCTCTAACAGGTGAGCAACATCCGGGTCCCAAAAGTGGCAGGCACGTGCAAGTCTGTAGCTTCCAGGTTCCATTTTGAGCAAATGTTTTGTCAGGATCAGATTTACGAAATTAGTAGTCCCTGTAGCAGTTCCGGTCTTTTGCCACTTGTTGGTGAAAGATTAAAAAAATAAAAATTCGAACTACTTTTTCATCCTAAAAGCTGCATGAATTACTTGTGATATAGCTGTAGCTTTATGGGCCATCTAAATTATAATGAGCAGTTAAAGGTCAGCATTAAGAATTTGTTTTCTATATTACAAGTAAACGCAGTCCCATTATATAATGCATTTGTCTGAAGATGCAAGGAGTGAAAAACATTCTAGTCATGTGATTTGGTTGACTTCTTTACAGAAAGAAAATATCTAAAATGGAGTCTAATCTGTGTGTGGGACTCAATCATAATTTTATGTATTTGAGCAGACACGTTCACACAGCAGCTTCTGCTGAAAAAAGAACAGGCCACTCTAAGCCAGAAAGACCAGAGTCCGGATCAGAACATGGTTCCAGAGCCTTCGTTTGCTGACGGAGGGGAGCAGCTCCTGCACCTGGACGAAGCCGAGATCATCGAGTTCACCTACGATTCCAGACTGGCCGCAAATTCTGGGGAGGGCCTCCAGTGGTCAGCAGAACCAGAACCAGCGGGTCCACATATAGACGTTTCACTGGTGCTGTCATCCGAGACTGAAGACAGCGAGGACTACGGGAAAGCCCCCGTTGACCGCCGACCCGCTCCGGCCGGGCCGGCGGCGGCCGGGAGACAGAAAGAACTCAGGTGCAGGGCATGCAGCCGAACCTTTACGGCTCCCAGGTTTTTGTTCAGGCATGTCACAAGCCACCTGCGGGACGCCAGGCCGCTCTGCGGTCTGTGCGGGGAGGAGTTCCAGGCCGCCGAGGGCCTGTCGCTCCACCTCCAGACCCACCGCACCAAGAGGAAGCAGCAGGTCCTGGCCCGGACGCAGAGCAGGGAGAGGCGGCTCCGGCAGCGCCCCGACCTCAACACCAACACCCAGCTCCCGGAGACGGAGGACCCCAGCACGTGCAAAGACTGCGGCAAGACTCCCCTGAAAAGGGGGCACACGTGCCAGGCTGGGGGGATGAACGAGGACAAGAAGAAACTGGGGAGGCCAAGAAAAAAGAAGAGGCAGTCTTGAAGACCAACTTTGTTTTGGAAACGTTTCACCCACAGTTCGTTTTAAAACAGAACTTTTACATGTTTTTTACGTTTTTAAAGAAAGTCCTTTTACACCTCTAAGTTTTTTTTATATTTACAGTGGCCTAAGCTTGACAATTGTGTTGTTGGCCCTTTTGAACTGGGCATGTTTCGGTTTCCTAGTTACAGTTTTAAGGTGAAGAGGTGAAGCTGAAATGGGAAAACCAGGTGATGCCCATCTCTTGGACTCAGGAGCTGTGTGGTCGGACTCTTGTAGCAGAAAGCTGCGGCTCCATAGACAGAAATCATCACACAGCTACTGTAAGTCCAATGAATTTGTTAAGGTTTCAAATTGAATGAGGTATCTTTATTTGATTTACCTGACAACCTGATTTTCAAATTAGATTTGTATTTAATGTGACGTTAAAGTGATAAGATTTACAATTTCTCATTAAAACTTTCTTGGCTTAAAGTTTGATACTATTGTTTCTGAATCGGCTTAGAGACTATTTGAGTCTGTAAAGGCCCCTTAGTCTTCAGCTAGATGCTCACCAAAGGAAATGGACATCATCACTCTGTATTTAAGAGTAGTTTTAATGTCAGAGCTTCTGATCACATCACATGTTCTGCATCAGGAGGCAAAACCAAACATTCAGAAACTAAGTGATCGAAAAGAAAGACATGCAATACAAAAATCAAAATGTTTTAATCTCCATCAGCGACAGGGGTTTGACTGCCCACTGTGCTGCAAAAACAACCTTACAAAAAATGAAAATTCTTTAAAAAACATAATTTCAAAACTCAAAATATCCTTCTAGTGCTAGATGCTAAAAAGCCCAGTTTTTTTTAAAAAAAGAGGTCTTTTACACAGAAAGCTGAAGTGTTTTTTCAGGCCAAACCAAATCAGCACAAAGACCTGTGGCGGTCAAAACTGCCTCTGTGGTGTTAAAAATGTTTCAAATAATGGGTTCAGTGCTCTTGAACTCATCCAAAAACAGACGTGACTTCCTGCTTCCGTTGCGGGTAATAAATAAAAGAGTGAGTACAACCGTCACAAACTGAATGTAAATCTACTGAAAGTGGGTCTGCCATCTCTGGATAAAGAAAGCCTCTTATCAGTTGTAGAATCTCTTTAAAGACGATAGCAGATTACCATTACTCCTGTTTGCCAGTGGTCGTCTGTGAGACTTGCCCCGTCTCTCTGGCTCTCGGTGGGGGTCTCTGGACAGCGAGCCCCCTGATGGCCTCTTCCTTTGACTCGTCCATGCCGATGTTGCTTCTCCTGGGGGCTCTCTGCAGGTCTTCCACGTAGTTCTCCCTCTCAATGCAGTGACCTCTGCAGGAGTTGAAGAGCTCGAGAGCCTCGGGGGGGTCGAGCCCGTCCACGTCAATCAGGTACCTGCAGACCAGGTAACCGGTGCGGTTCAGGCCGTGGGTGCAGTGGACTCCGATCAGCTTGTCATTGTCCTGGTTCTCCCTCAGGAAGCGCCTAACCACACGCTTAAAGCTCAGGATGGCAGCATCAGAGGGAATATGGTGCCCCTGAATGAAGATCTTGAAGTAAGAGCAGGACTGCGGGACATCTGTCAGCATGTAGTACTTGGTGGTGAAGGTGAGGTCGATGATCAGACCCAACTCCTGGTTCTGACTTTCGACAGAGTCCAGCAGGTCCCAGAGGCCGAAGGAGTGAGCTTCAGGAACGCGACAGTTCGGAGAAGGTTTCAAAGGCACTTTAAAGGCAATGAATCTTGTTCCTGGTATCCTCTGCCCAATAGGACAGTAGTCCAGCCACCGTGCTGGTATTCCATTTTTCCTTTTCCTCCTCTTCTGCTTATTAGGCATCTCAGACGCACCAGGTCCACAGAGCATTTTACTCCCAGCTGAAGCTTTAAGACAGTGGCCTGGAACACCCCAAACAGAAACCTTCAAAGTCAGTATTAAATGTCTGGACAAATTAAATGAAAAAAAAATATAGCTATGTTTTTTTTAACTCTCTAATAAGGCTTGTATTCAAATGTTTGGGATGGAAAAACTCTGATTCAAAATTCTTCAACGTTGTTTCTCGTTACAGACAACTTCCAGTAACATTTCTGTAAAACTAGATAACAAAACTAGAGTAACTACCTAAAAGAAATAAAAATTTTTGCACATAACGCTTAATAAAAGTACAACAGTTTTTAAGCCTATACTTTGAAGTCTTTACCTTTTATAAGTTAATCATCTAAACCTCAGGACTGTTTTTTAAGATATTATAAGAGACTAAACTTTAATGTAGTCGTACGGCAGGTATTACTGTAATAATACTAGTTGAGATAAGTCAGCGAGAAGTCACAGAGCTGTGACGATTACAGTTTTGTTATGATAGTGAAGGTTCAAAATGAGGTTGGTGTGTATTACCTGTTATTTTAACACGCTGTATGACCGAAAGCAACTGTGTCTTGTGTTGCCATGTGCCGAAATGTACCGAACCCTTTAAACGTTTTAAAAAGTACATATTTTTCATAAGAATGTATCTAATGAAGCTTTCACGAATGCCGAATAGACCCCGATATATTACTGTATGTAAGCAAATATTAAAATTTGTTCTTAAATATACGCATTTTTGCAGAATAACAAACAAAGACTAAATAAACATATTTTTAAGCGGAGTTTGGTTGATTCGTACCGAGTGTTGCGCTGTATGAGTCACGTGAGCCTGTCAAAGACAGCTTGTCATTCGGACGAAGTGGAGAGTTAAAATCTGAAACAAAACAAAAAAACGTACATTTGTCAACTGTAATTCAATTGAAAATTCAAGTAACACCTAGCGTTTGGTCGCTAGCTGGCCGTGGTATCATGCAGCCACGGTGCCGCTGGCGTAACGTTCACGTTCGTCCGTAGGGTCATGACGTCTTACGTAAAACCGCCAGGGATACCGGAAGTGTCCTCGTACTGTTTACATTTTGCTCTTTGTCTAGCGAAAAAAGCTGAAAAATGTCTGAATGGTCCGAGAATTGCAGTCTAAAGGTCATAATCGACCTGCATTTAGCTGCAGCTGCTAAGGAAATCTTGTGGCTCCTGCAGGACCGCCACGAAGTAGAGGTAGGGGCGCTCAGGGAGCTGGTGATGGAGCGGATCACCGCAGCCGTGGAGCTCATCCTCACTGCGTTTGAATCGAGCAGAGCAGCCGAGAGAGGACCACAAGAACAAGGCAGATGTATTACAGTGGGTTCAGCAGAGGAACGGAAAGGTCAGCTTGACTTGATACTTTGCCTAGGCATCACACAAAACGGGGCTAACGGGGATGCTTTATTCAGATTAAGGCAGACAGAACATACCTGAATACCTACCCTAAAGATCCAAATGACTTTTGTACTTTCTACTTCCGTCATTGTAGCCGTCTCTCGTCCATAATATACGTATTTACTAGAAAAGCGAACTTCTCCCTCATTATCTCAGGGATCATTGTAACCTATTTAGGTTTTTCATAACAAATGTTATTATCTAAGGAATGTTATTTTCTTATTAGTAATAGTTTTCTCTGTGGCCCTTCTATCACGAGAACTACAGTATCTCTCCCTTTCTGGGGTATTTGGCTACACTTTTCACCATCCATTATCGTGACCGCTTATTCCCAAATGGGGTTGCGGGGGAGACTGAAGCCTATCCCAGTATTCTGTTGGGGAGAGGCGGGGTACACCCTGGATGGTCCGCCCGGTCCATCACAGGGTCACACACAGAGACACACAAGGACAAACAACCACTCCCACTCACTCTAAAGGGCAGTTTGGACTGCCCAATCAACCTAACATGCAGGTTTTTGGATGGTGGGAGGAAGCCGGAGAAAACATGCAAACTCCCCAGAGAAAGGTCCTGGTTCCCCCGGGGACTCGAACCCAGAACCCTCTTGCTGTGAGGTGATGGTGCTAACCACCTCACCACATGCCGCACGTTTCACCAAACCAACATTTTAAGATTATTCAAAAACACACTAAGGAAAGTTTTGATGGTTGCCAGTCGCTCAAATGCCTGTGTATTTAGTTGCTATGGAGATGGAATCCTGTCTTAGAGCACAAGGGGCAGAAACACACAGCTGCTCTCTAATTCTGAAAAATATTTGTTCCCTAAAACTTTCTAAAATTAGAAGTAAAAACTGAAAAGGTGTAATTTGATAGTATTACTCCCCAGTAACAGAATTATCACCACAGGTGTCCACAGATAAAACTATTTAAAAAATCAAACATGATCACTATTGATTTTAGGAAATGTTGTGTAATCTTCTCTACAGAGTTGCACCTTTCGGTTGGTGTCAGGAGTCTCCCTCATGCCAAACATCTGAATCAGGAAGCCTCAGTCGAGGGCCGACTGAAAGAGGCTCTGCCCAGTACTTCCTCTCAGCTAGACAAAGTCTCTGAACCGGACCACCATCCAGGCTCTCCAGTGGATCCAACTGCAGAGGAGGAAGAGGACACGACGGAAGCAGCATCTCACAGCTGCAAAGTGTGCGGGAAGTCCTTTGGCAAAAAGGGCTTTTTATTCAAACACGTGGAGAAACACAAAAAGGAGGCGGAGTGTCGCTGTGGTGTGTGTGGCGTGCTGTTGGAGTCCGGCGACGGTCTGAGACGGCATCTTCAAACCCACCGTGACAGCAGCAGGACCTGCGACGTGTGTGGCAAGAAGTTCCCCTCGATCCGAGCTCAGGAGACGCACTTGAGACTGCACACGGGTGAGAAGCCTTTCATCTGCCGCTTGTGCGGCAAAGGCTTCGCCCAGAAGGGCAACATGATAACTCACATGAAGATCCACGCTGCGGAGAAGCCCCTCACGTGCACCATCTGCAGCAAAGAGTTCAGCCAGGCCGACTCTCTCGAGCAACACATGAAGGACCACGAAAGTCCGGCACAGTTCAGCTGCAAAATTTGTGGACAGGGCTTCCCGACCCGCTCGGACCTGAGGCAGCACACCAAAAGCCACGAGGCTGACGAGCCGCCGGTGGAGGGGAGCAAACGTCGGAAACCAAGCCCCACGCCGTCTCACTGCTGCAAGGTCTGCAAGAACACCTTTCATAACCGGGGAAACCTCCTGCGCCACGCCGAGGCCCATCTGAGTGATCCGGACTTCCTCTGCGGCGTCTGCGGGGAGCGGTCCGAGTCTCTGGAGAGCATGCAGATCCACATCCAGAGCCACCGAGAGAAGAGCAGGACCTGCGAGATCTGTGGCGCCACCTTCAAGGACATGGAGATCCACATGAGGACGCACACGGGCCAGAAGCCCTTCAGGTGCAAAGACTGCGGCAAGGACTTCCCCAGGAAGGGCTCGCTGGAGCGCCACGTGAAGCTGCACACCAGCGAGAGGCCGTACATCTGCGAGTTCTGCGGGAAAACCTTCATTGAGAGCACGGTGCTGAAGAGGCACATCAAGAGCCACATGGGACGGAGGCCCAAGAAGCACACCTGCGAGGTGTGCGGCAAGAAGTTCATCTTCAGCCAGCACCTGGACGTGCACAAGAGGATCCACACGGGGGAGAAGCCCTACACCTGCAGGGTTTGCGGCAGGAGCTTCCGGCAGATCGGCAACCTGGACTCACACATGCGGATCCACACCGGCGAGAAGCCCTTCATCTGCAGCCTGTGCGGGAAGAGGTTTCGGCAGAAGATCTCCATGGAGACGCACGAGAGGTTCCACAAGAAGGAGAAGGCCTTCGTCTGCCAGCACTGCGGCAAAGGCTTCGTGCAGAAGATCGACCTGAAGAGACACATGCTGACGCACACGGGCGAGAAGCCCTTCAGCTGCCAGGTCTGCGAGAAGAGGTACCAGGAGAAACGCTCTTTAGATTCCCACATGAAGGTCCACACCCGAGAACAGACCGCCAAAGATCTGGCGGGGACGGAGAGCGCAAAGCAACAGGAGGCCGTTCACCCCGAGTTCACCCAGCTGTGACCCAGAGCGAGTCGGGGCAACTCAGCCGGAGGCCCAAGTTCCACCCGTCCTCATTCGGACCTGCAGAGACCTCTCAGAAAGAGACGGGGGTTCAATACGAGTGGATATTTGAAAAAATATACATATATATTTGAGGCTTTCTCAGGTCGTAAACTCACCGACTTCTGTGATCTCAGACAATTTGAAGGAAAAGTAGAAAAAACCCACAGGAGTGCTCCTGGCTCTGAAAGATGCCTCTTTTTTTAGATTCAGAATGTCGAACTGTTTACATTTAACTCATTTTATTCAAACAACTTCAGATGATCTTAAAGAACAAATCCTAGCTTCGTTTGTCTGTAAATCCTCCTCAGACTGTTTGAGCAACTGAGTGCAGGAAGAACTGATGGTGTGAAAACAACCAGGATGAGCGGGTTATGCGAAGAGGATTAAAAAGTTTAGAAAACCAAATAAACTCATAAAAACACCTCTGACCGCAGGACTACTTCAATCTCTTCTTGGTAAAATGTATTCTTCTTTTATTTGAGGTCCTCCGCAGTAAAGGGAACATTTTGAAGTTGTTGACTTTAATATTTTGGAAAATGAACAAATAATGTGTCTAATTGATTTATTCTTGAGGTAAAATTCCTTTAACCTGATCACATGTCTTTCTTCCATTCGACTAAGAACAGTTCCCTTATCTTATTCTCATTAGAGGCTCATTTGTTGTGGTGCATGCTTAATATAAAAGGGGTTTATTTAGGGCCTTTTGCTTCTCAGTGATGTGTCCACCTGCAAAAAAAAGAATAACTCGCCTTTCGTGAAAGCCACTGAAGGCTGTGCATGTCTCAGAACTTCTGCTGCACTTATTTAAATGTTTAAATTGCAGATAGAGGACCAATGAGAGGCGTAGTGGCTGAGATTACTGGTAAGATGCAAGAAACTGAGAATTTGATGGGTGGTGATGATTATGAAGAGGTGGATGACATCAGTGACATTCTTTTGCACTCCATTTACTGACTTGTCTTTAAAAAAGAAAGTCAACAGCTGATGGATCCTACGTTTGAGGAGCAAAGGGATACAGATAGTCACTGTGTTGAACCTAAGATGTTGACTATCACTCAGTAAAGCACATGGCTTTTTTTTTTACCAGATGAACAGATGATGGATGTAATTGACTTATTCATTCAGTAAACTTTAAAAAAAACAAACGGATCACATCTTTTATTACCATTCAGGTAAGAACAGTTCACTTTCCTCCGGCTCATTAATGGCTCCATGACTTGGGGATTTTTGGGATATTTTCTGTCTTGATTTTGTTACGCAAGTTAATACAAATTGTATGTTGAAGAACATCTCATTTTTTTACACCGTTATTTCTATAATCACTGATCCATGCTTATGTACACCTTCCTAAAAAATGGCTCATATGGCCCAAGACAAGTCATACAAGTCAAATATTCCACACTAATTATCCACGTTCAATTTGTTTTAATCTACGTGCTTTTAAGTGGTTTATATTTATATATTTTCCCATTTCTCCTCCGTCCTGCTCCATACATGTAATAATAAACATAAAGGTAGTGCATTCCAGGGAAATGTGCCTTTCTGAAGAAACACCACTAAAATAGGGAAATATTAGCTCTCCGGTCCAGCAGAGTTCGCTCTTCGGTCTCCTCCCTCCTGATAGTCGGGTGTCGTCGGCTCGGAACTCCGAGTGTGTTTACTTCCTTGCAGCTTCTCTTTGTACCGGAGGCCCCCGAGGGGGGGGGGGCTCGAAAAAAGAGGCAGAATGTGTGCCATTCAGCTGCTGAGGGTGTCGGTACGGGAGCGGATCAGCGCGGCCGCCGAGGAGCTCCTGCAGCAGCTGGAAAAGAGGGAGGAGGCGGCCGGGCTCCGGGAGCTCAGGGAGCTGCTCACCGAGAGGCTCACCGCCGAGCTCACCGGGCTGTTCGAGGGAGCCGTGGCCGAGTACGAGGACCGCCTCCGGCGCTCCGAGCAGGAGATACGCCGCCAGGAGAGGCTGCTGGACGCCGTGCTGAAGCCCCAAGTGAGGCTGACGAGAGCGGACGCGACCGGGTCGGTCTCGTTGTCTGCGCTCGCGCCGGCCGCGGGAGGCGCGCGCCGACCTGCCCGCACTTCCGCTCGACGTCAAAATAAAAGCTCGAAGAAAGAGGGGACGGAAAAGCAACAAGAGGCAACAGACAAAGGTTGGTCAAGCAGAAAGGTCTGAGTTATTAGGGTTTTTTCAGGGGAAACAGAGAGACTTAAAACTCTTAGTGTTCTTGGAAGTTCCAACGAGAAGCAAAACTAAACACCCCACGGACTTGAAGTGAAGAAGAAAAGTCATAATGTGATAGGAATTAACGAAAGGAAATGCTCTGCAGAGCTACAAGGACAAGTTTTATTGGACTTGTAGCAAGAAAACCTGCTACAAGTTTATAACTTTGTTTTTTCAAGAGTAGTTTCTCTCAAAACTAATTGCAAACAAATCTTATACTCTCCTTTCACATCGACCATCATCTATTTTTTGGTTCCTTGTCCAGGGCCATAGTGTATTCAACCCGTGCTAATGTGAATATTTTTTTAGGATTTGCAAGAAATTGTTCGGTGACATAATTAAGTGAATTATGAAGTAGAAATGTACTTTTTAAATCTTCATCCTTACAGTGTTATAATGATTTAACTGCAGCTGACTTTTGCCTCTGTCTTCAGAGTCTTTGCAGGTGGTGACCGTGATAGACACAAACCTACAGCCAGCTGTCAAACCAGCAGATTTAAACAAGGACGACCCTGAGATCGATGCCAGCAACGCCTCCGGCCTGTCGGCGTATTCCTGGCCCTCGCTCGACCACCGACCTGTCTCGGCGAGTAGCAACGAAGAGCACGATGACGACTGGTCCGGGCCAAGTCAGCCCCCTAGACCTGCGAGGAAAAAGAAGAGGGGCCGGCCCTCTCTGGCGAAACTTGGCGCTGAGACGAAGAGGAAGCGTCCGCTTCCGTCTCAGAGCTTCGACTGCTACGCCTGTGGGCGCTCTCTGCAGGGCAAAGGTTTCCTGCTCAAACACGTCCTGACCGTCTGCGCCAGCAACCGGGACTCCCGCTGCGGCTACTGCGGCGAGCTCCTGAGCTCTGCGGATGGCCTCCGCGCCCACCTGCAGACTCACCAGAAGACCAGCAAAACCTGCTCTTTCTGCGGGAAGAGCTTCCACTCCATCCTTGCACAGGAGCTGCACGTCCGCCTGCACACGGGCGAGAAGCCGTACAGCTGCCACGTCTGCGGTAAGAAGTTCAGCCAGAAGGGCAATCTGACCTCCCACCTGCACGTCCACGCCGCAGAGAAACCTTTCCAGTGTAAGGAGTGCTCCCGCGCCTTCTGCCACACCACTTCCCTGGAGCGCCACGTGGAGGAGCACCACGCCGAGGAGCGCCCCGGGGGCGCCGCGCACGCCTGCGGCGTCTGCGGCCAGGAGTTCCGGGCCCGCCAGGGCCTGCGGAAACACATGGCGAGCCACCGGAAGGATGGCTCTCAAGAGCCCAAGGGTTGCGGCGGGGGCAGCGGCCCGCCCGCGCCGCTCCCCTGCAGAGTGTGCGGGGAGGCCTTCGAGCGGAAGCCGGTCCTGGTGAGACACGCCGAGGCCCACCTGAAGGAGCCGGGCTGCCGCTGCGGCGTTTGCGGCCACCAGTACGAGTCGGCGGACAAGCTGCGGGCCCACCTGCACTCGCACCGCGACGCCGGCAGCACCTGCGACACCTGCGGGAAGAGCTTCCCCGGGCAGTCGGCGCTGCTCATGCACCTGAGGATCCACACCGGGGAGAAGCCCTTTTCCTGCAGCTACTGCGGGAAGGCCTTCAACCAGAGCGGCAACCTGAAGACGCACCTGAAGATCCACACGGGCGAGCGGGCCTTCTCCTGCAGCATCTGCGGGAAGGGCTTCACCCAGAAGCAGACGCTGGACATCCACGTGCGCTTCCACAACAAGGAGAGGCGCTTCCTGTGCCAGGTCTGCGGAAAGGGCTTCATGCAGGACGTGGACCTGAAGAGGCACATCCTGATCCACACGGGGGAAAAGCCCTACGGCTGCCAGGTGTGCGGGAAGAGCTTCCAGGCGAAGCGATCGCTCAACGGACACCTCAAAGCGCACGCAGCCGGAGGGGAGGAGGCCCACGAGCCTGAGCTGGACGGCAGCACGGAGCTGGAGAGGATGGACAGCTTCTACTCAGGATACCTCCAGCTGTAGATCAGGGCCAGATATACACTGACTTCAAACCATGCGTCTCTTTTGATTAAACCCATAAGCTATATTTTCGTTAAACGAGCCGCTAAAAGACTTATGGCATGCGTCCTTGCGTCGTTAGTGTAGGAGTAAACACTTGAACACAGCGTGAGCCTTCTCATTATCAGGCCCCACTCTGATTCCCAGAGTTGAAAAACCTTTGAGACACAAATTGTTTCTTCTGTTGACACTGCTCACATGGATCAGACATTTCCATTGAGGATTAAAGCAAAAGTTCCTGAATTTTTACAGCACTTCATTTTAGTATTCATTATCTAAAATTGAGTTTGGGAAGGCTATGAAGGAATGCTATATTACTGCTGTGACAAACGTTCAAATTTCTGAAGTTCACAGGTTTATATGGAATCCCTGCTCTTTTCCTATGTTGGGTTAAGCTGAAGACCACTGATCTCAGATATCTGCTGGTACCTCTACAGGTATTAGTAGTTTGTGATGTGAACATGTTTCAGACTGTACTGAAGATATGTCTGATTTTCTTGATTTTTTTTTTTTTTTAGAATTTTTGTTTCCTTTCATTTTCTCTCTGGTTGCTCCATAACAAATGTGCTATAAGCTTTACATCACTCAGTGTCTTCAATTAAAATCAAATGTTTGTGATTTCAGTCTTTTACTCTTTGAGTATAAGCCTTTCTGGCCTTATGATTTTTGTGTAGGTGAAAATAATTTCTTGATTTAGAATTGAACACCGTCCTTTTTAAGATAAAACTACTCAATCTCAGATTAAATACACATGGATCGAAGGTAAAACCAAAGTCAGTAAAGGAAAATTCGACCGACATGCCAAGAAACTACATAATATTTTTATTCGCAGAGAAAAGTCTATTTCAGTTCAAAGACCTACACTTTTCTGATTACCTCTATTGGAAACTGCTGTTACTAAATTGTCATGACAGCATTACAATATCCAGGAATACAGTGGGGGAAATAAGTATTTGACCCCTTGCTAATTTTGCAGGTTTGCCCTCTTACAAAGAATGCAACGATCTATAACTTTAATCATATGTACATTCTAACAGTGAAAGACAGAATCCCAAAGAAAATTCCAGAAAATCACATCATATGAATTTATAAAAATTGATAACCATCTGATGAGGAAAAATAAGCATTCTTTGTACGTGGGAAAACCTGCAAAATCAGCAAGGGGTCAAATACTTATTTCCCCCACTGTATTTCTAAAAGACATGATCCTTTCAAAATAAGCTCAAGTCCTGCAGTTGCTCCTCTGTTCCGGCAGGGGGCAGAATACTGCTTCTTCCACGTTTAGCGTTGGTTCGTTGTCCCGGATGGACCGGGACTGTCCGGGGTGTTTTCCTTCCTGCTGTCCGGAGGATGGACGTCTGTGCCGAGATGTCACCGACAGAAACCCCGCCGCGATGCGGGTTCAGAGCACTAGCGGACTCCGTCTCCGAGCTGCTCACCGGGATAGGAGAGGAAATCCTGGGCCTGCTGGAGAAGCGGGGCGGCTGCTCCGGGTCCACCGGGGCGTCCGGTCGTATGTTTCAGCGGCTGCGGCTGCTGCTCGCGGAGCGGACGGCTGCGGCCGCGCAGCGGATAGTAGACATGCTGGAGCGGGAGGTGGAGGGCTACTGGCGGCAGCTGGAGCGGCAGCGGCGGTTACTGGAAGCCCTGCTGAGCCCGGTGGTCCGGCTGAACCGAACGGGTGAGCTCCACCGGCCCTTAACGCCATGTTGGAGCTACATCACCACACAAAGTGTTGCTAGGTGACCGCAGACCAATCAGCATCGACCAATTAGTGGAAGCTGCTAATTGACACATAAGAAAACACTCTGTAAAGAAGTTAGAAATGAATGTTTTTAGGTAGTTAAAGATGATTTTTAGCTGTCATGATTTATTTGTTCTAATCTCTAGACAGATAAGCAAGTTTAAAGAAACAGATCACTTTATTTTTAACAGAACAGCTTTGGTGATTTAATACAAAATAATTAAGTTATCATTTGTAATGTTCTTAGTCTGTCTATCTATAAAAATCGAAAGGGTGAATCTTATACCTGTGTGTTATTCTAAAAGCGAAATAGGTTAACCTTGTTGTTTTATATAGTCAAACGTGTTTTTTTTAGAAAAGCTGCATAACTCCAGCAGTCAAACAGGATATTTCTTTATTCAACCATGCTTTTGAAACTTACAAACTTTCACAGGCAGAACAGCAAAAATATCCACCTGTAGCTAAAAATATGAAGGATAGTTTTCGGAAACAAACTCATGCCATTCCATGCTTTCAACTGATTTCTTTTGTGGTTGTGTCAGACGCCGTCAGATCGCCAGCTCTGAAGATCCCTACGGATGATGACCTCCCCTTGCTGTCGGACCCCACCCACACGCCGTCAGGGCCGCCCAGTCCCGCTTCCTCAGAGGTGTCTGCAGATGAGAGCGATGGGGACTGGGGTGGCAGCGCCAGCAGCAAAGACACAGGCACACAGTCACGTCACTTCTGTGTCGTCTGTGGGAAAGCTTTCCGTCAAAAAAAGAACTTGGTAAAACATGCTGGGATGCACTCAGACTCACCGGAACACCCCTGCGGCGTCTGCGGACAACGCTTTGAGTGCTGCAGCTCTCTGTCGGGCCACCTGGCATCTCACAGAGAAAACCTGGACATAGGCGGGACGTGTGAGGTGTGCGGGAGGAGGTTTCAGAACATGGAGGCGCACATGAGGAGCCACACTGGAGTCAAACCGTTCAGCTGCGACTTCTGCAGCAAGCGCTTCCCCCGACCCGGAGCCCTGAGCAGACACAAGAAGATCCACAGCAGAAGGAGCCCCTATGCCTGCCAGGTCTGCGGACTGACCTTTACTGGGGCCGAGCCTCTCCGGGAGCACCTGAAGACACACAACCATGACACTAGTCACACGGTGAGAAAGGACGGCGAATCAACACCGAAGACGAACCCGGACACGAGCCCCGCTGGGAAGTCGGCCTTTCTCTCCTGCAGGGTCTGCGGGAATTCCTTCCACGGCCCCGGCATCCTGAGGAAACACGCGGAGACGCACAGCAAGGAGCCTCACAGCCCCTGCGGCGTCTGCGGGGAGCAGCTGGATTCGCCGGACGGCCTACGGACGCACCTGCGGTCGCACGGAGAGACCGGCGGGACGTGCGGCATCTGCGGGAAGACCTTCCGGAACACGGAGGCGCACATGCGGAGCCACACGGGCGTCAAGCCCTACCGATGCGGCGTCTGCTGCAAGCGCTTCCCCCGCCCGGGAGCTCTGAGGCGACACAAGAAAATCCACAGCGGAGAGCGGCCGCACGTCTGCCGGCAGTGCGGGAAGGCCTTCGCCGAGAGCTGCGCCCTGAAGACCCACAGCCGGAGCCATTCCTGCCAGGACCAGGACGCCAGTCCTCCGGGGGACCATCGAACGGCCAGGACGCCTCAGTCCAGCTGCAAAGTGTGCGGGGAGCCCTTTCGGAGCGGCGGCCGCCTGAGGAAACACGCCAGGAGTCACTCGGCCGAGTCGGCCTGCGGAGTGTGCGGGGAGAGTCTGCGGCCGTCCGAGACGCTGCCGGAGCACCTGCAGACGCACAGGGAGGCCGGCCAGGTCTGCCACGTCTGCGGCAGGAGCTACCAGAACGTGGAGACGCACATGAGGAGTCACACTGGGATCAAACCGTACCGCTGCAGCACCTGCGGGAAGTCCTTCCCCCGGCCCGGCGCCCTGCGGCGCCACGGCAGGATCCACAGCAGCGAGCGGCCGTACATCTGCGAGTTCTGCGGGAAGACCTTCCTGGAGAACGGGGCCCTGACGGCGCACATCAGGAACCACACGGGGGACAAACCGGCCAGCCGCGTGTCCTGCGAGACCTGCGGGAAGAGCCTGGCCTCGGCCCACGTCCTGGAGGTCCACAAGAGGATCCACACCGGGGAGAAGCCCTTCCTCTGCCGCGTCTGTGGGAAGGCCTTCCGGCAGGTGGGGGGGCTGAACGCTCACACGCTGACGCACACCGGCGAGAAGCCCTTCAGCTGCAGCCTGTGCGGCAAGAGCTTCAGCACAAAGGGCTACCTGGAGACCCACATCCGCTTCCACCGGAAGGAGCGGGCCTTCAGCTGCCAGCTGTGCTGGAAGGCCTTCGTCACCAAGAACGACCTGAAGAAGCACCTGCTGACGCACACCGGCGAGAAGCCGCACAGCTGCCGGGTGTGTGGGAAGAGCTACCAGGAGAAACGCTCCAGAGACGTGCATATGAAGGTCCACCAGGGCGGCAAAGAGCCAATCCGGAGGCAGGATCTCCCACAGCCGGACTTCATCCAGCTGTAGCGGGCCGAGGGGAGGAGCTGGCCCCTGTTTCACAAGCCGGCCAGGATGACTGAAATTGAAACCGAATGACCAGGACACGTCTGGTTTTTATTTCAGAGCCTCAGATATTGAAATAAAAAGTTATTAAACAGAAGAAAAATAATTTCAGCTTTTCCTAAATAAGATAAAAGAGTGACAAAATATAAGCTATGAATGAATTTTTGCTTCAGTTTTTAAGCAATCCTTGTCTCTGGGTTTTTTCTAAGGGTTCATTCATCATGTCTTGGTGGTGTGGTTGCAGTTTGCATTTTCATTGCAGGGGCAGCGAACAGGCCAAATAAAACCACAAGAACAAAGCTCTAAGTTAACAGCTTGTTTTTGGTGACTTTTAGGTCATGAAACCTAAATAAGTGGATGTCATATGTAGAAATTTAGAGAACTCTCTGGATATTTCCCTATATCTGCATATCTAGAGCCTAAAACAGGATTATGGTTGTGTTGATAAATATGTTATGTTAACATATCCCCACCCAATGCAAAAGCTCTCTATCGGATCAATTTGTGAACTTGGGAGTTTTTCTGCATGAGTTTTTCCATCCTCAGGTATCTCCTTCCCTTCCCTTTGCTTACAGTGGAGCCCTGTCTCTCCTCCCCAGGCCGTTTCACAACCATTGATCCTGAGAGCAGACACACAATTTATAGGTGAAAAAGACTGAAAAGGCAGATTTATCAAGAGGACAGGAAGCTGAGGCTCACTGCCGACCACTTTAGAACTGAAGTGGCATTTCCAGCTATAGGTGAAATATCTTCAACATCCATCTTTTGGCAGCACTCCTGGGTATATTTCTCTGAGCAAGTTCGGAAAAGGTTTTATAATACACTTGATTGAATCAATTTTGTCCATTATTGGGACTTTGTCGTGCGTTTATCCCATTAATGCTTAATTTCAACAGCTGACAAAGAGCAGAAAGTGCATTGGGAAAGAAGCTTAACTTGTTTTTCTTTGACTTTTTTAGGAGGTCTGCACATTTGAACAGCAGAGGAAGAGTGGCTAAGTCTGATGCTGCTCAGCAAACATAAGAGTAGGGCTTCAGACAGCAAGTTTTCAACTAGGTTGGAGGAAGAGCTTCAGCCAGGGGAAAGCCAATAGAAAGATACCAAAGAGGAAGAGGATGAAAGTCACATGATGATGGAGGTTTTAGCTGGAGCAGAAATGAGCTCAGGGCAGACAGGTTGGTTCGCAACATATCTCACCTAACTAACCGACTGGTAGCTTAATGCTGTTAAGAAAATGGTTTCAAACCTCAAAGGGTTGCCGTCACACTGGTAGTTGTTATTGCAGTCAAAGCAGCAAACTTTAAACCATAAGAAGAAGAAAGCTGCAGTTTCAGTTTACAGATTTAGGAAACCAAATTAACATCTTGGGTTATTTTTTCTGATGTGCTGACAGTTATCTATTTGGAGTTCAATCTGATGGCAGCTTTTTCACATTTTCAAATGGGGATCATCTGTCTAATCTGAAATTAATTAAATAAAAAAAAACATGAAGTCTTTTGGGGCTATCAGTTATTGTGAGCCCTCCAGTGAGCAGCCATTCATACCTGCTTACTGAGCTCCGACTGAGACGTTTTCAATAAGTAAGAAAAACAAAACTTTGATGGGGCCCACAGCATGCATGTCAGCTATTATACTCGGGCCCCAGGACCGATGACCCTTCCCACATGTCGGTCAGTGTGGATTCCATTGTTGAGGCTCTTATCAGTGACTTCTGTTAGGTTTAGGGTCTGACATTTCCCCCCCTTCACCTCAGATGCAGACTGCTTGCTGGTTAGCGTACCTACACCTCAAAATGGCAGAGCCTTTCAGAGTTTCAATCAGCTTCTTAAAAAAAACATTTGAATCAATTGGTTTTTGTAAGTTTGATGATTCTCTTAACAGAAAAATTGTTTTTGATAACCCTTAGCTTTGGGTCTCTGTGGTGTTCAGTTTCAGTCTTTGAGCTGCTTTCAAGTGCAACATGTACCATCAGACTAGAGAAACACTCATATACAAATGAGTGTTTTCATTAACAGAGGAGTAATGGAGGAGGACAAGGAGTGTACTTGTGTTCATGTGTGTGTGTGTTTGTGTGCATGTGGGTGGTGGTCATTTCCAGGAAGAGGTACAGAGAGGGAGTTTGTGTGTGTGTGTTACTAAGTGGCTTCCTGGTCCACCGGGTGTATCCTGTTAAAACACACACTCAGTAGGCCGTCTGCGTTTGTGTGTGTGTGTTGTTCATTAACTTTATCAACAATAATGCGCGCACTCACGCACAAAATGATGTCATAGCTTCTTTTTTTTAGAACACAGGTTGTGCGTCGTTGTTGGTTGCAAACTCGATTGTCGTCGTGCGAAGATTTGCGCATTCAAAACTTCATTGAAAAATCAGACATTTTTACAAGTCCAGTGACCAGCAGAGGTCAAAGTTTAACAATACACCCTTAAATCATTAGAGGTTATCAGATCAGGAATGTTAATGTGTAACTTCAGTCTGCAAACAAAATTCTTCACCGTTTTCTAGATTACACATAGGATCAAAACATTGAAAATAAAATTTAAATATTTTTGCCTCCATGATTTTTATACTTTTTAAAAATACTTTAGAAGCAAACTTTTCATTTCCAAAATGAACTCATGCCGGACTCGACAGATGCGGAAGTTTGTTTTTGTCTTATAATGAATTTTTTTTTGTATAAGGACTTCACATCTACATAGAACAATGTTAGGATTAAAACCTAAAAATCAATGGCCAGGGAATCTTGAGTGAACTGAAATTGAGTCTGATGTTTCTGGTGGATTTTTTAAAGATGGAATTAATGTTTATGTTTATGCATTTAGCAGATGACTATAATTATGGGTCTGTTTTATTTTTACACAATATCTGTTTTTTTAGAAGTAGTAAAATAGCTACGAAATGTCATTATTAAATCTCATCTGAAGCTCTTCACTTTAAATTCACTTCAAATACAAAACTATAAATCAACAATAACAATCATCTGATTTAATTCTTTAATGCCATACTGACTAAATCAGTTTTTCAGACAGAGGCCTCTCGACTACCCAAACACAACCTGGCATTTCCACCAATCTTGGACTCTGAGGTTGTGGTTTTAGGTTTCTACTCTGATTTTTAGCCTGAACAAATGCAGTCACACTGCAGGAGGGCCGCTGGTCACCAGGGGGCTCCAGGGGTTCCTCCTTGGATAAATTCCCCCCATTAGACGCAGCGTTTTGGCTCCTCTGGCCCCAAACAGACCCAAACTGTCACCAGAGAACGAAGAAAGGCAGCCCCCATCCATCTGACCGGACGCCTCATGTTTGAATTAAAGTGCAGAATATATAGCCAATCGGCTTCAGCGGAGGAGCAAGTGTGGCCAGGGCACGCGCACACGCACGGGCCCGAGCACGAGCACGCCCTCCCTCCAACCTCATCAGTGTAATTGAATTTCCCCTCCGCCGAGGCACGGGTGGGACAGCGACGCGCACGCGGACACGCTTAGTCAGCGTTATCACCACTGCCCCCGTGCCCTCAACATCCCCCTCCAAAAATGTGTGCGCGTGCGCGTGGCCGCTGGGAAGCACAACATTGCCGGGACGTTTCTCAGTTCAGTTCACCGGAAACCTGCCGAGAGAGGCGGGGGGGGGAGAAGAACGGTCCTCCGCTGAGTCCCCGGTAAACACCGAGCACCCCTCACCTCACCTCACCTCACCTTCCTCCTCTACATCTACTTTTTCTTCCTCCTCTTCGTCTTTTTTTTTTTGTAATAGCCGTGTTGCTGTGGAAACAGTCCCCTTTTTGTGCCGTCCGCCGGGAGCATGAAGCCGCAGGAGGCGACGCTCTGAGGAGCCGAGCAGGTGAAGAACCGCCGGGCTTCGCTCAAGTTCACCGCCGCCGACACGACTCTCAGACCCGGGGGGAGAGGTCGGGCTGGACCCCGGCGCTTCCGCGCAGAGCTGGTACAGGAGAAATGAGCACACAGAGGACTGCTGTTTAACTTGTATGAAACGGATCTAATAGAGAATTGCTGAGATATTTTAAAGTTTTTTTTTATTTTGATAAAACAGTAAACTAGCAGGTGGACAGTAAGCAAAATGTTATTTTTTTGCTAGCAATTAGAATAAAGTAATAAAGTTGTTTATGTTAGTTTTATCAATTTCAAAAATCCCCAACTTTTTGAGATATTCAGCCATTTGCCTTTTTTAAAATCTATTTTTCGTCTACAGATCCAAAACAGAATATGTGTGTTCTGTTTTGTACTAAATGTATTTTTCTCACATACATTTCTTAAACTAAAACTACAGTGAGAATTATTGGATTTACCTCAGCTCAGTTTATTATCTTTAAAAATATCCAGATGTTATAGCATACGACAGATGTTTTATTTAAAAAGAAACTGGATTTGTGTGTGATCTTCAGCATGTTTCAGGTACATATATGTTTAATAAGCATAATCCAAGTCAGTATTTACAGAAAATGTGCTGATAACTTAAGATTCTGACTCTCTGCTGTGCAGCAGATTGAACATCTGCCTGAACGCTTCTCTGCTGATTGGTCTCGGTTCAGAATGAAAGCATTTTTCTGAATTCAGAACAGAGGGGTTTTTCTCTAAAAATGGAGCTTGGTATATCACCCTCCGCCCCAGCAGAGCCTTATGCTGCGAGTGGCTCATTTTCTGTTAGACCCAACTGAAGGCTGGGAAACACCAGATGAATCCCTGCAACCAGCACGACTGTTTGCATCCTGTTTGATCTGCTGCAACTGTGTGAGTCTCTGCTGCCGTTTCGCAACAGCAACACTTATATAAGAGTGAAGGCGGCACGCTTAACAATGGCACACACACACACACAACTGCACCGCAACGTACGCACACACATCCAGTGGCATGGCGTGCCCCCTGTCACTTCGTAGTTAAGTGTTCATTATGTGTTAAATGGGTCTGCACGCAGCAAAACTCCTCAGACATGTGAATAATAAGTTTGATTTCTGTGCACTTTGCAAAACTGGGTTACAGATTGCAAAGGGGGACAAATCAGACCATAAATAGAAAAAAAATGGTGTAAAGCATTCCTTTTTCTTGTTGTCCTGCTTAGTCAATCCAAGCAGGAGGAGAGCAGGCTTCGCTGAAGCAATCTACTGATGTTTTGGAGCAGTATACCATATACTGTATGCACAAGGTGGATGTGTGTATATATATATATATATATACATATAATGTATAGATACAGTGTTATTTATTGTTGTTCATGCCTTCTTTTTGGTCTAAAGCCTATCTAATGATCTGAGTTCTATTTATCTATTTATTATATTAATTGAAAAGCATTATATGCAAGATGTAAATATTAGACTGACTCAACAGGTGGTTCAACATGAGGTTTATATTTTTTAGCTTTGCTCTCTAACTCGTCCTAATGATCTCAGATCCAGAAATGAAACGTGACGGCCCTCAAATGTTTCGTGCTTCCAATCTGTTTCTGCTTTCTGTCCATCTGTCCGCATTGAAGCGGTTTCATCCTTCAAAAATAATTTTATTGACCCTCTCTGTCTGCATGAATGCTTCACGTAGCAGCACATTAGATTTTCATCATCTTGTACATCTCAGTGCATTTTACAACATTTACTCAACCGGTGAATGCGGTCAGACCAGTGTTTAACCAGCAATTATCCACTAACAGCTCCACTGTGGACTTAAGTTCCATATCTGCAGACTCTCAAACACACATGGGGTCCACGTGGAGCTAATGGGTAACAGTTTATGGATCCCACGTGGAAATGCTGCCGAGTTCCCATAATCCCCACCAGTTCCTCGAGCAGATGCGTTAATACTCAAACGTATTCTTTGTTGGTCGAAAGAAAAAGAAGGGGCTGTGGTTTATTGTGAAACTGCAGAAATTTGTTTCCCCTTGTTGTCAGGACAAGTTGCTTTTATCTGAGATAACATCCAGAGCAAAAGCTGTCTAATTCAAAGGATGTAATGGACTTTTTATAAGAACAGGGCAAGACAGTTTAAAAGTAGTTTTAACCACAGGACAAAATGTTTCATCTACGGGAAAGGCTGTTTAAGTTGGGATGCCCTGTCCTTTTTCCTTTAGCTTCATTGACAGGCTGTTTCTTGTCAAGCTCTGTTTCATCCACAGAAAAGACAGATTTATGTCCAAATCAGACTGTCTAATTTATACTGAGCTGTATGTTTGCCCGCTGCTGGTCTGAAAGGCTGTTTTATCCCCATGGCATATTGTTTTATAGACGGGACAGACTGTTTTATCCAGAGGTTTGGCATGTTTTACGCATGTTTAACTGATGCTGTTATTTTCCCTGCTGCTCGTCTGACAGGCTGTTCCACGTCCCCTCATCATGCCGTCCCGGCCGTGCCCCGCCGTCCTTCTCGTACTGCTCCTCCTCCGGTGTGCTGAGTCCTTTGCCCCTGCGTACAACACCACGGATGATCTTCAAGAGGTCACCCTGGCGGCCATCTTGCCCCTGACGAACACTGACTACGCATGGGCGTGGCCTCGCGTGGCCCCGGCTCTCTACCAGGCCGTGGAGCGAGTGAACTCCGACCCCTGGATGCTCCCGGGCCTGAAGCTGAGTTTGGTTCACGGTAACTCTGAGAACCACGAGGGCTTCTGCTCGGACTCCATGGCCCCGCTGGTGGCCGTCGACCTGAAAGTGTCCCACGACCCCTGGGCCTTCATCGGACCCGGCTGCGACTACTCTTCCTCCCCGGTGGCCCGCTTCACCACCCACTGGGACGTGCCCATGGTGACGGCCGGGGCTCGGGCCATCGGCTTCAACCTGTACGCGGCGGTCACCAACACCGGCCCAACCCACAAGAAGCTGGGAGAGTTCGGCATGAAGATCCACGAGAGGTTCGGCTGGCAGCACCAGGTCCTGCTCACCTTCACCGACAACAAGGACGCCAACGATGACCGGCAGTGCTACTTCGCCGTGGAGGGGCTGTACGACCGGCTGAGGCGGAACAACATCACCGTCTACGATCGCATCCTCGAGGGCGACGTCAACTACAAGCTGGAGGTCCAAAAGATCCGGGAGAGTGGACGAGGTCGGCTTCCCTTCCCTCTCTTTGCTGTCTTGCTTTCCGTCTACACCCCCTTTCCCTCTCCGCTCCCCTTCATGGAGCAGCTGAGCTCTGAGCTGCTTTGCTCAAACTTCTCATTGTGTCATCAATTCATTTCCTTGATGGTGGCAAGGACCAGGCTTCCTTGTTTCCTGGCTTCGGTAACCGTGGCTACGGTCACACTGCAGGTCCTCGAGCTCCATTCCGATTTTTTCGGGGTTGGATTGTTTGCATCATAACTTAAATGTGAGCCCCACCAGACTGGCGTCAGGTAGTGTGTTTCAATTCTGAGCTGGAACAAAAAAGTTCAAAGTTGGATGAAATGGCCCAAATGGCGATCAGACTGAGGTTACTTTGAGAAAGATCAGTTACGTTCCTGATTAAGGACCATTTACGAAAGTAACCTGGGTCTGATTTAAAAAAAAAAAGAAAAACGTTCAAACTGTAGTCAAAGGTCAGATATGGATCACAATTGAGCAGCAAAAGCAAGATTTGCAGTGTGAACATAACTTAAGACTCAATACGTTCATTTATTTTGGTCTATCTCTCCATTTTTTATTTTCTTCCTGCCGAGGTCTCACATTTAAATTGTGTCCACCATATACATCATCTCCTTTACTTTCATCTTCCTCTCTGTCTGGTCTTTTCATCTTTTCCAGGAGATATGACATGTTAGAGGTATGGCTCTTTTTTTTCTGTTCACCTTTCCCATTTTATCCCCATTTTTTTCCCGATTATTCACGAGATCTGCTGAAAACCGACCTGACCCGTCTCCTGATTTCACGGTTGGCTTTTCTGTCCACTCCTTCCTTTCCTCGTCTTCGCCTCTTTGGTTTCCTCCCTCCCTTTATGTTGCTCTCATCGTTAAATGACGGTTAATTATTGCTTGATTTTTCTCCGTACCGGTTAATGAATGACCTCGGCTCAATGTGTGCGTCTGTGTGAAATGTCTACTGTTGCACATCCATGTTTATGAGGACCGGCTTCAATTTAGGGCGTCAGGAGTGCAAACATTCCTGCATTGTAAGGACATTCCTGCTTGGCGCGGGCACTTTGGTCGGACCTCTGTGAGATGGTTTACATTAGAATGGGATTCGGCGAAGCGTATCATGTCAGTGAAGGTCCTCGCAGGAATAGAGGAGCGACGGGCCTGTGATTGTTGGACACACCTGTAAATAATCAGGGTTTCGTGTGGAAGAAGTGACTGTGTCTCTTAATCTTCCTCTGCGTGTTTAATGTGAAACATGCTATTGACGTCATGAAATCAAGTTAGTGTGCACGTTAAGGTGTCTCATTACTCCTCCACAGAAGTTACTACTTATAGCAGCATGAAGCAAACCACTGTTGAGCCTAACTAAGCCAGTAGTGGAGCTGAGATTGGTGCACTGCTTTAATCCTTAATTTCCCTTTTGCTCCTCTTTAATACACATAATCACATACTAACACAAGACAGAACCACAGAGGGAATATTCTAACTTTTGATTCTGTCCTGATTGCTCACATTAGAGGACTTTACACAAAGAGAAATGAGTTAATATGCTAGTAATAGCATTTTTAGGGCACTGAAATTTTACCAAATGCCAAACAGCAACACAGAGGGACATTGAAATCTTGCTCCTGACCACTCCGGCCGTCCTCTAACTGACACCAGCTGTTGCCCGCAGCGACGTTGGATGTCCTCAAAGTAATTACCTCTGCGCCTGTGTGTGTAGCAGGTGTAATTCATGTTGTGTGGATGCAGATCTGTTTACACTGTGACATTATGGGGAAGTGTGTTCCACTTCTACATGTCGTAAATATCGAGTGAAGACAGCGGCAAGCTGAGGTGAGATTGAGGTTAAGTTCAGAGTACAGGTTAGGACGAGCGTGAGTCCTCAAAAAAATAGCTTGAATCACTGTAATGTCCTCAGAAGAAAATGGAAACATGGCCGAGTGCGTGGGTGTGTGGCAAAGAAAAAAAAACGGCTCTCAGTCAGTCAAGTCCTTTTTTTCTGGTTCTATTAAAAACAGAAAAACCAACATGAGTTTCTGATTTTCACATGAAAAACTCCCTGTCCACATAATGAAGTCCAGCCTGGGGACTGTGTGGAGTTAAAGTGGGGTGAGGTGGGGAAATTCTTCTTTTCCTGCAGGACTCTGAGTGACACTTCCCTGGGAGGTTATTATTTTCAGTCAGCATCAGAATGTAGAGGACCATGGTGGGGTAGGTTTTAGTGTTTGGGGAGAGTGGAGAAGGTTGTTTTTCTACTTTTTCTCAGGACATGTTAGCCATCTCAGCAGTAAGATTTCACACACTATGTGAAACAGTCAAATGAGAGGCAACAACTGTAAGACAAAGTCCATCAGCTGCTGGTGATGCCAGCACTTTGAATTGGCATGTTCAGGAAAGTGTGGGCTGTAAAAAACAGCCCAGCTAACACACATTTTCCAACTTTTAGGTTTGTTTGTTTTTTGCAAAGGTAAGCGGAGTGGAGTTCACACCTTCACTGATCTGAGGCTCACATCGGCCATTAGCGAGCGTCTCTTGTCTGGCCGCTGAGCTCGTTAGAGAAGGATCTGCGATTATCGCCATGGAGACCGGCAAGCTGAGTGCTGAGGTCATGAGCCCCGTTAGACTGAGCCAGAACGGCTCTGTGGGCTGATGTCGTCACACAGGGCTCTGAAGCCATTTAAATGAAAGTTTGCATGCCTTTCTGGGGGACACAGTCCAGCCAGCACAAAGAGGCATGATGCTATAAAAACAGCTTGTTTCATGTTACAACTATAGGACATAAAAGCTTGATTACCTATTAAGTTTATTATTAAGGATGGACCCTTTGAAACAAATTTAAAAAAGACTGCTTTTGACTTTTTTACCTCTTTATGACTGTTATGGATCAGGATCAGGGTTCCTGTAGATTAGGAAGAGCCACTTAGCCAAATAACATCTGCAAGGATGTTTCCCTTATAGATGTCAAAGGGAACTGCTATATATCACATCCTGCTGTCCAAGTGTAGGTCAGTGGTTGCCATGGATAGTTATTGTTCCAGAAATCTGAAGGCATGTGCACTTAAATCAGCCTCCAAGCCTTTTTGGTAACATTTAGAAACAAAGATTTCACATCTGTAGGGTTTCTGTTTATCAAAAAAGAAACAACCTAAACTGAATAAAAAATGATGGTGTTGAGTTGTCTCGGGATTTTTTTGCAGTTCATCTTCCTCCAAAAAATTCAGAATAGTTGGCTTAGCACTCAACACTGTCAGATAATAATCTCCTCTGCATTCCATGTAACTTTCATGAATGGAAAATCTCTTCTTTCACACTCTCTGTACTCCAGCCGATGTTGTGCAACACCTATAAATCCTCCTTGCTTAAAACTGTCACAGCCAAGCGCAAAATTTAAAACATGTTTTTTTGTGTTAGATCATAGCAGTGATTGGTGCTTTAGCCTCTCTTTGAGAATCATTGAAAAATTACTTGGGTGTTTCTCTGTTATGGGGAAACTTGTGCAAAAGTTCGATCTTCACTGCATATTTTGATAATAGATAGCCTTTTAACTCAAAAATGGGGTCTGTATATAGAGGTCAGCAATAAGACTGGATGAATGTCTCAAAGTCACTACAGAAAAAAAACAGGTAACCAGACAATTCTGCCAGATTAATTGTTGATGAGTAATTTGACATATGGCTGGTGTTTATTTCATGGGAGCTCCACATAAAGCTTATTAACTTTCAACTTGATAAGAAGTCAATTTAAATTCTACTCTACTTCTACTCGTAGTAATTCAGAAAGCAGGTTTCAGAGAGCTTAGAAATCAATCAGTAATTGACTGTAAATGAAGGACATTTACGGACTTATTTCGACTACAGACATTGAGGGTCTTATTTATGGCTAAATGAGGAAGACTGTTTTCTGGAGAGATGCCAATAGTGGGAGAAAATTAGACTTCTCCCTTTTTTTAAATACATTTGGTTTCAAAATGGGTGTTTTTTTGTGTGTTTTGTCTTGTTGAGTCACTGACTAAAGTAATATTTTATTGATTTAATTGTCCCTGTTACATGAGCTTAGTCTAATTAATTTTGTAGATTGGATATTAGCAGGTATGAAAACATATATGTCGCTCTGATTCACAGCCTGAGACAACTGTTCCCATGGAAACGAATAGGCAGGTTGAGTTTGTTATAGAATGGCTTAACATTTTTCTTAAATCTGTTTCTAACCTCGTTGTTTCCTGTGTTCCCACCAACAAGTAATTACTTACCTATGCTATGCATATCTAGAGGAGGGAATGAGATTGAAAATAGAAATAAATACATAAAATTAAGTAGCACCCAGGAAAGACACTCAAGTGTGTTTGTTTTTCTCAAGTGTCCTCTTGTTCTTTCTTCAGTGGTGTACATGTGCTGCCCCTGGGACTTCTTCAGGAACCTGATGGTCCAGTTCAGAAAGGAGGGGGAGGAGCTGGAGAACTATGTCTTCTTCTTTATTGATCTTTTTGCTGAGGGCTTGGAGGGCAGCCGGCCCATCAGGCCCTGGTTTAGAGGCGATACGGATGACCAAGAGGCTCGCCTCGCCTTCAGGGTGAGAAACAGTTCTGTTTTTTCTTTTTCTTTCCCCAAACTGGTGTTTAAAAAAGACATATTTTTTTAAAAAACAGGCTGGGTCCATGACACCTGCTCCTTAAAGATGTGAAGGGTACTAGTTATGAACTGAATAAGCAAGGACTGATTGATATGTCATTCATTTCAGCATATTCCTCCCTATGTGTTTCTCTGTTTTTAGAGTGTGAAGCTGCTGACCTACCGAGAGCCTCAGAATCCAGAATACCACCGGTTTGTGGAGACTCTGAAGAGCGACGCAAAGAAAATGTTCAACTTCACTATAGAAGACTCCATGGTATAAATTCCGAACATGACATGAAACAGTTTGAGTGATTTTATGTTAATAATGAAGACGACAAAAACAAAATAGGAAATTTATGCTGAGAATCTCTCTGTCTTCGTCAGTACAACCTCATTGCTGGAGGATTCTATGATGGGGTGATGATGTACTCTCAGGCTCTGAACGAGACTCTGAGCCAACAGAAATCCAAACCCGGACCAGTGCAGAGACCCAATGGAGACTTGGTGACCCGCAGGATGTGGAATAGGACCTTTCCAGGTTGGGGTTGATGCTTGTCCTTTTTTATGGGATCAGAAAGAGAAAGCAGAACAAAAGAACTAAGAAAAGTCTCATTTCTCTACATTCTGTTCAAAGAAGTCAGGGCTTTTAATAATATTTTAAAGTGGGCTTTGAAACTGTTTCTTTAGAAAATGGCTCTTTTGTTTCTCATTTGCAGTTCAATCCTTGGACTTGACTGTTATCAGAAGGATGTTTTTTTATTTGTTTGTGTGAGTCACACAGTACTCATCCATGAGGCATTTGAGCATAAAAAGGCATCAAACTAAAATGATGAGCAACATTATTACTACACTTTACAGAAAGATTTAGAAAGATTAGAAGGTTTCACTATGTTAGAAGCAAGTTATCGCCAGGACAAATCATTTGGTAATGATTTCATCTTCGAAAACTGCTACAGATTACTCAGTTTGACAGACATGGAATTGTGTTTCTGCACCAGTAATTCCAAAAGAGCTGTTATGTGGGTGTTAAAACATTGGAGGAAAACGGACAAGAGGAGGGCAAAAGTGACAGAGCAAAAATACAGGAGTAGTACCTGAAACTGATCCATGCATCTACGTTCTACACTTATTATTCCAAATGGGGCTGAAGCCTATCCCTACTATGGTTGGGACAATCACACTTATTCTCTCCAAAGGACCATTTGAAAAGACCAATTGACCACACATGCATGTGTTTGTTCTGTAAGAGGAAGTCAAAACACCTGAAGAAAACCCATGCATACAAAGGGAGAACATGCAAACTCCACGTAGAAAGCTTCCCAGCTCTTGCACTGAGGCGATGATGCTAACCACCACACCACTCTGTAGCTTCGGAAACTGGTGTCCTCGAGAAATGAGAAAAAATCTTCCAAAACCTGACAGAATTTAAGAAATGCATCTGAGCTGTAATCCAATCCGTCTGCGCTTCCCTGAAGCCTCATCAGAAACGGTCTTCATGGATGACTGGCTGTCAAGAAGTCGTTCTTCAGGGAGAGAAACGGGGAGAAAAAGGCTGAGGTTTTCCAAATGACACAGGAAGTGCACCGAAAATCAGTGGCACCAGATCTGATGGAAGGGGCAAATCATTCCCAGAGCCGGCCCTCCACATTATTCGAGCAGCGTGCGATCATCTGATGGAGAACAGAGCAAAAGGCCTCAAACATCCAAAGAATAGCTTTGGGATGTCCTTCATGAATCCTGGAGATGAAAGGAAAAGAAAGGAAAGCTCGTCTTGGAGAATTCAGGCGGTGTACAAACTCTGTTTTAGCATTAGATTTAAGGTTTGGTTTGTGTTCACATTTATGTGTGTACACGTTTTACTGCACGTGTTTGCTATTTTCTTGACAAAATTTTTTAAAAGAAAGGCCACCTGTGACTTTTTGCAGTGTACCACATCTCGGAGAATGCAAGTACTGCATTCTGCCAGCGAAACGTTCCTCAAGTATCAGATTATAAATAAAAAATTGGACTCTTAATCTGTAAGATTGTTGTTGCTGGTGCAACATGTGAGCCACAGTCTCTGCTTAAGCTTAAAAAAACAACGGACTGCTTCAGCGTTTCTTGATGGAAAGCAGCTTCCCTCCAGAGCCCATCAATCACTCTGTCCATTAACTAACGAGCCCCAATGACCTATCAGGAACCCTGAAACTCTGTGAGGTCACCATGGGAATCAGAGTCTTACACACACACACACACACACAACCACATACACATTCTCATAGCTGTAAAGTGTACCAGCAGGGACTTAGCGTGTTAGCGTAGCCCTGCTGTGTAAATTTGTACCAGCTGGCAGTGACACTGGGAACAGGATGTATGAGACTCAAACCGGCAACCAGCACGGAAAACAACGCCACAAAGGATTTAAAGGGACAGTTCAACTTTTTCTGCTCAGCCTGATCTCAAATTCAACTTTATGAGCAACATGTGGAATTCAGGAAGAGAGAGCAGAGAACTACTTTGTGCATTTGTTTGTTTTTAAAAGAGCTGTTTTTTCCATCTCATGATGTGCCATCAGGCCGGTTCAGGACCAGCTTCAGGACTCTGGACTTGGTCTGAAGTGAAAGAGAGTATGAATGGCCCACATTGTTACTACAGTCAGGAAGACGTCCACCATTTTTCAAAGTACCCAACAGCTTCAGGAAAATGTTTGTTAGTTTAAAAACAAAGGGAGAAACCTTTAGGAAAATAGCAGCCATAATATCTATTGGCATAACTGCCTGCTCTGAATAAATGAAAGCACAATTTCATACGCTTTCTGTTTATTCATTGTACACATATGCAAACAAGTGATTCTGCTAATACATTTTCCAGAGCTTCAAATGACTTAAAAACATTCCTTATATTTGATGCAATATCCAGCATGTTTGTCAGAAAGTAATGGGATAGAAATGTGGTCTAATTGCAGGTAAAGACTTATCTTATTAACCTAACCATCATGAAGAAATCATAACTAAGATATTTTCAGAAATATTTACCTGGATCTCCACTTCTCAAGCAGTCTAACTTGATCGTATCTTTCTAGACTTCGAATCCAAATATAACTCTTCAGATGTTTAGAGTGGAATTACTTTGTCTTATTTCACCACAACCCAAACAAAAAAGAGAAACTGCCGAACAAATAATGGGGACAGCGTGCCATCCATCATCTCAGCAATGCAAACTGACCTAAAGTTTGTGGACTATAAAAACGTCTCCGGCCATCAGCTGCAAATGTTGATTTAAACCTAATGAAAATATCCTCGCTGTTGTTTTAGATTGTGAAACATTTGAAAGACAAACAGATGAGAAATTTCATCACTATGAAAACCAAAAGCAGAGTCTGACTAATGCCGTGTAACTGAAGCACGAACACCGCCGCAGTGAGAGGGAGCACAGAGCCAAACACAGGGGGACAAAAACAAAAGTGACATCCTGGGCTTGTGGTGGAATCCACGGCCCTGAACGACAAGACGAGGGCAGAGGACTTATTCATGGGACTCACAAGAGAGCAGGAAATTCTCCAGGAGAGTACAGATCAGGACTGATTGGAGACTAAGGCACCAGACAGAGAATTAAAGTCACAACAAGAAAGCATGAAGGAGCACAAAGGGGACATGTCAGGGAAAAATCCTCAGGAAGAACAGGAAAGTACAAATCAGAGGCGCACGACCAGGAAAACGACAACAAAAGCCAGCAGGCACTGCTTTTAAGGCGAGGGAAGCCAGGACAGGAAAGTATAGTACAAGAAAGCAGGGCAGAGTGACACAGGAGGACAGAAACGGCATGGAACAAAGTGTAAAAAAACACAACAAGGAACATGTCGGTGCACACAAATAAACTAAGAAGTATTTAGGGACAAAACAGGACAGCACATAATAAGAGAAAGGAAATGGCTAATTTGAAGTGAAGAAGCCCAAAAAAAGAAAGTGAGGAGAACTGGGGCAATGGGACAAGATAGAGCTGATTGATCAGGCCCCAAAGAGAGCGGAGTGGACTAGACAACAAAGACATCACAAGATAAGACAACAAGAACAGACGCTTCCGGAAGGGGACATCTGGGAATTGTCGGGCCTTGTGTTTTTTATTCTATCAAGTAAGGGGGAAAGGTTCCTCAAAAACACAACAAAACCAGGAAGGATGGGACAAGCAATAAGAAGATAACGAGAGCAAAGACACTAATCGAGAGCACTCTGCAAGGACAGGACAGCAGGGACAGACCGGAGGATCCAGACAGATGGTGGCTCTGATGATGCAGGAAGGGCTCCAGGTGTGGGACAACAACGTCCACAGGAAGTGACACGCTGGCAGCAGGACTCAGCTGGGGCATGATCACTAATCTAATCACTGCCGATGAGTTTAACTGATGTTATGGGGACATACATTTATTTAGGAAATTTAAGTGTGCGGTGACAAAAATAGGAAATGAACAGAACACAACAATTATTTGGTTTGTGGGTGACCCACAATTTTTCTTTAGATCAATCAAAAGAAAATGATGTGACATCGCAGGTCCTTTTTTTGCTGAGTTGTCACAATTTGGGTTATCCGACAGCCAGTAATTCAATGTGCATTAATAAACAATAGCTAAATTATTGTGTTTCTGGCACAACATTATAAAGATGGCTGAGTCCATTTTAGCTCTACTAGCATCTCCGTCCTTGGAAAGCAATCAATGATTCTCAGCCATCAAATTATTTTATGAAGACATTTCCCATGAAGCACTAATGTTTACACTCAGAGGGATTGAGGGTGCAAATGAAGGAGAATATTAGTTGGATGTGTGTGAAGGTAGATCTTTTTTTTTAAACCAGATCTTTTGGATAAGATTGATGGCTGTCTGTACTTGCCATGTTCAACATTTAACTGGACTGGGCTAGGTCTCCAGCCTTGGTGTTTTTACTACAACACTAAAGATCTCTGAATTCATCGAGATAAAAGTACAAGGTTTCTTTGTTGGTATGACCTGTGACTTTGTACGCATGAGTTCTCTCAGGGTACTTATCCTACGGTCCAAAATATGCACGCTAGGTTAATTGGAGACTCTAAATTACTCATAGGAGTGAATATATGTGGTTTTTTGCCTCGTGCACATTTGTTGGGTCCTGTGATGAACTGGTGACCGGTCCAGGTTGAGCCCTGACTCTCGTCCAGTGACAGCTGGCATAGGCTCCAACCCCCCCTATAAAACGGATAGATCAATCCATCTATGTGTTTAAAAGGAGCTTATTTGACTTCATTTCACTTTGAAGCATTTTGTTAGAAAAGGTAGATGGAAAAAATACTCAGTGCACATTAAAGAAAATGGAGACTTTTAGTGACTTCTGTATTGAGTAATCGGTAGTTAACTGGAAACTGCTGCTGTGATTTAAATCTGAAAGAGGAGAATCACTCAGCCCTGCCCCATGTTTACCAAAGCCAAATTGAAGCAAACCAGTTCTGTTCTGCTTGAGTTTACTTGTATAAATATTTGACATTTCTGGCGCTTAACATATTTAAACTAGTCAACAAATGCTATTGTTGACCATGTATGCTGCAGAAACCAGTCACTTAAATTCATCCCACATGCAGGAGCCAAATATAAACCTCAGTCACAGTATAATCAAAACCAGGAACAGACTCAGAACCGAGACTATCAGGTCAATGAAAACACAGTGTGTATTTCAGTGTGTTGATGGTGCTGATAAACAGGCTGCTCTGCCTGCTCTTTATTAGATTGGACTGCTTTTATCCACCAACACACACCGAAACTCAGTCAGCAGCCATCAATCACCGAGCATGTGCGTCAGGGGGGGAGAGATTGATGCTCTTTGAATTTACACAGTCCACAAGAACAACAAAGTCTTTCAAAGAGCTCACCTAGTGGCTGGATGGAGGGAGTCTTATCAGTTAAATGTCCTAAACAGGTGACATTTGATGTGTTAATATGAATTAGCTCAAGCAGACTCTTTGAAATGTATTTGCTAAATCGTGGGATCGGTGATCAGCTGCCAATTGTCTCCTCAAGGCGTAAATGGCACCATTTTCTTTTCTACATGCCGATGTTTATAATAAAAGACAAATGTGTCTGCGATGTTCATTAAGCAGATTATTTAAGGTCCAATCTTAATACTGTGAATTGCTCAAGCATCAGTTTTCACCAGGTCCTCAAATTCCTGTCTGAATTGATTTATTCTACTCTAAACTAAAGTTGTCATACCAGAGGACTTTCCCAGATTTATTGGAGCTTTTCGCTTTCGGCCAGCTCTAGTTTGAGTAACAGTCAAAAATGAAATTTGTATACAGAAAAAAAAAGTATCTTCTTCCAGCCTGCGCTCTTCTGGCCTGAAATCTGAAGCAGCTTACGCTCACTGAACCTTTTTTCAGCTTTCAGTAGGACCAAAAGAGTCAATCAGACAGAAAAATGGGGCTTTGTATCCCTGACGATTCAGAAGGATTAGAATTGATTGAACTGGAAATGATTCAATAAAAGACTCACCTAATGTGTGTATTCACACCAGTTGACGGAGCGGTGGGGCTTTTTGCAATAATCAGGCTCCTACAAAGTGGGACTGTGGTTTGTGTCCTGACCGATTCTGGCTTGGTCAGAATCCACAAGCTGAAAATCAGTCTTGTTCTAAGAAGAGCTGAATACTAATTACATGGCTTCTTAATGAACTCTCGGAATTGATTGTCCTCAGGAAGAGAACCTGGTGTTTCCATTGACTGACTCCTTAATGAACTTCCTCTCCTACAGACTAAAGGGCTCACAGTGATCCTGAGCTGAAATCTAGCTGGCAGCAGGAGGTCCAACCTCAATCCAGACCTGGAAGTTCATGCAATATTCCTGCATAAAACACATTTTTGTGCAGGGTTTCCTTTATGCTCTAATTTGAAATAATCAGCCTCTTTCTCAAAGTGAAACCTGGGTTCTGGAAACCATCTGTTGCTGAAGTGCTAATGATAAGCAGCAGATTAAGAAATGGCTTGCTCTGCTACAGAAAAACACCACATCGATCATTTCAGATAAAGAGCATAAAAAATGTATTAGATAAGCATGGAGAGAATAGATATAAGCATGTGCCTAAAATAGCTTAATAGAGTTCAGTTCAGAGAAAATTTGAGAAATTAAAGGGAATGAAAAGATGTAATCTTTTATTGCCAGTTTCTGGGAGCTGTGTTTGTTCCCAGCCCCGTAACTGAAAGCTGACACCTCCTCCCCCACCCTGTGATATTTTTAGGTATGTTTAGGTTTGTTGGACTTAAATAACCAAAGGCAGCAAAATTATTCATTGACTCCCAGTCTGTTTTTTGTTACTTTTAAACCAAAACAGTTATTTGATATTTTTTTATCTACATATTTTTCAAATCTGTAAGACAGATCCCCAGAATAAAACAAAATAAAACAGGCCCGATAGACGCAGAACAACATGTTCACTCTGAGAAATTGCAATCCAGGGAAATTGTTGTAACCAGTGGCTGTGGTCTTTCTGCAGGAGTGATGGGAATGGTGGAGATGGATGAGTTTGGAGACAGAGGGGTGGACTTTGCAGTGTGGGACATGACCGATCTGGACACCGGAGAGTTTCAGGTAAAACAAATGCCTCATTAAGCATCCTGGCATAACAACTCAGAGACGAGTTAAGAGCCTCAGTCGAGGCAGGTGCTGACTATTCGCTGGAGGGCTGTTTATTTTGGAAACACTTTTGTCTTGTTCCACAAAAAAGATAAAAACAAGAAAATAAATGTGAAAGTTTGGAGATATTTGTTTTTGTATCTGCTGTTATTTCGTGCGGGTGCACTGTGTGGTGTTTCAGCAGAGAGCTGAACGTCAGGAATCTCTTCAGGTTTCACTGTTGTGAGAGTCACTTTGCACATCTGTGTGGATCTTTGTTTGTTTCCACCTTGAAAAAGTCTAATTTCAGATCAATTCTGCATCAGACAAAAGCACGTCTCAAATTTTTAACTCAAGCAAATGATTACATTATAAATCAAAGTATATCTGAACCATTGTTGTTGTCTTTTTGTGGAGCAATTGTTCAGCAAAAATAAATGCTTCTGTCCACAATCAATCTTTGAATCCTATACCTATACCTCAAGTCAATCTCCAAGCTTTTTCCTCAGAGCATTTCCAGCTTCCTAACAAAAACCTGCCTAAAATCGACCATCAGAAGCAGATGATTTGTTTATATTCAGATCAACTGCATCAGAGCCCATAATACAGATGAAGACTAACCAATAAACACGTGAAGCACGGACCAGTCAAAATGTGTCGGGCAGGGTAGGCAACGCCACGTGTGTGTGTTTTCAGGTGGTGTGTGTGTACAACAGCAGCACCAAGCAGCTGGTCATGCAAAAGGGTCTGAACTTCCAGTGGCCCGGAGGCTCCCCACCTCCAGACGTGCCCAAGTGTGGCTACAAGAACGACAATCCAGCCTGCCTTGCACGTATGAACGCAGTCTGCAGACACACACTGACATTCTCCTGACACAACTAACAGACACACACCCTCTCACCTCAGAGACATCCACAGACCAAAAGTGCAACTATAGACCACAAACACAAGCGCAGACACAGATGTATACGACACACACTTACAAAAACTCTTATTTAAATATATGTGCCCCTACCGACCCCAAACACAACTACACACTGTGAACACACAGACACAACAGACACATTTCCAGATAAGATAACCGTGTGCTGACCCAGCTAGAAAACAAAGACTGCAAATGTGCTTACATAAACCCGTGCAAACTACAAAAACACACCGGACACACAGATCGTAACACACCAGCACACGCAGCCATAAATGCTGTAAACTACACACAAACATAACCAATCACAGATAACACACACACAATTACTCACATGCCTACTTGTTATAAGTGTCCTCATAGATATGATCAGTTGCTGTGCGTTGTCTGATTAAATCAGAAAAATGATTCAGTTAACCCCCAAATAAGCTACGGACCACATGCAGAAAATGCTGTGGTTATCACAGGCCATCACAGTAAATTAACAGACTAAAATAAGTTATATTTGATAATGAAGTTCTAATTATTTATTAAAAAGTAATTATTAAATTGTAAATTGCCTTTTTCTTAAAGTTCCCCACCCTCCTGTTTTTAAAATACTGTTTTATCACTCAATTAAACAGATTTCAAACAGGCTGCCCAAAGTGCCCAAAGATGGTAATTAAATTATCAAAACTCATGAATTTATTGTTTTTTCATTTTAATTTTAATGCATTGATCATTCATAGATCAGTGTTAAGAAGCTCAAAAAGAAAGCAAACAGCATAGTCCTCTGAAATGGTCTGGTGCAAGGACTGGAAATTAAAATTTAAAAAAGCAACTTATGTTCACCGGATGTTTGGAAGATCTTCATAAAGTCGAAGGAACATCTGCTTAAAAGCGCGTAAAATGATTATAACAAAGCCTGCCTCCGTGGCACAGCCTATGTTTTACATTAGTTGGGGTTTCTGTGAGTGTCAGGAGTCAGTGTGGGGGATTTCCTCACATTCAAAGTCCCGGGGTAGCTCATTTCCATACATACACACGCTTAAAGCAGGGTGCCCCGGCCTCTCCTGACCAGATCTGTCGCCTCTCGCCCTCACAGGCACGGTCACGATGCATCAGATGGTTGCCATGGTGATCTGCTTTGTTTTTGTCCTCATCGTCACCATCACCATCTTCATCTACAGGTGAGGCACAAATAGGTTTTTGCCCTTTGAGTAAACACACCCACACGAATGTCCAGTTTGACCCTCAGATGGGTCCAGACGAAGATACAGGAGCACAGGAGAACACCCTGCTTTGTGGCAGTTCAAGCTCTCACAGCCCCTCTGTCTCCCTCTCTCTCTCTTTCTCTCTCTCCATTTTCTTTTTCCTTCCTTTTTTCCTCCTTGCCTCCCTCCTTCCACACATCCTCCATTCTTTATCTCTCTCTGTCATAATAGAGAGGTCACAGCGAGGCCCAGAATGAGCGGATGGAGAATTAATGTTTGAAAAAAAAAAAGCATCCAAAAGGACCTGACTCTTAACTTTTCCACACATTAACACACAGAAATTTGTAGCTTTTGAGAAACATATTCACTTTCTAAGAGGTTTAGCAGATCTGAGAACAGCCCACTTCCCTCTGCATGTGTTTGTAACAACTATATTACATTTTGTGACTCAAAATATGCTGCTGTGTTTGAATACTAAATTAGCTTCCTAGTATTATTGATGTTAGTATAGTAGAGTATACATTATAGGTTTGGTTAAAGTTGATAAAGGAACCTGTTGTAATCTGTGTGCTGGTATTTTTCATATTTAAACAAAACACAAGTGATTGCGAACAAAGTAAAACATAGAGAGCAGAGAGCTTGAAATAAGTTCAAGGATGATACTTGGCTGGTTTCTAAACATATATATATTGAAACATTACATTTAGTTATCGTACTGTTTCCCTTTTTTATGAAATGATAATAAACTTGTATATGGAGCAAAGACTTCAGGTGTATGTGGGTTCTTTTTTTAAAAACACTTTGAATTGCAATATTTAGTAAAATCAATGATAAATGAAAAGGACTAGGTATTTTAAACCTTGTCAGCTTTCATGAGGTGTCCCAGAATGTTTGTGACTGAAAAGTTCCCTCAACATGACAAACTTAGTCCACGGGGAGAGAGAAGCCACCTCTCTCGATCAGAAAGGGACTTTGGCAGGCTGCTCGACTCGGTCCGCTCAGTGGGTTGACGCGCAGAAAGCTGCTTTTCCAACACTCATGCTGTTTCTGTCTCTGTTTTGGCTGACGGACTCACTCTCCACCTCCCTTTTTGGTCCTCACATTTCGCATTGTTTTCCCCGTCCTCCTCACTTATTTTTTAACCCCTCTACTCTGCAAACACACGCACACACACCTGTCCTCCTGTCTGTCGAATAGGAAGTTGAAGCTAGAGAGTGAACTGGCAGCTCAGCTGTGGAGAGTCTCCTGGGACGACATCCAGATAAGCAACTTGGACAAAGTTCTGAAGAGAACGTGCAGCAGGCTCACCATGTCTCTGGTAACACATGTTGTATTCTGTAATGATAGTCTGCTCGCTCATTATTGAGTTGATTTCACCTAATTTATTAAAGACGGTCTCAATAACCACCTGCCAGATATGAAACTTCGGTAAAACAAGCGTTTGCTGGCATGTTCAAAATGGTCCAGCCATCATATGTTCACATAAAGTTGGTTTTTTTTCAATATGCCATCGGTAGAAAACATTATTCCAGCCTTCTGTCAACATCACCATTTTCCCCAATAAGAGCCAAACTACAAGATGCAAAAATTGATTTATAATTAGAAATGATCTAAACTATGTTCATGCAGTACATTTTATCCACTGCACTGTGTAGCAATTGTAATATTGTGTCTGTCTTGTGTCTCTGCAGAAGGGCTCCAACTATGGCTCCCTGATGACTATGGAGGGAAACTTCCAGATCTACACCAAAACCGGATACTACAAGGTCGGACACAGGCCCAAGCTAACAGCAACATCGCATGTCACATGTCACATGTCACAATCTTTTTTTTTTTTCCAGGGAAATCTGGCAGCAATCAAGTATATCAGCAAGAAACGCATTGAACTAACAAGGAAGGTCCTGTTTGAACTGAAACATGTAAGAATGGCCTCTGACTAGACACGACAGTGACTCTTTTCAGTCATGTCTAACATCTCATTTTAAGATGAGTGCCCGGCTTGTTGGGCGCTGACATGGACCCGTCTTATTTTTTTGCAGATGCGAGACGTTCACAATGAACACTTAACACGCTTCATTGGTGCCTGTATCGATTCCCCAAACATGTGCATCATCACGGAGTACTGCCCGAGGGGCAGCCTTCAGGTACATCACGCCCCGAATCTGGACCAAAATACACCCATTACGCCCTGTATCAGTTGTCGGTATTCTTCTATTAACCATCAGCACCGGTGCATTAGCCGTCAGAGCTGCTTTATAAATCTGAAGTGCCGCCCTGTCAGGGCACGTTCTACTGATAAGAATAATCTAACAATAACAACCTCTCTTAACAATCAATACTCTATTAACAATCAGAACTAACAGCCCTCCATCAGCTAAATCTATCGACCATAAAAACCCATTTTTCATGAAGCAGTAACCCTCCCGAGCACCGGTTCCATCCATCTGTCAAAAGTGTCAGTAGGCAGTATCCCTTCATCATCCATCAGTACTGCTCTCTGACCCTGTAGCCAAAAATGCCGCTTCAGTAAGCGCTCTGGAAGTCCTCTAACTCTTCGTCATACTTCTTTAGATGTTCTCCCACCTCTCAGTTATAGTTACTAGTCTGCACTGTAACCTAGCAACCTCCTGCCATAGTAACCTAGCAACGTGAGAGGACATGTCAGCCAGCAGTGGGCTGATGTGGGCTGCGTGGGTTTGGGTTGTTGCCAGATGACCGCTGGATGTGAGAGCGGTGCGAGTTATTTTCTGCCCTGCGAGGAGAGGGATACTTTTAGTGGAAGAACAACTGTCATAGAAACATCTTCACAAAAGTGGGAGCAGGCACACTCCCCAATTGGACAGAAATGTGGTTTAAGATAGAATAAAATACATATGGGGACTTAGGTGCTGAGGTTTGTGTGTGTTTACCCACCAGGACCTGATGGAGAGCGAGAGCATCACACTGGACTGGATGTTCAGATACTCTCTTATCCATGACATCGTCAAGGTAACAGCCTGTCATTCAATCTCTCTGGGTGGAGTCTCTGCTTTTGTCCCAGGTTGTGTAGGTTTATGATTTTTAACCATATTGGGTCTGTTATTACTTTGTTTACCTCCACTGCTTAAGCACACGCCCACTCAGTCATTCAACAACACAGCTGGTTAAAGAAAACTCACACAAACAACCAGATGGCAACACTGAGGTCAATGTTTGCAGAAAAGTCCCGTTTAGTGTCCAGACATCTGCCCTAGCTCATTCAAATTATCCCAGATTCAGAACTTCCTCACAGGCTTTTACCTGTTTTGTTTCTTTTCCGTTTTGTCTCTGCTCAGGGCATGGCGTTCCTCCACAACAGTGTCATCGCCTCCCATGGAAATCTGAAGTCATCCAACTGTGTGGTGGACAGTCGCTTTGTCCTGAAGATCACCGATTATGGTCTGCAGAGTCTCCGGACCAGCAGCTGCCCTGAGGATACGCATGCCTACTACGCACGTATGACACACACACACACACACCGAACGCACACTCAGTCTGAATGGGGGATAATTAACGCACAGCTGCTTGAATGCGCGTCCAGCGGGTTTATTAATTCGGGAGCATTATTTTTTATGATTGTTTCTGATTACTTGGCAGGGAAGCTGTGGACGGCTCCCGAGCTGTTGAGGACAGAGTGTCCACCCCTCTGCGGGACTCAGAAGGGGGACATCTACAGCTTTGGTGTGATCCTTCAGGAGGTGGCTCTTCTTAGAGGAGTCTTCTACCTCGACACACAGTCTCTCACCCCAAAAGGTCAGTGCGAGGCGTGGACAGCACTACAGGAGGGAACCCCACGCGTGAATTGTTTGCTCTGTGCTGAAGCACAGTTGTGATGGAGCCCTTGTTTTATTTACATTCCCCTGTGGCAGCTGGATGGCAGCTGGATGGCACACTCCTGGCGGGACGCACGTCAACACGTCAGTGATTTCTTTCAGGAGCTGTCAGCTCACACTCTCTGAGCGTCACACGCTACCTTAACTTCTAAAGCAAAAAAATCACGGTGGTGACGGCTGACTGTGAACAGCCACCGGCTGCAGGTTTACTGTAATGCAGAACCAAAATGGACATATAGAAATACAGAATGAAGTGGAAAGACGTCAGAAAGTTTGTGAGGACTGTGTAAACATAAAACCTAGACAAGCTGTAAAATGCGAGGGGACACATAACAGTGAAAAATACAAGAGGGCTTGCTTTTAAAAAAAATCTTTTACTTCTACAAATAATAATAAGTCTTTAACATGATCTTCCTGTTCCCCAGAAATCGTCCGGGCAGTGATTCAGGGCGGCGTGCCCCCCCTCCGCCCCTCCCTCTGCTTCCACAGTCACAGCGAGGAGCTCGGTGTGCTTATGCAGCGCTGCTGGAGCGAAGAGCCAAGCGAGCGGCCAGACTTCAACACCATTAAGATCCTGCTGAGGAAGCAGCACAGGTGTGGAGGCTGCATCATTTACCTGACCGCAAAGAAATCTGCCCTTTATAAAACTCAAACTTTTGGTTTTGATTTCTTATCATTTCTATGCATCTATAAATCATTGAATAACTACCAAATAAGTAAACACCAATGTTGTGTTTTAATTGATTAGTTAATAGTCAAAGAATACAGAAAGACCAGAAAATATTCCTTAAGTTTATCATGTCATCAACTGATTTTCATGAAGTTTTTTATGAGTTTGAGCTCTATAAAGACCTCACTGGTTTCTGGATGTCTAAAGAAGTGATGAAACTTATGCTAAAAGTGAATAATGAACAGCTCCATCATTTCTATGTAACAAATACTAACATGAATACAAGGAAGCTCGATCATCATTATCTGTTCACCAGAAGATCATCAATCTGTGAAGAGAAAACTCTTGTAAAATCTTGGTTCCATGTCGCTCTTTCCTCTGTTTATCCTTTCGTGTGTGACCTGTTTTTAGAGGTTATGGTTCCAACATCCTGGACAACTTGCTGTCTCGTATGGAGCAGTACGCTAACAACCTGGAGGAGCTGGTGGAGGAGCGAACTCAAGCTTACAATGAGGAGAAACGGAAAGCGGAGGCGCTGCTGTACCAGATACTGCCACAGTAATAATACAAAGTCAAATGACATTTTAATAAGGCCCTGTGCCAAATATCACATATCACCACAATGCTGGTACATAAAACACTCCTTATTGAGGTTCGTGGTGGTATCAGGGTTCTGTTTGTGTGTCAGTTCTGTAGCGGACCAGCTAAAACGGGGTGAGACGGTTCAGGCCGAAGCTTTCGACTCCGTCACCATCTACTTCAGTGACATTATAGGCTTCACCGCTCTGTCTGCCGAGAGCACGCCGTTACAGGTCAGCAGAGTAAAACACATTTCAAAGCTGTTGCTCACTTGAAGTCTCAAATCTGAACATCATGAGGTCAGAACCTGGAACCACCAGAGTGCCACCTGGTGGAGAGAATCCTAACTGCTGCGCTGTCACATTCGGCTTTGATATTGAAAATCTGTTCAGCAGTTCGGATAAAGGCTTTTCTGTAATAAGACAAATGTTGAACTGAGCTGTTCACATCTGCAGGTGGTGACCTTGTTAAATGACCTTTACACCTGCTTTGATGCAATCATCGACAACTTTGATGTTTACAAGGTAAGAGATACTTAAACTACTCAATTGTTCTCTTTCTGCTGAGATTGGCTAACATCAGAAGCAGATCAGTTTTAAGATCTGCATGTGTTACCTTCTCAGGTGGAGACCATCGGGGACGCCTACATGGTGGTCTCCGGCCTGCCCGTCAGAAACGGTAAGCTTCACGGTCGGGAGGTGGCCCGGATGTCTCTCGCTCTGCTGGACGCTGTCAAGAGCTTCAAAATCAGACACAGAGCCGACCAGCAGCTGCGGCTCCGGATCGGCATCCACAGCGGTACGATAAACGCTGCCACTGACCTGCAGCAGTCACAATGAACATCGCAGAGCAAACCACCAAAAAACTGATAGCCATTATCACATTTTTGCTCAGGTACTGTGTGCGCCGGTGTGGTTGGGTTAAAGATGCCCAGGTACTGTTTGTTTGGAGACACTGTCAACACAGCATCACGCATGGAGTCCACTGGAGAGGGTAAGCCTGCCTCCTGCTGGAGCGCTTCAGTGTCAGATCCAAACTTACACCAGTAGACCATGACATCCAGAATATAGACGCCCACTGCCCTCATAACCCAATACAATAAGGAATAAATGAGCCAAGCTGTGTTTGGTCATCACATGTTGGCAGTGTAGGTATAAATGTTCAAACTGTCTTGTTAAAGAACTATGAAAGGCTAACTCTAGTTGTGGATACCAGGAGCCCTGTAACAATTGTAAGCCTGCATTTGAGCTGCTCATAAGGCTTTAGTCTTAATTTATGTCTTCTCTCATGTATCTCATTCTCTCATATCATTCATGCTGCATCCACCTGTTTATGACCACAAAATAATTGCAAGGAAAGCATTGAAGGATGCATACATTTCTAGAATCTAGAAAAAATAAAGAAATCTTGTTTCCCAAAGGCTTTCTAAGTATCTGTGAACTGTAAAAAGGGTTTGTGCTCATTTGACACAAAGGAATAATAAGCTGTGATGCCGCAGTGTTGATCTTCATTTGTGATTAAGTACTTTAAAATAATAACCAAGAAGCTAATGAAACGAGTGTTACTTTGAGTATTTTTTCTCTTCCTCATATTCTCTTCTTGTATCTGTAGTTAGGATTGGAGGAGTGTAAGCATAAATATCTTATGATGCAACAACTGTTGACATTTCTAATTTATTATGTGTGATTCTGGTGCCATGTTTCCCCAGCCTTAAAGATTCATGTGTCGGAGGCAACTCGTCAGGTCCTGCTGGAGTTCAGCTGCTTCCAGCTACAGCTCAGAGGAGAGATCGAGGTTAAGGGGAAAGGGCGTATGAGGACATACTGGCTGCTAGGAGAAAATGATAAAAACTGACAAACTGATAGACACTGACAAAGGACTTGTGAAGGACCAGCTTAAGCGGATGATCGATGAGGGGCAGAATAAAAACAGCTGTAAGACACCAGTTGCATCAAAGCTGCCCTTTTGTCCGATAAGTTACATGTGACATCACCGAAAGGACGTCTACCAGAGAGCACCTGTAGAGAAGACACGGATGAATGTTTCACTGTAAAATAAATCAACTGAAAAAAGTTGTGTAAATATAGAAATAAAAATGTGTGTTGTTACGTCTGCGTTATTGTCAAATGCAATTCTGTCATTTTAAATTAAGCATAAACTTATCATTTTTAATGTGTGTCAGCTAGTTTAGGTTTGTGCACAAGACCTCACAACCAAAGGTCAACTGGCAATGCTCATTTATTTAGAACCAACTGGTATTTATCAGTCAAATCAGTTATATTACAGAATTTAAATTATTTATGCTAGCTAGACACTTCGCTTGAAATATAAAAATACTGAGCTGTTGTTAGCCTTGTGTACTTCAAATACCTCCATTTTCAGAATACTAGCACTGGAAGAATTAACCATGACAAACGTTGGTGCTATTATCGGCCACAGTCATAAGTACTAGAGCTTTGGATGATTGTAGCTGTATTGCACTGACATTTTTAGCCGTGTTGATGAATACATTCTTTGTAAACAAGGTGAAGTGATGTCCACGCAGGTGGTCTCCAGGCAGCATGCCGGGGATTGGCTCCTGGTCTTCTCTCCTGTTATTGGTTGAAACTGACGTCATTCAACCCTATGAGTAAATTGATTGGTTTCAAGCGGAATGGTTGCCGCCTCGTCCCTCAGCTTGATCGGTGCGGATGTCCGTTATGTTACTGTGGTAGGACGGTGTCACAGAGTAAGATCCACGGTCCTAGCTGTCCCCAAATAAGTTTTAAAAACACACACTAACAGGCCGAAGCGACTCACAGCAAGCTTGCAACCCCGACCGTAGCCCCGGACTATTCGTTTTACCCCCACAAACACAAATAACACTCCTGCACCGGCAGTCCTAGTCCTTCACAGCTCCGCGGGGCCCGGCGAGGCGCGGCGGGAGCAGATGGAGCCTGCACCGGCGAAAGCGAAGCCACAGGGCCGGCTCCTGGTGTCCACTCAGTTGGACGCCAAAGACGAGTTGGAGGAGGTAGGAGCATCATTTTACCTGGCCGAATTGGAGACAAACACAGAAATGAGCCGGGAAATAGTGTGTTTTACTTGTAGATATTATCCATTTTACTTCTGAACAAGGAACGGATACAAAGACGTGATGGAACCATTTTATCAAGTGCAACCTGCTAACAGGCTAGTTAGCATGGATAGCAGAATGCTAACAGCAGTGGCTCCGGAGATCAGTGCTGTGGGGTGCATGGGCATATTTTTTTAGGTCACAAGCTCAATATGAGACTATTACACTAAATGTTCATGTTGTATGTGCTCTCTGGAACGACACACTGGTGTTATGAAGTCCCAAAGCTTTGGAATTGTTAGCCTAGCATGCTAATTCTATGTAAACATATGGATGAGACCTGTGACAGTTGCGCATGCGTGCTGTTTCACATGTCAGAACGACGAAACCCTGACAGTTGATCCTTTTAATGTTTTAAAGGGTATTTTCGGACTATTGAGTTTTACTTTTAAATCCAATCCTTTACCATTGTTGTTAATTTTGCAGTTTTGTTTGGTGTAGATTTTGTGTATCTTTGTTTATTTTCTTGTGGTTTGTTATGATTGTTCTCTTAATGATATCATTGCTGTTCATAATTATAAGAATGTCGTGTTAAACTCTCTAAAACATTTGCCATATTCCTTGCCAGTCTGCATGCCAATCTGCATTTGAAAGTTTATTTTGTGGTTTAGTTTGACCTTTGAATTAATTTATGCTTTTTGTTATTTTTATTGGTAGGTTTATAGATTGTTGGCATATTGTTTGCTGTTTGTTGCTGTTTGTGTGTTTTTTTAATTGTATTTTTGGTGTTGTGTTTGTTTGCAGAGATTGGAACGGTGTGTTGGTATTGTCCAGGCCTTGACCACTGGACTGTCAGAGAGAGAAGCCAATGATGCACTTACTGCCAATGTAAGTAACACATAGCATCCATGACATACTGTATCCAAAACCTAATTCCATCGCTTATTCTGTGACTTATAGTATTGAGTTCTATTGTTCAAACTTTGTCTCCCCCCCCCGTTTTTAAACACTTAGTTTGAGATGGTTGTCAATATTCTTATTCAAAACAAATTACATGAAGCTATGATTTCTGCATGTTTTCTCTTGCTGAATTGGCTATAATGCTTAAATTTCCCTTGATTAAAATAAACTACTATTTTGTTTAATTAATGTATAAAATCCTTCAGGTATGCAAAGGTCAGCAACAGCATGAGGAGGTGTGTTTGGGTCTGTTCACTCTGGCCCTCATTGAGCCAACTCAGGCCCAGAGGGTGAGTTACCTCTTTATCTTCTGTAATTTTTAACATTGTTGCCTTAAACTGTGAAGCCAATGTGTATTTATGTGTATTGTAACAGTCTTACAGAGACATGACCCTGGTGAATAGAGATGGGATGAATGTAGTTCTGGTAAAAATCAACCAGATATTGATGGAGAAGTTCCTGAAGCTGCAGGACGTCCCGAGAACGCAGGTAAAATTCTGAACTCAACACAAATACACACAAAAAGTAAAGTACTGGCACAGGGCTTGATGGAGTTTCGTAACATGATGCTGACATGTTGGCAGCTGGTTTGGCTGGTCAGAGAGCTGGTGAAAAGCGGAGTGATTGGAGCTGACGGTGTCATCATGACTCTCCTGAAACAGATCGCAGGTCAAACTCTTTGTGATTGCACAATTTATTCTAAATGTTTAGTGTCATCAGCTCTGCTTTAATGTCGTTTTCCGGTTGGCTGTGTGCAGGTGGAGACATCTCCGCAAAGAACTTATGGCTGGCAGAGAACGTCCTCGATATCCTGCTGGACCAAAAGTAGGCCACACGTCTTCATCCGTGTTCTAAATGTTTTTGCCCATCTTGTGCATTTACTGTGTAAAGTAGCTGATTATTCTGTTCTCTGAAGGGAATGGGTGTTGAAGAGCGGGATGCTAATAGCAATGTCGGTCTACACCTACCTTCGCCTGATCGTCGACCACGGAACCCAAAACCTGTTGCCTCTTCGCCAGAAAGAAGTCGATTTCTGCATCAGCATGCTAAGAGATAAGGTAGTGAAGGGAGCAGGAAGGGGACGCATTGGCTGTTTTTGCCTCATGGTCGTGCTGACAGCTTCACCTCCCTGTCTCTGCAGTTCATGGAGTGCCTGATAATCGGCAGAGATCTTGTTCGTCTGCTGCAGAATGTTGCTCGAATCCCTGAGATGGAGCTTCTCTGGAGAGACTTGCTGCACAACCCACAAGTTCTCAGTCCTCAGTTCACTGGTAATGCTCTGTTGTTAATCATTCTGAGTAAATAACAAGCTACTTAAGGCTCATTAGATTGTATTTCCCTTTGTCGGGAAATGGCATGTGATCTTTGATCCATATTCTGCTTATTCTAACATTTCATGCTGTATCGTTCCCATGCTAAAGGTATTCTTCAGCTTCTGACAGCACGGACCTCTAGAAAGTTTCTGGCCTGTCGCCTCACACCAGACATGGAGACAAAGCTACTGTTCATGACTTCCAGGGTATTACGCTGCTTCTGTGTTTTCTGTCCGTCACTGCCTTAAGCTGTGCCCCACATGTCACTCTCTTCCATCTGGGACTCATTTCTTTGTGTGTCTCCTCTCATGCTCAGGTGCGGTTTGGGCAGCAGAAGCGTTATCAGGACTGGTTTCAAAGACAGTACCTGTCCACAGCAGAGAGCCAGTCACTGCGATGCGATCTAATTCGATATATCTGCGGGGTGGTCCATCCGTCCAATGAGGTGCTGAGCTCTGACATCCTACCGCGCTGGGCTATCATTGGTTGGCTTCTTACCACCTGCACGGTAAAAAGATAGGGCCTTAATCTGATAGTCTGGAGGCGATTATCAAAAGTCTGTAACTAATTGCAAGTGTTTTGTGTCCCTGAAGTCGAATGTGGCTGCCTCCAATGCCAAACTGGCTCTCTTCTACGACTGGCTTTTCTTCAACCCAGAGAAAGACAGCATCATGAATATAGGTAACCCTCACACACCAACCTAACTAAACCCAGCCTCAGCTCAGCGTTGAAACCAGAACTGAGCTTCAGTGGAAATCATCTGGGAATTAAATAGTGAAAGTCACCTGTGTTGGTGATCTTTTTGTTTCAGAACCAGCCATCCTGGTGATGCATCACTCTATGAAACCCCACCCTGCCATCACAGCCACACTGCTGGACTTCATGTGCAGGGTAACATGCAGGCAGAATCTTTAAACAAGCTGAATGCATTATGTGCTGTAAATAGAAAACACTGAAAATGTTTCTTCAACTCGTCTCTCGTTTCCTCCACATCTCCTCAGATTATTCCTCACTTCTTTCCTCCGTTGGAGTCTCAGGTTCGTCAGGGTGTCTTCAACTCCCTGAACTTCATCATGGAGAAGAGAGTGCTGGCGTAAGAATTTCACTTGTCACTTGGTCCATCCAATACTCATAAAGATTTGTCAGTCACACACCGGACATAGCTCATTTATGATTGTTGATCTCCCTCTTTTTCTCTCAGTCACCTCGCTCCACTGTTCGATAATCCAAAATTAGACCGAGAGCTTCGCTCAATGCTTAGAGAGAGATTTCCTGAATTCTGTAGCCCGCCATCCCCGCCAACTGAAGGTAACACTGGCACACGAATTTTACACACAGAGCAATCATACCGACTTTAGAAATGTTTTGTAGTCAATAGAAAGATGGAGGGGGGGAAGCAGCTGTAATGTTTAAACTCTTCCATGTCCTTCAGTTAAGTTGGAGGAGGCTGCTTCTTTGGAAATGGACAACCATGTCCTGGACAAGGAGGAGGATTTTAATGAGAACACAGAAGCCGCTTTCAGTGATGATGAGGAGGAAGTCAACAACAAAGGTAAAATCTAGTGACCATTAATGGGCAGCAGATCAGAGTGGTGTGTCTTTTAAACTGCAAAACCACAAAACCCCCAGTTGAGTCCACTTTAACCTAATAAGAACTGTGTTTTATGTGGGTTAAAGGGGACTCACAGGAGCTGATAGGAGTTCACAGTCATACCCAGTTGTTTCAGAGCCACTTAATAATAATTTCGGTGTAAAATTTCCTTGCACCACAAGACACCACCTGTTTTCCCTTTACTCAGCTGGAAAGAAGAGGGAGTTCAGATTCCATCCGATCAAAGAAGCTGTCACTGAGGAACCGGCCGACATCACACCCTGGCTTGACCAGTTAGACGACACCATGAAAGAAAAGGTGCAGCAGCTTCAGAAGACCAGGTAAGGCCAGGTTACAGTGCTCGCTCAGATCCTCGGATCCATCTGAGAATCAGAGTTCACTCTGAGAAACATCTGTTTGTTTTCTGGTTTTGTTCTCTCTCCCCAGTGACACAGAGACGCAGTGTGAAATGATGCAGGAGATTGTTGATCTGATCTTGGAGGTCAGTTTTCTTTCCTTGTTTCATGTTTCATTATAGACTGTTGACATGGGAGAACTATAAAAGAACAGTTGATACAGAGTTAACATGTCGAAAATACAGAAAGCGTCCCCCAAACACATATACATCATCTGCAGAGAAACTAACTGGGTCATTTTAAACTGATGGAGCCAAATCACCCGGCTTAAGAAAAGAGCAGTTGTTCCATATTTGTATTTAAGGATCATGAATAGAGGTCTGCAGCTGCCTTCAGGTGAATTACAGACTGAGAAGAAACATTTACAACTGCAGTGTTGTTAGTTGTTTTTATGTTTCTCCCATTAAAGATGAGAAAGTCTTTTTTTCTTTTTCATTCTTTCATATTGATGAATATTAATGAGGTCCTGATCTATCTTGCATTCGGGGTGCCCTCAATGTATTTTTTTGTTTTGACAGTTGTCATTGTGAATTAAAGTCTGTGTTCTACTTTCTTTTGTTTTTTTAACCTACAGGAGGACTTTGATTCAGAGCAGATGTCTGCATTGGTATCCTGTCTGGCTGAACTGTTTAAAGATCATTTTAGGGGGGACGTCCTGCCAGAGGAGATCACTGAGGAGTAAGACTGTCCTCTCTGTCTGACTCACCTGTCTCTGTTTACCTGCCCATCTCTGATCACTGCTTGTTCTCTGTCCAGGTCGCTGGAGGAGTCGGTCTGCAAACCCTTCTGTCTCATCTTTAGGAACCTTGTCACCATGCAAGAGGACAACAGCGGCTTCTCGGTGCTGTTGGACATGTTGGCAGAACTTTACCAGAAGCAGCCAAAGATTGGATACCACCTTTTGTATTACCTGAAAGCCAGGTGAGCATATGACCTCTGACATTAGATACAGCCTCAAACTTCACACTGCACATGTGAACATTATGATAAGAACATTATGAATGAAATCTGTATATGTCTGCCCACAGTAAAGCAGCGAATGGGAAGATGATGCTCTATGAGTCGTTTGCCCAGGCGACGGCTCTCGGGGACCTGCACACCTGTCTGATGATGGACATGAAGGCTTGTCAGGAGGATGATGTCCGGCTTCTCTGCTACCTCACACCCTCCATTTACTCGGAGGTAAGGAGACTCAAAATGTCCTCACTCACGCTCTCTGAATCTTTTGTCCAAAAAAATGCAGTGCACACCACATTAGGTGAGAGTTGTTGTATTTTTTTCTGTTTTTATCATTCAGTTTCCAGATGAGACGCTTCGAAGCGGCGAGCTGCTAAACATGATTGTCGCGGTTATTGACTCAACGCAGGTAAGATCGAGCCGTCCCATCAAGGCGCCTCTGCCACCGGGGGGGCCCTTCTGTGTCACTAACCAGGATGTCACCTGTCTGTGCAGTTACAGGAGCTGATGTGCCACGTGATGATGGGTAACCTGGTGATGTTCCGGAAGGACTCAGTCCTAAACATCCTCAGTGAGAGACTTAAGATTTAACCACACTTAAGGTTTACCTCAAGACTCTAGTTCATCTTCATGTCTTCTTAATTTCCCCTTTGCGTTCACAGTTCAGTCTCTTGACTGGGAGACCTTTGAGCAGTACAGCACCTGGCAGCTGTTCCTTGCCCATAGTATCCCTCTGGAAACTATCATACCCATCCTGCAGCACCTCAAATACAAAGGTAACCACTGAAAAATCTTTAACCACAAAATATTCAACTGTTTTGTTGCTTGTCAACAGCTTTCAACTTAATGTCTTTGTTTCTCAGAACATCCAGAGGCCTTGTCCTGCCTGCTGTTGCAGCTCCGCAGGGAAAAGTAGGACACGTAGAAACCATGTCTGCTCTTACATGTCTTGTCTTTGATGCCCCATTAATGCTCCTCTCTGTGATTGTGTGGCAGGCCTAGTGAAGAAATGGTGAAGATGGTCTTGAGTCGCCCCTGTCACCCTGAGGACCAGTTCACCACGAGCATTCTGAGACACTGGGCGTCCAAATATGACGACACACTGGGAGAACACATCAAGGCCCAGCTGATCAAAAACAACAACCAGCCGCGTAAAAGGCAGAGGTGAGCACACCTAATCAGTATATCCTCAGAGATAAGGGACAGAGAAGGTCAAACGTCCCGAGATGAAAGTTTGCTGTCCGTCTCCGTCCCCAGTCTGCGTAGCTCCAGCAGTAAACTGGCTCAGCTGACCCTGGAACAGATATTAGAGCACATGGACAACCTGAGACTGAGTCTGAGCAACATGAAGAACAACTGTCAGTCCACACACACTCACACGCAGAGTTATTCATTGCTTGTTAGTGACAATATTTCGGTTAGTTATTGTTTGCTTGTCTCTTTCAGTCTTTACTCAGACCCCGATCCTTCAGGCTCTGCAGCACGTCCAGGCCAGCTGTGACGAAGCCCATAAAATGAGGTGCTCACACACAAAAGAACCTGCTACTGATGACCTCACTCCTGCAGTTGTTGACTTCTCTCCCTTGCTCCGCAGGTTCAGCGATTTGTTCGCCCTGGCCGAGGAGTACGAGGACTCTCAGACAAAGCCCCCAAAGTCGCGACGAAAAGCCCCGGCCTCATCGCCTCGCTCCAGAAAAGGAGTGGCTCCGCCCACCAACAACGAGGAGGAGAGTGCTTCCACCAGTGCCTCGGTGCGTAAACACCCCGTACTGGGGAACAGAGCCGCGATGGGGCTGGTTCAGGTTTCACTGTGACGCTGCTCTGTGTGTTGTAGGAGGAAGAAGATTCCAAGCCCAAAGCACCGAAGAGGAAGCGGAAAGGCTCATCGGCCGTGGGCTCTGACAGCGACTGACGGACCCTTCCAACGTGAACAAGCACACTCCAGCCAACCAGCCACATGACCACAGCGAAGAGGCCTGCGATGGGCTCAGGGACGCTGCAGGCTTCATATCCATGTTTTGAACTGATTTTCACCGATGAGACTATTTCTGTTTCCATGGAGACAGGGACAGATTGCTGGACTCCCATATGGCAGGTCAAAGGTCACTGTGTGGCTGATCTCCCATGATGCACCAGGGGGAGTAACCACAAACTCTTGAACCAAATGGACTAATTTTAACCGTGGACACAATGATGATAATGATAATGATGATGAGGATGATGATGGTTATGAGTGTGAACCCTGTCTTTTTTTTCCATTTTTTTTTTTGGCCCAGCTTTTCTGGGGGTGGGGTGGGACCTTGGACTCTTGTTTTTGGAGGATCCTGACTACCTGCTGTTTTTAGCAGCTCCTTCATGTTTGTTTGACTTCAGTAAAAGATGCTCATCTGTTGTTCAATCATCTCAGATGAATTCTGCATATAAAAGCTGATGGTTTCAGGGCGTCATACGTCTGTTACTTGGGGCTGGGAGGGAGGTGTGATGCTACTCAGGGGCACTACGGCAACACAGAAAAGCATCCTGTCAACATTTTACCATTTTGTGCTTAAATATGTCAAATTACGTTTGGTTTGGCTCGGAGGCCTCTGAACTTTTCTAACTTTTGATGAAAACTCAGTCATGTTAATTAACCCGGAATTAACTATTTCATAGTCCATGCATCTTTTACACAGTTTGGTAATTACATATATATATTTTTTAAGGTTAAATGAGTACCTCATCTGCTTTGAGTCTAGCTTCTCACTGCAGAGCTGAGGAAAAGCTTTCAAACGCTTCTTTTCTGCCATGTTTCATTGTGAAGCCTTCATTGGTTCTGTGTGCTATTTTAGGATCACACAATTAATAACAAGTGAACAGTTTATGTTTGCAAAAAAAACAACCCAAAGGCTGAAATCAAAATGAAACAAATCAAAGAGTGACTACATGCGGGTTTTTCTTTGTAATTATAAAGATTATCTGAGAAAAACAGGAGTTATCACCCGTTTTTTACAAGTGACAACATGAAAAAGGTTGAGTTGTTTTATTTGCCGGCACATCCTATTCAATGGCTAGCTTACTGTAAAAAAAAAAGTCCACTTACTACAACACAGGGATACTTCAGCAGTATCTTTATGTGCTAAATTTTTCAGTGGATGTAGGGTTTGGGTGAAGTTCATCGCCAATTGTACATCTCATGTGTTTCCAATGTTTTCTAATGGATAAAGAGTTTTTTTGTTTTGTTTTTTATAGACATATAAGCGCCTTAAAGGTGTGCATCATACTTTTCTGTCAGTGGAGAGAAACATTTTTGTTGTTTTTTTTTATCTTATAGCAACTTTAATTAAGCTGTTAATAAGGATGTAATTAAAATTTTTTGGTGGTATTTTAAGAGTAATACGCTGTAAAAATAAAAATGTTTTAATAGATTTCAAAGTGGTGAATACAATATTGAATTGTGGGATGGTGAAATGATTGTTTACAGCTATTTAAAGTCAAGTTTAAAATTTAACACTGAATTGATTTGCACCAAGTCGACTCCAACTTTTCCTGATCTGTGTTTTTTTCTTTTTAATGTGGATTTGAAACTCTGAGAAGTAACTGATTGGAGTGATTGAATCCACCTGTTGCGACTGTTATAAACCCCTACCCTTACCATTGGCAACAGTCACTGCGGGATAGGCTGAGCTGACTTGTCTTTTCAAACCTTAAAGTAATTCTCTGTAAGAAAACCTACTTCCCTATTCTGTTGTTTTGTTTTAGAACAAGAGCCAACACAAGAAACTTCAGGTAGATTTAAACATGTTCATTATTCAAATCAGTTCGTGATAAACAGGTGCTTAATTAATTTTCTTCTTGACCTTTTTATTCTGTTTCTTTTTATTCACAGCTTCTAAAATCATGTCGGCCGTGAAATCGTCTTTACGGTCACTTGTTCTGACCCCTGAGCGGATTCCAAGCTTCTTCCACCTCTCAGGCAGTCCTCTCCTCGGTTCTCCGTGGCCCCACCGGTGCAGTGTAGAACGGACCAGGCTGCTGTCGGACCACGACGATGCACCGGGAGAAAGCCCGCCCGTGACCCCATCAAGCAACGCGTCCTCCTCGCGCTTTCCGTTCTGTTTTCCGGCGACGCGACTCGGACGTCCTCGCCGCGTCGCCGCTGTGGCGGCAGAACCTGCGGGCGAGGCGCCGCGAGCGGGCGGCGAAAAGGTGACGACGCCCGGCTGTCTGGGTGCCGCGTTGACGGCGAGCCGGGTGCAGTCTCTGTTCCACAAGAGCAAACCAGTGGCCATCGGAGAAGCCAGCCCAGGGGACTCTGAGGAAGCTGCTCGACCAGAAAGGTCACGGGTCAACCTGCGGCCCGTCAAAGCTTTCGGTCTCCATGTGATGAAGGAGTTGAAGAGGCCCGCAGCTGCTCTGAAAGGCCTAAGCACCTCTCCCCGGATCACTGCCCACCGTTAACGGCACTAAACGGCCCCCTGACCATGGTGGAGAAAGACTGGTTTATTCTATTAACTGTTAATGAATTTTAAATAAAGTGGTATTTTTACAGTCCAGTGTATTTTTGTGTAGTATAACGATCTGGCAAATGTTAACTTTCTTGAAAAGTTACCCAACAGTACATGATTTTAAACTGGGTTTTGTCTCTGAACTGGTGGTTTTGGTTTTAGCTGGAATTGCCTAATTGTATATTTATCTTGACCAGGAGTGTAAAACTAGTGTTAAGGGCTCCTACACCATTTTGATTAAACCCAATTCCATCTGGTTTTGCAAAGGCCGCCTGACGGCCCATTGTTAAACTGTTTTACCTGTGGGACAGCGGCCCATGAGGACTGGAGTTTGAAATCCCTCATCTCATGAGGGGTTTCATTTGTGTAGGTTACTGCATAATCATTGATTGGCAGTGGGACAATATCAATTTTTAATCACTGAGTTGAGGAAAACTTTAAACTTTTTTTCCCCCACTTATAGGTGCTAATCTCATATCTTCTGGGATGTCTACCTGCTCTGGAGATTCCCCAGAGGGTTTGAGCTATTGGGTGTTCTTTGCCACATTATTTTATAGGCAGAACTCTTATTTTATAAGAGATCCGTTTGGTTTATTGATGTTTAAAAGCTCCACTTCCTGGAACTGTGAGCTTGTGACAACTTCCGCTTTCATTTGTACGTCAGGACAACGACACCGGAAATGTAGTTTTTGGAGGCAGTTTCGTCTGATGGTTGTGGCGGCAAGTGTGCAATACTTGCAATGCAGCGTTATCGCTGATATTTCTGTTAGCAAAAGTGACACCGGACACCTCGGTGCTGCTTGACCGGACACACGCACCGGGAGTCCCTTGCATTTGGAAGGAGGAGGGTTCTGCGCCACCATTAGCCGCTAGCCGACTGGGGAAGTGTTAGCTTGCTAGCTGAACGATGGCAAACAGTGGCTACTTTTAGAGGACTGAGTCCGCTCGGACCCGGCGTGAGTTAACGGTCGGACACTAACTGAAGCCAACGGCTGAGGCCAACTGAACGGCCGTCGAGCGTCACTGCCTGCGCGTGTCCGAGGATTGCAGCAGCAGGTTTTGAACCGCTGCATGTTCTAAATGTTTTGAACAGGTTTTACAGCTTCACAGCGCGGCTGCAATAAACTGTAAGTAAAACCTTCACTCTTCTCCCAAGTTGAACACATTTGAATGCTCTTGGTTTCATTGTGAACGCCTTCAGTCTACTTAAAAGTGAACCTATGCATTTTGTTCTTACAGCATTAGTTTATATGCACATAACAGAATATATATATATATATGTCTATATATTCTAAAGTGTAATAGACTTTTTCCGTTCTTTTTTTTGTTTGTTGCTCTTTTCATAGAGGTTAGGGGTCATGTTTCTCCACAATGAACCCGGTCCGCAAACGTCTCAAACTAAGCCCGTCCAAACCAGAACAGTCTCCAAACAGCACCAGCAGCTGCAGGGCTGCTCAGAGCCTTACGTTGCCAGAATTCGATTCCCATGATGCTTCCTTGTTGCTGCCGCCAGCCCTCGCCTCTGAGGGAGCTAGAGGTGAGGATGAGGAAGAGGGCTACCTTCTGGTGGAGGAGGACACCACAGATTCAAGCCTCATCATCACTATGGGTAACACACAAACACACACACACAGACATATGCAGATCCATATATATCCATGTCACTCACCTGAAATGTCTGCCCACAAACCAACCAGTCATCAGTCCCTGATTGTCCTCAATGGATTTCCACACACTCCTGTCCTTCTCAACTTAAAGCAGGTTTCGACCAGAAACATAAACCAGATCTAAATCAGCAAACTCAACCTTATTACACAGAAAGGCCCAAACAAACCAGTGTTTGTGTGCACTATAAACTGAGATGTATCTCTGTCTCAGATGACAGTCAGTTGGAGGTGAAGGCAGCAAGGAGGAAGGCGGTGAAGAAGAGGAGGAGGGCAGAGGAGGATGATGAGAAGTGCAAAACCTCTGAGACAGAGGAGGAGGAGACAGGGGTGGAAGTGGAAATTGACAGACAGTTGGACCAGTCACTAGAGACAAAATCCCGACAACACAATCTGACCACAGTGAACGTCAGGAACATCATCCATGTGAGTTCACTTGCTCCGACACATCTAAGGACATATTTACTGCTGGCCTGTACTTAGCTGTTGTGTGTCACACTGTCTTAATATCCATTTCTGTTATTTTCATCAGTCCAAATACAAACGCCAGACTTCAAGTTAGATTAAAAAATCTAAGTGCTATGTTTTAGGGATGAGACAGTTTTTAGCCTACTGTTATAAAACAATCAGTTGTGACACAGCGAGTGCAAATCAGTTATTGTAGTTTAAAGTTTGACATTTGACCCACAGGAAGTGATCACCAACGAGCATGTGGTTGCCATGATGAAAGCTGCTATTAATGAGACAGAGGCAATCCCACCATTTGTGAGTCATATTCTGACGTCTGATAAGTTCTAAGAGTAAATTTAATTTAAAAAACAATATTGAAATACATTTTTGTTGCCTCCTTTGTACTGTTAACAGCTTTTTCTTCTCTTTAGGAACCCAAAATGACTCGATCAAAGTTTAAAGAAGTGGTGGAGAAGGGAGTGGTGAGTTTGCGTGAAGAGTTTGATCAATTTAGGTAAGAAAAACGATTTCTGAAATGTGTCTTATCCTGTCAGGTTATTCCCACCTGGAACATATCTCCCATCAAGAAAAGCAGTGATCTTAACAAGGTAAAACCAGAATAAAAACTGGAATACTTCATTGATTTCACCTTTAACCCCCAAAATAATTGATTCTTTCCCTTATTTTATTTTAAATTTGTTTTTTAAAACATACTTTTTTACTTTGTGCCAAGATTTAAAGTTCGAAGGAAAATGAAACCTCTCTTCACTTTAAGATTGTGGAAAAATGAATATTCCCTGGACATTTGCTTTCAGGCTCCACAGTTTGTGGACATCCCTCTGGATGAGGAAGACTCTTCTGATGAAGAGTATCGTCCTGATGATGAAGAGGAGGATGAGACTACTGAAGATGTGAGGCCCTGGCCGGACGTTAGCAGAGCTTTACGCTGACCATCGGGGATTGATGATTGACTGGTTTGTGTGCAGACGTTCCAGGAGAGCGACATAGAGAGCACAACTTCGTCTCCCAGAGGAAGTCGACTAAATCGAGTGGATGAGGACAGCTGCAGCCCCTGGCAGGTACCAGCTGCTGGGTGTCTCAACCTGAGCCCAAGAAATGGGACCAAAACCGTGCTTTCATGACTTTCTTTGACTGATCTTCACCACCCTTCTTTTAGACCTCTCGGGTTAAGTTCAGACGATTCAAGGCGGGATCTATGGGACCTCCACCTCCCCCCAAAGCCCTCCCCCCGAAAGTTGTGACTGACAGCACCTTCCTGGAGAAGCTTCATGCTGTTGAAGAGGAGCTGGCTGATTGTTTGGAGCCCTTCCAGGTAACAGCAGTCATTTGTACCCACCAGGTTTCTTTTTTGTTTTCATTGGGTGCCGGAGTCGTCCGAGTCACAGGAAGCAAAATAGCAGCTTAGTTTTTGCTGGGAGGGCTCAGCTGCACAGGGCAGATAGGAAGCGTCTCCAATACAACACAGAGAAATGAAGAGATTATTACTTCTGTTTCTGTCAGCCTCTGTCGGAGTCCGAAAATGAGGCGGGTGTGATGGCGTACCGGACTCGGTCCAAACGTCCTCTCCGGGATGTCCCGTTGGGCCGGCTGGAAGCAGAGCTTCGAGCTCCTGACATCACCCCAGACATGTATGACTCCAGTTCCACCCACGAGGACAGGGAGTGGACTGACTGGCTGCGAGGCTTGATGAGCTCAGATGTCGACAATGAAGGTGAGCGTCTTTTTTAAAATAAATGTTTTTTTGTTCAGTTTTTTTTTTTCTCATATTGGGAACCCAGTTTCAGTCTGAAGAAAAAAAAAACTGGTCACCACAATATAAAATATGCAATGAGAGCCATTCAATTCCTCCATTCCGGACCAACTTGATTGTGACTATTTTATGAAAATTTGTGAGGTGGAATACCTTCGGTGGGCAGAGGACCATCCTGTACACACAATGTGATACTGACTCTATGTCTGTTTTGTTTTTTTACCAGAGGAGTGCGATGATGAAGATGATCCAGAGTACAACTTCCTGGCTGACATCGACGAACCAGACCAGGAGGATTACCGTGACGACAAGGCTGTGCGCATCACCAGTCAGTACACAAAATTAAAACACACAGATGTTGAGGGAGGGCTTTGTTCATTTTGATAATTAAAGCTGAAAAATTCACCATCTCACGTGATAGGCTGATTGATTATAGTTCATATTTGCAAACTGTGTTAAAGCATTATGAAAGTTATTTATTGCATGCAAAGCTTCTCTGACGCTGGACTCCATGACTTTGGGCTGCTGGGGTCATACGGCTGAAACATTAAAATCCATCCCTCAACCTTGCTGTCATATTTCAAACTAAGTCTTTTTTAAAGTCTGCTTGACTTCGTCGTGACCTCTGTTAAGGTCTGCTGAATATCTGTGTCATTTGTCCGTGGTTAGCATCGGATAATTACAGATTCCGCCTCTCTGCTTTGTCTTTGTACTCCAGAGAAGGAGGTGAACGAGCTGATGGAAGAGCTGTTTGAAACGGTACATTTCCAACACCTCCAGTGATCCTGTCACACTTACGGATAAAAAAACATTAGTTAGATAACAACAGTCTGGTTTATACCCTCCAAATTAGTCGGTGGAAGCACTTTTCAATCATGTTTGTCTTTTCGTCTTCTGCTGCTGTTGTGTCACTGTGTCGGTGCTGGTTTGTTTCTGCACATCAGTTGAAAGAGGACCTTGCAGGACAGGAAGTAGATGACGAGGGCCATGATGAAGAGGAGGAGCCGTTGGAGGAAACGCTCACTGCTCAGGCAAACCCATTTGAGGAGCAGCACAGCGTGTGTGTAACACAGTACAACACAGGCACACAAACTTAAACATTTGTGTTTCTGTCCTGCTGACTTTTTTTCCGTCTCTGTCTCAGAGGGCCATCGGACAATAACCCAGATGAGCCGATCACGGAGCTGCGTACAGTGAGGCAGCAGCTGGCTTTGACCAGGAAGAGACGGCAGACGAACACAATGTGCAAGAAGCTAGCGGAATGTCAGGAACCGTACACACTGAAGCTGAATGCTCAGCAGAAGAGAAGACTACAGCAGCAGCTGCAGCAGGTACATGTTTCAAGCAAATGGAAAGGTTCACTTTAGACTATGTCTATCTGTTCTCCGGAAACTAAGTCAGATAATTCCTCTCACTCTACATGTTTTTGCTGCTCTCAGCATGTCCAGCTGCTGACTCAGATTCATCTGTTAACGTCACCTGTCACCAGGCTGCACAGTGAGGCCGAGACCACCAGACAGTTTCTGGTAACTCACACTGTACAATCTTTTTTACTTAAAAGGAACGAGCCATCCCCTGTAGTCAGCTCCAAGTAATCTAAGCTAACTTTCTAATAAGTGCAAATAAGATGAAAATGTGTGTCTGATTTTAACATTGGTCTCTTTCTGGTACCTTTCCTGACAGTTTTATAATCAACAGGATGGGCTAAATGTTGTTTGCTGGTGAAATACAGAATAATTTATCATCCTTTAGTCTGTCATCAGAAAAAGTCTTAAAATGTACTTTTGGTGGTTCATGTTTCAGTTTGAGTTGGACATGCTGGCTCAGAGGGGTGAGCTGATCCGTTCTGCAGGTCATCCCAGTTTTTGCAGCGCTTTCAGAGCCTCCAACCTGCAGGGTGCGCTGAACCTGCTGGAGGAGCTGCGACAGAATCCCATCACCTACCAGCCACAGCCCCGGGCACCCGATGCCAGAGGACACAGTGAGTATGCTGCAAATTTCCTGCAAAACCACGCTTTTGAAAAAAAAAAGTAATTAAATTTGTTTGTTTTTTTACCAGGGGAAAAATAATTAAATGAAAACAATTTAACTTAATAACTGAACGTTTTGGTTTCGTAAAACATACAAAAGTTGATCACTCCACCCTCCTCTGCCTCCGTGTTGTCAGTGCGCTGTTTCCCCGTCCTGCCTGCTGAGCTGGCTTGGCTCTTTGCCACTCGTCCAGTGTTCCTCTACCCGGAGCTGCTGCCCTGCGCAAGCCTGGATCCTGCTCTCTACTGCCCCCGCAGGACAGCAGCTTTTACTCCAGCTGAAGACTGGTAAATTTCCTTTTGGAGGAAATGGACAGTCTTGTGTGAAGGAAAAACTAATGTAATCCATCTAAAGGCGAGTCTTTGTGCTTCATCAGCCTGCTGGTGCTTGGCCTCAGGAACATGGAGGGGTCATGTGATCCGCCAAAGCTAGTGTCACAGTTTTTGCTGAGGAAAACTTTGGTTCAGGTCCGACGGCGAATCCTGCAGTGCTGCAGACCTGGGTTCCCTAACAACATTGTTAAGGTAACACACACACACACGTGTAGTGGACCAACGTATAGCTGGGCTCAATTTTGACAGTTGTGCGTCGTCTGCAGGCCTTCAGGTATCAGCAGGTGCTGTGGTCCATGCCGGTGGCCTGCCACCATGTTGACCCAGCTGAGCAGCGCCCACCTGTGGAGAGGGAGGAGAGGGTCATGCCTCTCTGGCTCATGGTATGAAAAGTTTAAAACACCAGGCAGTGATGAGAGGAAAGTCTGCCTCTTTCATTTTCAAAAAACACCTTTTTTTGGGGGGCTGTTTTTCAGCCTGTTGCTGATTCAGCTGTGCACATAATGCCAGGAGGTCATCCAGCAGCAACTCCATGTTCTATGAAGTTTTTATTTTAAAAAACATGTAAACAGTAACCACGTTCAAATTGGATGAACTTTAGAAATGTAACCCCTAAACTTAACGTTCTCTTATCATTTGCCCAATAACAGAAGCTTTCTGTTTAAGGATACTCTATCCTGGTTCAGTCGCATTGAACAAGTATAGTTTTTTCAGCACTTTTATCGTAAGTCTCAAAATCATGTGGATTTGACTATATATTATATATTAGGTAGTATGTTTGATTTGTGTTTTGGAAGTCTTTTTATTGTAAAAACTGTCAGATTTTATCTAACATAATATCCAAATAGCATATATGAACCTCCTTGGGCTTGTTATCTAGGAGCACTTAGACTGCTCCTCATCACTACTTTGTTTGCACCTAGCGGAGCCTTCCTGTCATCTATCCAACCATCAAACACTTCAACAGCCCGTCTGGTTCTGCCCCCGAGGCCCCGCTATCCTGCCGGAGGGGGAAGGCCCGTCAGAGCCACCTGGCCTTTCTGCGCTCCTCCAGCACCTCCAGCTTCCCTCCGGGGACCAAATACCCGGCTCGCCTCCCCAGCAACCTGGACTTCAGACGAATGGGGTTTGTTGCTCTGCAGCAGCCCCTCCCTGAAGCTTCCTCCGACTCCTGTGCTCTCTCTGACAATCCAGTCAACGTGTCCCCCCCCTCTCCGCCTAACCCGCTCAGTCCTCCTCGGGTCTTCCTGCAGCGCCTCCTCCTGACCAGAACCGACACCCCTGCCGACGGTACAACCGCCTCGGCGGTTTCTATGGCAATCGTAGAGCAAATCAGACGCCACTCTCGCACACTAGCCGGACTGAGGAGGAGAAGGCCATCCGCCCCTGCCGCAGGGAAACCCCGCCTGAACCAAAGAGAAAAGAGGAGGAGTCATGATGAAGCCACTGCTCCTCCCCCAAGAGTCACCGCCCCCTTCCAAGAGATGGGCAAGGATGTAATCAGCATCAGTAACGTGGAAGAAGAGGTGGAGGAAGAGGGCGACATACTCTTGGCTCTGTCTGAATCCTCGCCCAGCGCCACAGGAAGTGTAACCAACAACGAAGACCCGGGCGATCATAAGGAAACTCAGTCGGAAAGCGAACAGGAAGTAACCGTGCTTCCATCTAAAGAGGATAAGAATGCTGATGACGAAGGAACATCTTCAGATGAATCTGTTGTCCAGTTACAGGTCAGAGATTTGCATTTCAGATGCATGTTGATTAATGACGCGTTGGTGCTGCTAGACTCTTCACAGCACAAATAAAAGATTTTAGACCAAATGGGGAGTCATTGGTGAGAACCATTCATAAATCGTTCATAACATTTTTAATGTGTTGCTCTTCTGCATCTTTTTTGCCAAATGAACGAAGAAACAAATGATACTTATCAGACTTTATATGCTTCGTGAGGGAGTCGTTCGTTCTGTAGATTTAAGATTTGATCTCTGTTTGCAGGAGAAACAGTCGTCAGAAGAAACCGAGGAGGATGACGAAGATGATCAACGGGAATCGGAAGATCGGGTGTTTGCTCAAGATTATCTTCAAAGAGTAAGTTGTTTGACATTTTTTACTGCTATTGAGGGGGTTGGAGTAGTATCGCGCTAAATCATCTGAGAGTGTTAACGGACTGGTTTTCCATGTCCTCTGCAGGTCTGCGAAGCGGTGCAGGTGTGTCCAGGTCTCTCAGAGCACCTGTTGCAGGTTTTGGATGAATATACAGCAGCCGCCCCTCCAAAAGCCCCCGAGCTCTTATACGACACGCTGAGCCGCCTGCTGACACAGTGGCCTCAGCTGCTGAAAGACTTTGCCGCCTTCCTGAACCGCAGACAGGCCCGCAGATGTGGACTGGTAGGTGGCGTCACAGTGACTCAACGGGTTCAACTTGTATTTGGATACAGCCTGTAAAACGTAACCCCTCTGGCCAGATGTTGGAGCAGCAGCTGTTTGAACGAAGCCGCAGGTTTCTGCGGCGCCTTGGACACAGTCTGGGAGAGAGCTCGTCCCTCTACCAGGAGGTGGTGTCTCTGCTCCAGGGAAGCTCCGCCCCCTCTTCTGAGGACATGGCAGAGGTATTTGATGACCTTCAGCATTAAGCTCAGCTGATCACCACTTTTAAACCTAAATTATAATTAGGTTAGAATTTAAGTTAGGTTTCTCACTTAAGAAAATATGATAATTTATTTTGCAGGTTTAATGAGTCATGACTAGTATAAGTCTGAATAACTTACTACCCAGCACACCTCTTATTTGGACCACACAATTTCAGGAAGGTGCTTGTCACAGGAAACTATTTCATTCGACAGTTTCCGTTTCTTCCGCCAGGTCTCGTCTCTACTCAGAAACCATCCAGACTTGCATGGAGAAGTCCAGGACTTCTTCCAGCGACTCCACACCTCCTCGTTGCCCGTAGCAACCTGTTCCAAGACTACAAAGGTGTATTCTGCAAAGAGAGTCGACACCCTGACAGGAAGTGACAAGGAGGCCGATGAGAAGCGGCGAGCAGTTTGTGCCAAAAACATCACAATGACATCCACTGGGGAGAAGGTCGTGGTCTGGACCCGGTGAGAACAGCACACACAATGTCGTTACGTGCTCAAAAAGAGAGTGTAGGAGGTGCAAACTGCATCTAGGAGAAGTTGATTTCATCACAGAGATTGAAAAATGTTGTGGCTTCTCTGTCCTTCGCAGCAACAAACCCTCAGTTACATGAACACGATGTCCAGTTTCTTAACTCGCCACTGAAATTTATGTTTGTTCGTTGTTTTTTGTTTGCATTTCTGATCTGGAAACAAAAAGTCTAAAAACATCATAACAGCATAAACAACGTACATATAATGTTAATGTCATGTGTCAAAATAGTTTGACATATTGTGGAACACTAAAAATTAGGAATGAATTTTTAATTTATTTGAGGAGCTGGGGTTTTAAAAAAAACTGGTTCTCCGGTTTCAGTGAGGCAGACCGCACCATCCTGACAGCCTGTCAGCAGAGAGGAGCCAATAGAAAAACATTCAGACAGGTGTCCACCCAGTTAGGAAATAAGACCGTCCAACAGGTGAGAAGGGGCCACATATCTCTGAGGCACTCAAAGAAAGATGTCATTTTTACTTTACATTAGATTCTGTCCCTTCAACAGGTTCAACTTCGTTTTGAGGACCTGATGAAGCTTTTCCACTCGTCGTCCAAAAACTCCACGTCGTCCTCAGAGGGCCAGCCAAACAGCAGAGAGGATGCAGCTCCAGAGTGAACAAAGAGTCTGTGATTGGCCTGAAAAACACAGGCGTCAGTCCTGAAACTGATCCAGATCAGCTGCTGTGGGATCAGAATGAATTTATGTTTGAAGTTCAGTCAAGATGTTGTACTGTTATTCATATTTTAAAGCTCATGAAAAATATTATCTTTACCTGACCCTCTTTGAAGGGAAAGATTTTGAAATTGATCTGAGTGAGTCCCCGGCTGTTTAATAATTCCCAGTGAAAGTTTCTGAGACATGTTTAAAGTCACCATAGAAGGACGATGAGGGTCCAGGATCAGAATCACTCGCATTCGCCAAAGGCGGATAACTTAAGTATGAAAACTTAACCATTAGAGAGACTAAAGAATTCAGTTTCAGTAAAATATATTGTACTCTAGAGTTATTCTGAAATCGGGAGTTCTTGAATAGATTTAAAGTGATGATTCCTTGTGCAAAGTTTGAATCGAAATCATTCCAGAATTTAGCCAAAGTCCAGAGAACATATCATCCACATTTTCTCAGTGAGCAGGCTGCGCTCAACTTCAATGTTTAGATAAATCAGCAGACTAACCACTTGGAATTTTTCCAAAGAGTCCTACTCGTGCATCTAGTAAAGTAACGATTACTAGATTAGACCCCACAACATTATTGGTTTAAGGTTTCTGAGACATGAGATATTTATTTTAATACTCAATCCTTCTCAGGTTTTAGTTTTTTTTCACTAGCGGTGTTTTTGTTTCAACTGGTTCAAGATTTCATTGAGCTGATCTACATTATGCCTATGACCATATTCTGTTTTTTTACTCTTAGAAATCTCCTGTGGAATTTGTATGAAGGAGTAAATAGAGTGGTTTCCTGGTCAGTGTCACACTGTGACTTCAGACCCTCAGACATTTAAAATAATAGTTTCCCCGGAGCCCACGTGGCTGGTCAGGACATATTTATTTTGAATGGTTATGTATTGGTAATTTATATCCTGTCCTCTACGAGGTTATGTTACACAAAAACGGACGCCAAAAAGTGATTTTAAGAGATTGGTGTGAAATCTGTTGCTGTTTTTTTATTTTTTATTTTTTTTATTCTTTATTACCTCAAAGAGTTGCTGTTTCTTCAGTCTGATTAGATGTGGGAAAATTGAGCTCTTTGAGGATAATGCCAGTTGGGTCCATATGTTAAAACCACTTGTGAGATTTATTTATTATTATCTACTTTATTAACAGACACTTTCACATCTTTCGAGATCTTTTTGTCATCAGTAAAATTTTACAGATGAGTTACTCCATAATAGCAGAAATTCAGATTTCAAAATAATTAGTCTTCCCTTCATGTACTGGGGGGAAACTTCTAAGTGATTCTCTTGTTTTCTATGAGCTTTACTCACATGTTTCTGAGGAATGGGAAAGTTTTTCTCCAACGTTCTGTGAAGGTTTTGCTGAAATGTTTGTTCATTCATATTGAATAAGGACAAACTTTACTCTAATAAAAAATGTTTTCTTACATTTGTGTTTTCAGTACTATTTTTTTTAAATAACTATTTTTTCCCTAAACATCAAATTGATGTACGTCTTAAAGAACTTTACAACCTTAAGTTCAATAAACTGTCTATTTCCAGTAAGTTTTATAAATGAGAAACTATTTACCATCAATATAACGGTTTCTCTGTTTATTTTTTTATTTATGCATTTATAATTGGACAGAGAGTGACTACTACATATGAAATTTTAAATAACCTTTCCATTAAAGTCCTTTTCTTGTGTTCATCGGTGTTTATAATTCAAATGAAAGTACGGGGGGAAAATTCCCTTCTCATTCATAAAAATTGTAGGCTGAGGAAATCGTGGGATTGGCAAGATAATTGAGCAATCATACGGTTACATCACATCACTTCAACCTGCTTTTGGACCAATAGAAGAGCAGCTTTCCGGTACTCTCTCCATATGTCCCGCCTTCTTTATGACGGCTGATAGAGGTTGGGCAAAATTTAAACGAAACTACCGGAAACAGAGTTATTTTACAACAAAGTAAAAGCAATAACTTTCCTGCTTTGACTCAAAAACTGATTGAAATTGGGAATTTGTGCCTTAATCACAAGTGAAATGGTTTAGGTCATTAGAATGATGAGTGCATCTTTAAAACTTGGTTTAAGGTTTCTTGTTTTTGGCTTTTAGAAAGGCAATGTTGTTATATTAGAATTTAATATTTTGAAGACTCAAACCGGAAGTCTTGACATGTAGACATATCTTAATGTTTAATGCTGCCACGATTCTAGCGCTGTGAGATTCCCGTTATTATTTTTGGATTTTGGATTTATCTGTCTCAGTCAGCTACTTCTCTGTTTCTATAATGGTGGGGGCTGTCTGTTTCCTTCCCGCCGTAACGGTGACGCTGTTGTCTTGCTTTCCCATCGCCATGTCTTCGCGCAGAGACGTGTTGGAGCTCGGAGACTCGGACTTCGACTATCTGGCAGCTGAGCACGAGACCATGCTGGTGAAGTTCTACGCTCCATGGTAACGGAGCAGTATCAGCTTTTCTGCATCTACCTCTGAAGCTACCAAGAGATTCTATTATGTGCAAATATTGTATTTTTGCTCCTGTGGTAAACTGCTCTGCGTTTCGCCGTTCTCCATCTCACCTCCGGCTCCCTTCTCTGTGATTTCTCCTCCATTAGTCTCTTTCTTCCACTGCACCTGGCCAGCCCTATTTGCACATTTAATCTTTTTGGCTGCTTCCTTGTCCTTCGTTTTTAGAATAGTTTTATTTTTCTTCTCTCAGGTGTGGTCACTGTAAGAAATTAGCTCCAGAGTTTGAGAAGGCGGCAGCTAAACTGAAGGGAAGTGTTCAGCTAGCAAAGGTAACAGCAGGTCTATTGTTACGGTGTTCGTCGTGGACAAAGAAAGAGGAGATCGTCCTAACTGTTTCTTTGACCTTTCCACCAGGTGGACTGTACCGCTCAGTCAGAGACCTGCAGTCGTTTCGGAGTTAATGGTTTTCCATCTCTGAAGATCTTCCGGTATGGCAAAGACTCCGCCCCCTATGATGGACCCCGCTCAGCAGGTAATAATGGGAAAAGGACAGATTAAGTCAAATATAGGAAGGCAAATGTGTCTAACTCTGTATGTTTGTAATCAGATGGAATCTACCAGTACATGAAGAAGCAGACTGGACCAGATTCAGTTCACCTGAAGACCAAAGAAGCCTTTCATTCCTTTGTCAACAACTATGATGCAAGCATTGTTGGTATGAGTCTGATGTTACTTAACGCAAATCAGACTGAGAAGTGTTTGTCAAGATGTGTCTGTGATCTGGGGTCCAGCATAGCTTTTGTGTATTTACAGGTTTAGCAACGACATTTGTCACAAGGGGATGTCACCAGTGTGTGGTGCCATGGCAGTGACGGGGTTTGTGTTTGTGTTTGTGTTTGTCAGGTGTGTTCTCGAGCTCAGACAGTTCTGGGCTGGAGGAGTTTCTAAAGGCTGCGGGTCTGCTTAGAGAACAGTTCAGATTTGCTCACATCACTGATATGCAGATAGCGGAGGGGTACAGCATTGACACTGAGTGAGTTGACAAATGGGCATCATCACGGAACAGTAACAGAGTGTTGAGTATCATTTTTAAAATCTCCATTTGTTTTATTGATTTATGTGATTTTGTTGACTTTGTAAAGTACAAAGTTAACCAAACCACACTATTTAATCAAATAGGATTAAAGATGCTTTCCTTCTGTGTGTTATTTTTCTGTAAAATTTATTTAGTTTGTTATCAATACCTGTCCAGGAGTGTGCTCCTGTTCAGACCTCCCAGGCTCTCCAGTAAATTCGAGGACAGTGTTGTTGTCTTCAAAGATTTTTTGACCATCAGCTCTCTGAGACGCTTCATCAGAGATCACATGTGAGGCTCTTTTACTCGTTCCATCACAGTTACGTCCTGTGAACATCAGAGAAGCTGCTGCCTCATTCTTCCCATCTGTCCCCCCGTGTGTTTGTGTGTGTAGCCATGGTGTGTGTCCTCACATGACAATGGAGAACAGAGATCGTCTAAGAGTTCGTGACCTGCTGACAGCGTACTATGACTTGGATTACCATCACAATGTTCGAGGGTCTAACTACTGGAGGAATAGGTAACCCACACATACAGGTGACACATGAATGGAGTTGTCAGTGGTCGGAGGTTAAAAAATATAACAATAAGTCATTTTGGCTTCAATTTGAATAGCTTTTTGGAGGAAAATATGTTGTTTCCCTCCCAAAATGTATTAAAGAGTACAGTCACAAGCTTTCCATTATATAAAGCTATTTCAGTTTTTGACATGTAGCAGATGTTTGCTGTCTTTTTCCTTCACTCTCGAAACAAACCTCCTCTAAAGACTATTTTTATGTCGCTCATGTTTACTTGACTTAGACTGTTAGCTCAATCTTTAAATGAGGGTTGGCTCATGTTGTCCAGGTCCTCAATGGTTGTGGCTTTGTAGAGCGTAAGGCAGAGGAAGCTCTTATAAGTGACACATATAAACATTCTGTACAGGAAATTATTCAAGGGCAGGGATATTTTATCCCCTCTTCTATGTGTGTTATTCCCAGGGTTTTGAAGGTGGGATCTAAATACACTGGACGGGGCCTGATGTTCTCAGTAGCCAATAAAAAAGATTTCCTGGTTGAGCTGGAGGATGAATTCGGCCTGGGGATGTCAGACGGAGGAGAGCTTCCCTTTGTTACGATCCGGACCAAACTGGGCCACAAATACATCATGAGGGAGGAGTTCACGTAGGTAGCAGGGCTAAACCCAGACACATGTAGGCTAAAGTTGAATTTATTAATTGTTACTCTCTGTGTTTCAGTGAATTGCAAAGTGAAGCCATCCTGTATCAAGCCTGTTTGGCAAGAGCAGTATACGATTACTGAAGGGGGTGTTTGTGTTTTAGGAGGGATGGACAGTCACTGGAGAGGTTCCTGGAAGATTATTTTGCTGGTAATCTTAAACGCTACATCAAGTCAGAGCCGGTACCAGAGAAGAACACTGCAGCTGTTAAGGTGAGAAGAGATGTGTGTGAATCCAAATATTTGTTAAGTAACAAATGCTCTGTGATGAAGAGATCGAAAGGGGACAAACTGTTTGTTGTCATGGCGACGTCTGGGTGTTCTGCAGAAAGTTGTTGCCGAGTCCTTTGATGACATCGTTAATGACCCAAGCAAAGATGTCCTAATTCAGTTTTACTCTCCCACCTGTCCACACTGCAAGAAACTGGAGCCTGTTTACAGAGAACTGGCTGAAACGGTACTGAACTTTTTATGTATGCATATGCATACATTTATCTATACAGTACATATTTAAAGGATGTCTATGTGTGTACAAAATACAGTACTAACATACCTCGAACCTTCCAAGTGAGAGTCATGTCTGCTCACTTTGATTGAGATCTTCAGTAAAATCATACATGAGAGTAAACAATTATTAAACTAGAGGAATGATTTTACTTTATAATAGCTTAATTACTTTAGGTTATGCTGTCTGCTTATTTAAGTGTCACAGCTGTCCTGAACTGTAGTCCAAACTTTCTTTGTCTTCTTAGTTGTATGCTGAGAAAAACCTTGTCATCGCCAAGATGAATGCTGTCGATAACGATATTCCATTGGGTTACGATGTCCAAGGGTGAGGATGGGGACTTCATATGCATACTCCAAACAAAGATACATATTGAGTGTTTATATTGATTTTAATTGTAACTTTCTGCCCCTCTCTTCAGGTATCCAACCATTTATTTTGCTCTAGCAGGTAAAAAGGATGAGCCCATCCGATACCAGGTAACAAACAGCTGAATGAGCTCCTTTCACATCAAGTTGTTGCTAAATCTTTTAGTCATGTAATATCTTCTGCATTGTTTTCAGGGCACACGAGAGCTCAAAGACTTCCTGAAGTTCCTGAAACGTGAGGCAAGTCACAGTCTAACGATTAGTGGGTCGAGGGATGAACTGTGACATGGATCAGGCCTGACTTACAGAGAAAAAAACCTGTTGTTCTGTGTTACCACAAACGGGTGCACTGACTCTGCTAGCAAACCTGTATATGAACCAGAAATGGCAAGGAAGGACATCTGCTGGCCGGTGGTTCCTGAAAACAATGTCCACGATTCCTCAACTATCCCCAGCATCCCAACTCATCATGTAATACAGCCTCTCTGAATTTATTCATCTATGTATTTATTAATATATTGATGGATCCATTGTTATGGGCTGTGCTTATTTAATTGTATTTAATGTTAAGTTAATGCAACTTTAATTGGTGCTGTTTTGTATTTATTTATTTATTTATTTATTTGAACCTCAGCAGAAACTGTTTGTATGTTTTGTGATAAACCGGTAGATCTATTCTGAGCCTTTTTAAATGTCAGAAAAACTCTACTGGGACTATTAAATAAAGCAACAACTGTCTTATGACAGTGTTCACTGACTTGTGACTGTGATTCTTTGACGATTAATGTGCCCAAAGACATTTGTGGCACATTAAATTGTTAGCAAAGAAAGCCCTGTTGACATAACAAGGTTTACTCCTTGAAAAATATTTTGACTGCATCATTATTGCAATAGAAGAAATCAAGTTTCTTTATCTAGCGTGGTAGACAATTCTATACTCTTTTTAAAATGTTAGGAAATAGTAGCTTCTGAATTAATTTAGATTAATTCCTCAAGTTGGAGTTAATATTTTTTTAATCGACTGCAGTACTCATTCCTCCCAAAAACAAAGGGAGAGTTTCTGCTTGTGTGTTGGTGATGTTCTTTAAATATAATCTGTGGAGTAACCTACAGTTTTGATAAGTTCAGCTACATTGGCGTCTCTTCAACACACCTTGTATGGCGCCTATGTCTATGTTAGAACTTACAGCAAATGTCTCAATGCATTTGGCTTTTTAAAGTTTGAGTTTAATGCAAATGGTGTGTCCACTGTGTCAGCTTGTAGATTGATCAGATCTATTCATAAAGTTTGATTGCAAAATATTATTTGCAGATATAAATGACACGATGGAGACAAAAGCTAGGTGCATCAATAAAATCTAGCATTTTCCTGAAGGACTAATAGATTTTAAAGGAACAATTTAATCAAATAAACACATTGCAATTTTATTTTCACAGAATTCATTTTTATCTCTTGAAAATCGTAAGAAAAAGTATTAATGGAGTGTGGTTAAATTTCTCCATAAAAGGTAGATCGCAAGAAAATGTAATCTCATTCACTTCATTGGAGAAGACCTATGTCAATCATATTCATACTTTTAGCTGATTGGCCACCTTCAGCTGGTCCCCCTTCCCCATCCTGTGAGCCCTCCCTCTCCTCGTGCCACCCAGAACCTTCCAGGCTACTGCTGTCCGGCACGCGCTGTCAAAATGATGGGCCAGCAGGTTTTAGTGCTCAGTAAGTACAAAAATTAGTTCAAATCTAAAGCTTTAACGTGTTTATTTAAGGTGGAAGTTGAATGGTGTCGCAGGACTGTCTGAGTCGTTGCTTATTACAGTCAGAGCGGGTCGGCTGCGACACAAAGCCGGGACAAGCTAAACATGTGCTAACCTAGCTACAACTGGTGGTACTAAAACACACAGCCGAGCAGTGGCACCATCCGGCTGGCTTTAGCATCGTTAGCCCTCGCCTTTATGCTATCGTACTCGTGCGTGCTAGCAGACAGTGAACGAGCAGCTCCACCCAACCGGTTTTTAGCATCTTTAGCTCATGCGCGTCTTAGCGTGTGGAGATGCTATGCTAACTTTAGCTAATAGGTCCCCGTTACTCAGCATAAAACGTCAGCTGGAAGGCTAAAGAGCTCCAAAATGAGTTTTCTTACTATGCGCTATGTGTATCTGTAAAACTGAAAAACTCCTGAAAAAATAGAAAGTGCAGTGCACATGTGTTGCTAATGTTAGCTTTCAGTTTTATAGTATGTGATGTGCCTGAAATTCAATTAATGTATTCTCTATGAGAGGGATTCATGATAAGGTAGAATTATGTTGTAAGGCAAAAATTTTGTATGCTCGTTATTTCAATGAAAGGTTGACATGTTCACTCTGAAAGATAATGCTTTTGAATATTTTCGTTAAAGTGATCATTTTTAATTATTTTAGACTGTTGAAGTATGCCTTTGTTTCACATTTGATTTACATTAAAATCATTATTTAAATTTAAATAGTGTTGTCCTCAGTCTCAGGTGTAAAGTCGTGATAGCATGTTGGAGAAAGTGTTTAAATTTCTTATTTAGGTTTCTCTTGTTTGAATAAAGTAATCTGCATGAGGTGCTTAACAATATGAAATGCCTTTTGCCAGGTTTAAATAAAGGTATCAGAAGATCACTCAAGCTTTATCCTAATTCAATAAAATCTCATAAAAGTGAAAATGCTGATGTTTGATTGTATTCATATGGTTCACATAGCTAGCTTTTACCTCTGGCTGTTACTGCTAATAGTTGCTATGATTCAATAGGAGCTGTCACCTAAAGGAGCAGGCGTTCTCTCAACTGTCTGTTTCTGAATAAATTCCCCTTGCATTTAGAGTTGATGTAATCTGTCATTATCCTGCAGATCAGAATGTGAAGAGAGAGTCTGGACGTAAAGTTCAGACCGGAAACATCAACGCTGCAAAGGTAGGCGTCTGCTGAGAGGCTTTGTATTCACTTTCTAAAATAAAGTTTATTTTTCTGTCCCACACTGTGAGCAGTTTTTAAAGGAACTTTAAACTTCACACGTTTTTTCCCCACCCTTCATTTATTGCAAGCATAGAGGATAAAGTAATATTTTCCCAGAACCATATTAGTTGGCCAAGTATGTATACACATACATGGAATTTGATTCTGGTCACTTTTCTCACCTGGATAGAAAAATTTGAAAATTCTGCTCGTATGTTTGCATTGATTAGTGTTACCTAGTGGAAAGATCACAGAAGATGAGCCTAAATCCCTTTTGTAAAAAAGCTGAAGGCAGTGAAAAGAAATGGATGCAAGAAATCCAAAGGCATCATCTCTCTGGTGCTGTGGAACCTTTATAATGGTAACAATAATAGGAAGCAAAGAAAGAGCAGAACTATGATGATTTGTTGATGAATCGTTGTTGGACCTAGAGTTGAACCAGTGCTGTGAACACATCTTATAACCAGATGCTCCAGTTTTTAATGAGATCTGGTCGGGACTTAGAACCAAAGGAACCCTTTTATTTGTTCGGCGGCTGACGTTTCCGTTTATTTCAGACCATTGCAGATGTGATCAGGACCTGCCTCGGCCCACGGGCCATGATGAAGGTGAGGTGGCATCCGCATACTTCACACTTTGTCGTGTTTACTGTAATACCAGGATCCCAACCCTTTGTTTCTGTTTCTTTGTATAGATGTTACTTGATCCCACAGGAGGAATCGTGATGACCAATGATGGAAATGCCATCCTCAGAGAGGTTCGAAGGCGCACTCAGCATGCCTTTTACAACACGTTTAAATGCATCTTGGCTCTCATCGGGGGCATGTGGCTGCTAACTAGCGTTTCTACGGCAACAGATTCAGGTGCAGCACCCAGCAGCCAAATCGATGATCGAGATCAGCCGCACACAGGATGAAGAAGTGGGAGACGGGACCACCTCAGTGATCATACTGGGTGAGATAATAAGAGTTATTTGTACTCATCGGAGGCGGCCTGCGTCAGACAGGGGGCCTCGCCTGACATCCGTCTGTGTGTCTGTGTCTCAGCCGGAGAGATGCTGTCTGTCGCTGAACATTTTCTGGAGCAGCAGATGCACCCGACGGTGGTCATCAGCGCCTACAGACAAGCTCTGGAGGACATGCTAGAAACTCTGAAGGAGATCAGGTACTCTTCAAGGCCTCCCGGTATCCTGCAGACCGCCATCCCAAAATGACTGTTTCAGCAGCCTAAACATGACGTGAAACTCTCGTGAGGGAGGATTACAGGCTGATTTTTAGGCGTGCTTCTTCTTCCCCTGCAGCACCCCCGTAGACACGTCAGACCGCTCCATGATGCTGAAAATCGTCCATTCGGCCATCAATACCAAAGCTCTGAACCGCTGGTCAGACCTGGCCTGCGGCATCGCGCTGGACGCTGTTCGAACAGTGGAGCTGGAAGAGAACGGACGCAAAGAGATCGACATCAAGAAGTACGCCAAGGTGGAGAAGGTAGGAGCACCAACCGCCTCCAGCCACTTCTGAGCAAACCACGCTAGAGAGGAGAAGCATTGGCCATCTTAGAGCTCGCCCTCACTTCTCACGTCTCTGTGTTCAGGTTCCAGGCGGGATCATCGAGGACTCGTGTGTGTTGAAAGGAGTGATGGTGAACAAAGATGTGACACACCCGAGAATGAGACGCATGATCAAAAACCCCCGAATCGTCCTGCTGGACTGTTCTCTTGAGTACAAGAAGGGAGAGAGCCAGGTACGAAGTGCCGTTTTACACTTTGTCATTTGTCCACAGCACAGTGTTTAACTCTCACCGTGTGCCTGCAGACCGACATAGAGATCAGTAAGGAGGAGGACTTTGCCAGGATCCTGCAGATGGAGGAGGAATACATCCAGCAGATCTGTGAGGACATCATCCGGCTGAAACCAGACCTGGTCTTCACAGAGAAAGGCATCTCAGGTGTGTTGCAATGCCGACAGCCGAACAGCAGCAGAATGGCCGCCTCCCTCAGGCCGCCTCTATGTTTAACCCCCCCTCTGTGCGTGCTCAGATTTGGCCCAGCATTACCTGGTGAAGGCAAACATCACCGCCATCCGCCGCGTAAGGAAGACCGACAACAACCGCATCGCCAGGTCCGTTGGTTCTTTCAGCTGGAATCCATTGGTGCAGCGGCGCGTCTATAACCCCACTCCGTGTTTTTTTTTTTTTTTTTTCAGGGCGTGTGGGGCTCGCATCGTCAGCCGGACAGACGAGCTTCGCGAGGAAGACATCGGTTTGGGCGCTGGGCTGTTTGAGGTGAAGAAGATCGGAGACGAGTATTTCACCTTTGTCACCGAGTGCAAAGACCCCAAAGCCTGCACCATCCTGCTAAGAGGGGCCAGCAAGGAGATCCTGGCGGTGAGAATAATAATGATACATTTTATTTTAATTCACCTTTCTCGGCACTCAAGGACACCGTACACGGATACATAAAAATGCATTAAAAGATTCAACTATAGAAATCAATAAAATAGACCTCAAATTGACCTCAGATAGAAAAAGCAGTCTTAAACAGATGTGTTTTGAGTTATTTGAAATGGGGGAGTGAGTCGATGTTTCTGAGAACTGCTGCCCGATGGCGGCCCCCTCCTCCCCCCGGTGAGGCTGTGCGCTCTGACGCTGTCTGCCGTCTGCAGGAGGTGGAGAGGAACCTGCAGGACGCCATGCAGGTGTGCCGCAACGTGCTGCTGGACCCCTTCCTGCTGCCAGGTGGCGGCGCTGTGGAAATGGCGGTATCAAAGAAGTTGACGGAGCGTTCCCGTGCCCTGACCGGCGTGGAGCAGTGGCCATACCGCTCCGTCGCCCAGGCGCTGGAGGTCATCCCCCGGACGCTGATCCAGAACTGCGGAGCTTCCACCATTCGTGTTCTGACTTCACTGAGGGTAAAAAACACTTTGATCACGCTGCCAGAAGAGCAGCCGGTGAACACGTCGTCGGTTAACATCAGCGACTTTAATGAATGTGTATTTTTGTTTTTCCAGGCCAAACACACTCAAGAAAACAGTGTGTGTTGGGGCGTCAATGGAGAGACCGGATGTCTGTCTGACATGTCGGCTCTGGGAATCTGGGAGCCTCTGGCTGTCAAAGCTCAGACCTACAAGACTGCCGTTGAGGTGAGCCACAGCTTATACAGCCACAGCTGGATCTGTTCAGAACGGTACCGATGCTTAGAGGACTCTGCTGCCTTGTGTTTACAGACGGCCATCTTGTTGCTGCGTATCGACGACATCGTCTCTGGCCACAAGAAGAAGGACAAAGATCAGCAGATGGGAGGTCAGGGAGCCGAGTAGACCCCTTTAGATCCAGCCTGACCCAAAACAACTGAAGAGTCACTCCAACGGCGCATGTGTGTGTCTGTCTGTATGTTTGTAAGTGGGTGTGAATGTTTGGGGACCAGAAGACTCAATGAAACTTAATAAAGTTCGGAACCTGATTCCCCTCTGCTTTCTTTTGGTCCAATTCTTTTTTTTCCCCATCTCATTGTGTGATGCTTTTTACAGATACAGTTTACAAAGTGTATTGTACACATAGAGATACTACAAGAAGCCCAATTATTTCAAGGAACAATGGAGGTTTTGCCAAATATAGTTGTGGCCATTGGGAGAATAATTAGTGGTGTGGTAGGTGGACAGGGAAGGTTAAACATGGCACAGCTGGGAAATGGCTGTGGGGAAGAAACTGTTCCTAAACACTCTTTTTACAGTCTGAAGGCTCCTGGAGCATCTTCTGGAGGGAAGAAGACTGAGCGGGATGTGAGTGGTCTAAAAACCTTTAGTTAAACACTGTGCTGTGGACAACAGAAATGTTTAGATTAGTTTGAAACACAATCTAACCTTGTGTGTGAGTAACTGTGGGGACCAGAAAACTGCTCCTGAATAACGCATCCATAATCCGTGACTGCTTTATCACCCACTTTCATTTCGCTTTCCTTTGTTTACGTGTTCGTGATGATTTATGAGTGTTTTTTTTTTAAGGAAATCCAATTTCATTTTGCTGGTGTTTTGCAGTTCGCTCGCAAACGATGTGACAATTTCTATTTGAAGAAACAACACAAGTAAAACATTTTGCACTTGATGTATGTTTGATAACAAATTTAAGTTTTTAGAAATCAATCGAAACTTTTTATGCTAAGTCACTTCTTTACAGAAGTAAAAGAGCTAAACTCCGCTCTCTTTGTGTGCGGGGGAGGGGGGCGGGGCCTCAGCAGTCAGCTGACTTTTAGCAGGAGGTCATGTGACCTGCGGAGCGACTCGGTCACAACAGAGATGGCGGCGGCTGCGTTGAACAAGCGGAGCGGCGGAGTTTGTGTGTTTTTACTTTCTTTTGTTTTAATTTTGTGTCAAACCTCGGTCCACGGAGCAGAGCCGTACAAGAGACAGGTAAAACAACGTAGTTAGCCTGTGTAAATGGTTTCAGCTGCTCTCTAAAAGATTTTAAAAAACAAGAAGAGGGAGGAAGTGAAAGTATCGATCCATCTTAACGTCCAACTGGCCTGTAAAGGTGGAAATCTTTGTATTCTTTCTTTAATGTTTTGTCTTCCTATTTCACTGTTACAGATTGTTATGCGGAGAATAAATAGTAAATTTATTTTAAAATTAATCTAATGTACCGCACTGTTAAATATGTTTTAAATCTTCAAATATTCGTACTTAATTTCCTACGTATGACAGTTTGGTGCAGATGACTTTCTGCAAGTTATTTGTTAAGGTATTTCTTCAGTTTTATACGACTTATTTTTTAAACAGAGTTGATTAAATTATGCTAAATTTAATTATTTCATTACTGCTTCTTGTTTGGCTTGACTGGAACTGAACTGTGGAAGCAGAGTTGATTAAACTTCTTACATTGTGCCTCTCAAAGCTTGAAATCGTTTGAATATGACGTCAAACGGATCTGCCAATTAAGTAATTGATCAGAAAAAAGCCTCTAAATAAAATCTTTAATCAATTGGATTTAATGTTATCTAAACCGTGTGTTTTTGTCTCAGTTTTTCTGGGCTTTCCTGACGTTAGTCTTTAAAATGCAACATTCACGTGACCTGTTAGATACTGATAAACACCAATAACCAATCAGTGTAGGTGTCAAATTTGAATTACCTTCAGTTGATAAGACTGTTTCTCATCGTGTAAAGCTTCTTGCACTTGATCAATGAACCGCTCAATGAACTCCTTTGATTTGTAAAAAGGTGTTTCCTCCCCCCAGCTGTCTGTGCAGTTATATCCAAACTATAACTCGACGCCCCCTGGTGGCGACCTGCTGCACGTGAGAGCCGTGGGAGATAACGACACGCTGCACTTCCTGTTTTGCAGCCAGGGGGCGCCAACGCTACTCATCGTCCACACCAACACGTCCTCATCCACCGTGAAGGTCTGACCGCATGTTAAACAGTGCATGTGTTGACGTTGAAGAGTCCAACATCTGGCTTATGTAGCATTGACATCTGTGGAGTTGTAGTTTGCATGTACTATGCTGCATTCAGTGTCTCTCAGAAATGGGATTACGGAGTGCATGTGAAATCAGAACAAGCTTTATTATATCGGTCATTTCAAATGCTTTGGCTAAACAAAGTGCTTTTGAGACTCTGTAAACAATTTAGAAAAAGGCAAACATAAAATAACTGAAAGTAATGATGATGTATGGGGTTTTGAACATTCCGACACTCGTGTATCTGAGCAGAGATCTTTGTCTGTACACCTTTTAGGTGAACTGGCCGGAGTTTTGGGCTCGTAACACCAGCGGCAGCCTGACTGTGGAGCCACAGAGCAGCATCCTGTACAGCAGCGCCATCGTCCTCAGCAGGGTCAGGAACGCCTCCTCGCACGCGGTCAGGTGTGTTTGTGTGTGCTTTGAATGACTCTTTGCCGTGTGTGTCTCAGCTCTTGGAGTACGATGACGTAAACGACACGGCCGAGCCGACCTCGGGCTTTTTTCCTCCGTACGAGCTGAAGGACTTCCACTGGCTCCCCCTCAGCCTGAGGAGTCCCACGGCTCGGCTTTGCGGAGCCGACCCCGCCTTTGGGAACGGATCGCTCTGCCTGGAGGTCTGTTGCCATGGAGATCAAAATCACAGTGCTTTCAGTCAGCTATTAGATTATACAAACGTTACATAACTTTAGTTTCTGTTCAGCCGGGTAACGTTTTTATCATTTCTCGGCTCGCATCCCGTCACAGTTGTCAGTGTTTGACTCGGAGGGGCGTGTCCAGACCTTGCCCCGCCTCCTCCATTCTGCCAACTCCTCCCAGCTGGATGTGTGGCTTGATGGCATCTTGCCGCGGTCCTCTAACTCCCGCTTCCTGCTGGAGCTGCAGTCGGTGGGCGGGGCTTACCCTTTGAGCAGAGTGGACGTTCGACAGTCCATCGACGACGAGTTCACGCCTTCGATATTTAAAGTGAGTAGGGGGATTTGTCGGTCAGATCAGAAAACCGAGGTGAAGTGTAGCGGGAAAAAAACATGGTGTAGCATCTGGAAATGAAAATGAATTACTAGTGTTGAGTTACTAGTGTTTCATCACCTCTATGAAATAACAGTCGGGGTATTGTGATGCCTGCAGAGCATTAAAAAGGACGTAAAATCATGGGACTTTAAAGTTAATTCCGAGTTGCATTAATGCACCCTGAAAAAGTCATGAATGTCTATTAGATGGGTTTCTGGACTTTGAATGAGTTTTTTTTTTTTTTTTTTTTTTTTTTTTTTTTTTTTTTTTTATTGAATTTTAATTATTTTTTTTTTTTTTTTTTTGCATTTTGACCATTTATTCTTGAATAAGAAAAGAATCATTAACTGGATTTGTTTTTTTCTTCTCCAGGTGTCTCAGTGGGTTTCATCAGTGAACGGCAGCTCGGACGTCCTGGGTTTTGTCCAGTGGAAGCCGGTGGCGTACCGCCACACCCAACCTGTTCTGGAGGACGCCACGCCATGCCGTCACTCTGACCCACAGGCGCAGAGCGGGGAGGCAGCTGCCGCTTCGTCCGGACTCATCCGAGCCTTCTACTCGAATCCAGAAGTCATGGGGCTGAACATGAGCTTTGGCCTCGCCGGGGAGCCGTTCTACAACAGCTCCAGGTTCCTCAGCTGGTCAGTATCTCCTTTGTGGTGTGCTGTTGATCGGTCAGAACCAGCCCATAACCGCTGACCCCCCCGTGCGTGTCCCTTGTCTGCTGTAGGACCGTGCTGGTGGGTGTCGGCTCTCCTCCCGTCGACTCCTTCTCTCCAATGGTGATCACCATCATGGCGGTGGGTCTGGGGACCCCCATGGTCCTCCTGCTGTTGGGCGGAGTCTTCGTCTGCCTCCACAAAAAGAGGGCGGCCACAGCAGCCACCTACGAGCCAATCAACTGACAGCTGAGTCATGGGCAAGGAGATATCGAGACTCTTTAAATGGACGGTTCTTTTTTTTTTTTTTAAACAGCAGATGGGTGATGTTGCTGTGACGGACAGCCAATCAGGATGTGCTTTTTTTTTTAAGGTGCAGGCTTCATCTTGTCAGAATTGTTCTGACTTTTATTTCACCGTCAAAAAAGTAGAACAGGATCGTCGGAGAACCCCATGAGATTTACAAGTGACGACATTTGAATTTTTGGTGAAAGCTTTGTATAAATTTCTGAATATTCAATTATCCTGTACATTTTTAAAACTGTTTCTATCTCTAGTGTTTAAAGTCAGTCTGCATCAGTTTTCAAATCCCATTGGAGGCTCTGAGCTCTAATACTGAGGATGCACGCCTCTGATAAGACTCACATTTATAATTTGACGTATAAGGTATCTTATCCCCAAACAGCTTTGTTTTTATTGTATACATTTTGGGAGTAAATGTTGCATGTTGGAGGTCTCTATTGGGACTAGTGTGAGCAAAAGCTACAGTCTGGACGGTAATGAGGATCGTGACCATCATCTGATGGGACCCGCAGGATTTCAAAATGACCCGACAACGGGTGAAAACGACACACCAAAATTATTTCTAACGTCACAACCAAACTGTCTCAAACTAACTTTTGCCCTTTTTTCAAAAAAAAGAGAAAGATTTGACATTTTCTTTCAATAAAAAGTGCAATATGTAAATTGCTGGATGTCTGCTGTGACTTGAATCATTTTAATGAGTGTGGAAGATTAGTTCCTAACAGGACTGTCGTAAAAAGCCACTTGAAAGGGCCAAAGAAAAGTAATGATCTGTAGTATCTCAGCGTGTGAGCGACTCCAGCAAAAGAAAAAACCTCAGAGCTTTCACAAACTAATGATAAATATTTTCTCTACTTACTGGAAGATACTTTTCCTTTCAGCTCTAGTTGACGCTGGTTCAAGCTTGTTATTTGTGCTTTTGGGTATTTTATCAATTATATGTATAAGACCAGAGTTTAAATGTCTCAAGTGAATGAAAACAGTTACTTTTCAGCTTCTGTTCAGTTTATTTTTGTCGGAGAGTTCACAAAGAAACAAAAGCAGAAAATATACCAAACTGTTATGTACAATAAAATCATCAAAACAGTCTTCAGAAGCAGCCTTTAAAGACTTGAGTGTTTGACATTGAGCTGTTGAATCAAAAACACCTTGAGGACAAATTCACATCTCAATGAGCCCAAAACTTTCGGACCAATTAGAGGAGCTGAAGATTATGATGTCATTGTCAACAGGTTCCCTAAAAAAAAATGAGGAAAAAGTTGTTTCACTGCTAAATCTTTGGGTCAGGAGCCAATCAGAACCCATTACATCCTGAGACTTAAGCCAATCAGGGGAAAGATGGAAAGATTTTCAAATAAAAAAAAATGAGACAGCTGAAGTTTGGTTCTTTTATGATTTTTTTTAAAGGAACCCAGCTGCTGGAAAAAAAGGTCAAATGAATTCCGCCATTTTGTCTTGGGATGACATTCATACAGGATTCTGCCAGCAGTCACTTCAGCTCACTCTGACTGGAGATGGCGCGATTGAGACCAAGGCCTCACGTCGGGAATCTTTCTGTTCAGTTCGGCTCCAGTTCTCTCCTGGGTTTTTGTTTCTGAAGAAAAGTTTGATCCTTCCTGACTGAAGTTTACACATTGAACAAACAATTTTAGGGTTCGTCGTCCATATTTCACAACCCGAGTTTTAGTGTCTGTTTCCGGTTTTAGCTGGAAATGAAAAGTGGCTGGTGAAGATGAGCGTTAATGGATGTCGAACTGAGCTGTAAATCTCAAAGGTCTTCCTGCTTCTCCTCGTCATGTTTATCAACTCATTTTAAATAAAGTTCAGCTTGAAAACATCACCCAGCTCTCTGCGGGTTGTGTCCTCGGTCCAAACTGAGTCTGGCTCAGTTTTCCCTCCACCTGCCGTTAAAATACTGCTGTGGGATAAAAACCGGACGAGGTCCTGGTCCTGGGGCCGGCGGCGTCCTAGATGGACTCTATCTGGCGGCGGACCTTTTCGGAGGCCAGGCGGTCTAGCCAGCGCTGCCGGACCACCACCAGAACAGCGAACACCGCCATCAGAGCCAACATGGCTGCCTCAAACTTCCAGAAGAGATGCTCCTCCATCAGAGCAGAGCGGCAGCTGGAAGAGGAGGAGGAGGACGGTTAGTACCTTCATGCTATAAAAGCTTTACGCCGTTTATACTGTTTCACTTCCTTTGTGCTTTGCTCTGAGGTGTTTGACCCCTTTGTCAGTAAGCTCAAATAAACTTTTAATTTCACGAGTCTGCTCCAAAAAAGCAGGAAACCAGATGGAAAACACTTGTTTGCACACCTAACACATCTGACTTATTTCAGCCATATTAAAGATCTGCCCGATAACGCCCAGAGTTCTCTGAAAGGAAATAATTTAGTGATTTCGAGCCCAAACTTGGCTTCACTGATGATCAGCAACTGACCTCTTGTACTCTTCTCTGCTGGACTTGGTGCAGTTGACCTTCTCGGCATATCCCGTCTGCCTGCAGGCCAACTGTGACCTCTGAAACACACACACATCCTTTACATTAACACTGTCTGCCATTAGTAGTCAGTGGGAATGCTTTTATCACTCATTCGATTGCAGCCAATCAGAATGTGGAAATGATTAACTCAAACCTGGACCACAGGTATATTTCTATTGTCTTTTAGAACACATTCTGTCTATTGAGTGCTATGGACATGCCAGTCCAACTTCTGAACATGTTTACTTTGCATCAGCAGCTAAGATCTGAAATCATAAATTCACTGAGAGAATCAAATAGAATTTCTACTGATTCAGTACGATGTCAATAAAGAGCTGTTAGTATTCCCTATTCAGGATAGATTTTTGTTCCATACAGACATAAATATGTGTTCATTTACTTACCGAGTTGAAGTCGCTGCAGCGGACACACTCGTCCAACACTATGAACTCTTCCAACAGCCAGCAGGGGGTGACCACGGGCTTCACTGCTGCCACAGAGGAACAACAAAACGCTCAGACAACCAAGTCCACTGGCAAGTGGACTGCAAATTTGCACATGACAATCGAGCAAGAGGAGCTGAGCAGAGTGTGCTTCTACCTGTTGTTTTCTCTTCACTCAGCAGAGCTGCTCCGAATACTCTGAAACACAACCACACGCACATTCAGTTAGGGCCTTCATCAGCCTAATCCCAGTTACTTTTAGTACAATCAAAACAACGAGGACCTGCCAAACTCCAAGTGTGCAAAGCCTGTTGAAACTAATACGCTGACTGTAAGAGATTCCTACAAAGTGCTGTTCAATTTAAAAAATAAAACTCCAGCATGATAAATCAGAAGAGACACTCAGTCAATTGAAGAACTCAGAGGATTTTCATTGTAAATATAATATAACTCTAATTACAGCAAATTGCAGCTTGATTTATCTTTTTTATTCCCCCAGAGAAAGCACGTATTGTTATTTTTTTCTTTTAATTAGGAACCATTCAAAACATGAGGCAGACATGAAAACTGAACTCAGAGTTACACACATTTGCTTCCAGGGTGAGACATAAGTACACCAGAATCAAAGCATTCATTTTAAAGAGTTATTCCTTATCCAGATTTGTTTCACCTTTGGAATTTAGTGACAACGGACTGCCCTCTGACCCCCCGGCCAAAGACTAACCTTAAGGAGACGAGGCCCCAGAACAGGGCATGGAGGAGGAGGACTCTGGGTCGACAACAGGCAACAGGGATCCGACAGTCACTCTCCATCAGTCTTCCTCTCCAGCGGGATGACACAGCAGCCACCCTGACACTCTGCAGCCGGTTACAGACTGGTTACCGACTGGTTCTGGACCAGTGTACAGCTTCACACTCAGATCGCTTTCTGTCCCTCAGTTTACATGGTGCTCCCTCTGAACAAAGGGCCCTAAGGCAACACCCAGCTAACACCTGAAAGACAAAACAGCAGTCAGTCCAGGATGTCCCGGTTCACCTTTTGAAAAACATTCAGTCTGAAGCCTAATCAAATTGTTTAGTAAGATGTTTAGTTTCCAAACTACTATCAGACCGGCTGACTGTGACAGAGATTGAGTTGATTTATCAAGATTAAGAAAGAGGACAACTGTTTATTAAGAGACCAAGTTCCGTCTTTTTCCTTCTTCTGAATTTAGAATCACTATCTTGGTTACGGTTACAATATTTCCTCAAACTTCTTCCTTTCAGGTAAGACAGACACTAGATCGAAAATTATCTTGCTGGAAGGATGAAGATTCGTTGATACAGACGTGATCAGTTAGGAAGTCAGATGAAAAACTGTCTTCTGCTCCCTAACCAACAGGTGACGTGATAATTATGATCAATAATCAGCTGACTGAAGGTCATCTATTGGCTGATGATGCTGAACAAACTCAAAACAAAGACCTCAGGCGCTAGCAGAGGAGCTATCCGGCTAATTTACCCAATAAAAGGAGACTAGATTTACATTTTTTCAGTCTGAGTTATGGCTTGTGGCAAACGCCATGGCATTCTAGTTATGCTAACGTCCTGCTAAAGATTTACACCCTGTGAACATGGTGTTTACCTACAAACACGGGCTAATATTAGCTGAGCAGAGCTGAACTCCAAATACTGACCGTAATCCTCTGGAACAGTCGCCATTTTGGACTCGACGTTGGGAATGAGAAGAAGGGACACCGGTTTAAAACGGTCGATGACACAAAGTGGCCGTCAAATTGACCTTTAAAGAACGAAAACCGGTTTCAATTCAACATTGACTCCCGGATCCGTTCATGGCCTCAAGCCTATACAATGTGGGGCGAAAAGGGAAAGAGAAATAAACCCAAGCACCACTTCCGGTGAGATTTCTTCATAAAAAAAGCCCCTTTCTTTCTGACTGACAGAGCTTCTTGCTTTCTTTTCAGTTAAAACTTATCATTGTTTTAAAAGTTCTGGTCAAACAAGTCTCAGTTGTTCAAATTTAAAACATTAAATTGAATTAAAGTTAGGGAACGTGATTCATCCAGTCTCTGTACACCCAAAAGCAGGAGGTGCGTTCACATCCTCTCCAGTCTGTGAACCTGCCAGATGGTAGTTTTGTCTCTAATCCTGTTTTTGGTCTTCCTGGTGAGGATTTTGTGGCTTAGTAGGCAAGACAAGGTTTCTAGTTTAAGGAAGCTTGTCATTTCATCTCTGCTTTTTGTGAGCGGTGAGGTTCTGTTGGTTGGTGTTTGGGCTCATAATAAGGTCAGGGGCTTAAGGAGTCTCGGGGGGCTGAGAGTGGAGTCAGCTGAGGTGGTTCAGCTGGATGCCTGCCATTAGAGTCCAACTGAGCGGAGAACCTATTTACAAGTAATACAGGCGGGGGGGATTCAGCTCGGACAAAATCATTAGGGAGAATGAGTTGGGCCTGTTGTCTGGAAGATAAGCAATGTGCGTCAGAATTTGACCTATTTTGTGCTGTTTGAAACATTTTTAAAAACACCCACCCAGGCTGTACCCTGGTTGTGACACTGTCTCGATGAAGCCGGTACGTTAAGAGATGGCGGGATGTTTGTCTAATTCTGTGTGTCACACCACAAGCTGGCCATGAACATTTACTCTGAAGGTATACGACTGCCACTTCCTTTAGTTTCCACGGCCAGCTGGAATTGGAACTGTTGGCGGAAGTCAGTAAAAACGTCAACAATGTCTCTGTAGCGCCGCCGGTGGCGTTGGTGGATATTACAGCTGCGTGTCACAGCTCCATCTGCCAGGAAGTGTTGTCAGCACATCCAGCTGTTGCACCAGCACAGACCTGCACTCATGACCTCTTTCAAATGAAAGCTCTGCATCCACCCAGAGATGTTTCATATTGTAAACCATAAACATTTTAATATCAAATAGTTAAGTAGACAGCAGCGATGAAAGAAAAATAACCAGAATTTTTAGATAAACCATTTTCTTACATTTAATTAAGGAAATTTTATTAAAGTAAAGAGGACGCGGTTTTTATTACAAAAGTAATTCATGTTTACAGAAGTGTCTGGGTTAGTCATTTCTCATTCAGATACTGTGGAGAAAGAAATGTGAACACCTGGAACCCCGAGGGCACGGGCACACCTGACCGGATGAAGTCTTTTGACTTTTCCACCAACTTCGCCCCCAGCAGAACTTCTCCAGGTTACACTGAAAGGAGAGAAGATAGTGATTGCCCATTCAGTTTGTATATGAAAGAAACATGTTGGATGTGGTTTAATTTAACAACTCCGTTAGCTATAATGGTTTTTTAGAATGATTCTACAAGGCAGTGTAGGTCAATCTCTGTGCGAACAGAATAATTACCAGGATTGTGACTCTTCGTCGCTTCAAGCGTCGACAGATTCCAGGAAGCCGCCTTACACCATTTTTCTTTAGAGGGGTAACAATGTTTGACTTAGAGGTCACAAAAACCTTTTCCTGAAATGAGAAAAGAAATTGCATAAATGATTCCGATCTTTGTCTTACCAGCAGATTGCTGCAATTAGCAGAGTGCATTTTGGATCCCAACTAACCAACGACATCTACACAATGTCGAAAAAGGGGCCAGGGGCCGACTTCCTGAGGTAAACGGAAACCATGGTGTGTATGGATTGTATGTTTGAACTGATTTTCAACACAATACCGTAGTTTTGACAATGTCAAACAACTTTGATATTATCTATTAGAGGGACAATCGACAACGATGAGTTAAGTGGGATAAACATTAAGGTAGTTCAGTGGGAACACGCAAGTTTTAATACGTGACTACAGTGACAAATATGGACAAAATACTAAATTTACTTCAAATACTTTTTCAAACAATATCATAGCAAGAAGGTACACTAAACAGAAGTCAGCAAGTTGTGTCATGTATAGGTTCAGTATGTTTTCCATTACATTGATGGTTCCTGAAATGCCATAAAGTTAAATGCTTTACCCATTGTGGCCTTTTTCCACCTTATTCTTCCTTTTAAGATTATTTTTTACTGATTTACTTATTTTGTGAGTTCATGCGGATTTGTGGAAAGATAGTGTTTTTTATTTAAATACTGTATCTAAGACCTTAAATTATGGCAAGATATTTAGGGTTCTGAGTTTCTGAAGGACGTCGCCCTAAATTTCAACACATGTTTTGGGAAAATATCGGGATCTTGAAATGGATGCTGAGAAAAATTAAACAGGTTCCTAAATAAGACAACTCATTTTACTTAAGCCCAGACATGTGCTGACATGCCTTTAGTGTTTTTGTTATTGTCCTGATTATGTTCTCTGCTCCGAATGATCTGCCAGAGAGGCAAAGGGAGCTGAAAATGATTTTTTGCTGCCTCACATCTGTGTGTATAGGATATCATATCGCCATCAACTCTCCGGTCTGACACCATACCACTGCAATAAGATCCACAGAGCTCGGTTCTGCTCCGTTGCAGTCAATGGGATTGCTTTTAAGAGATTTGACAAATTGAGAGCTTTGATATGATTTTTAACCTAATTTCGCTATTAAAATGCTGCTTGTATTTTTCCCTTTTTTCTGTCTGATGAGTTATCATTACAGCTTCTCCGTGAGTTCAGACTCAAGACCAGTTAGACGATGTCCCCTCCCACCAGCCTGCACCTGTCTTACCTGCAGAGGTGGAGATGCAGGGGTGAAGTCTGGCAGGCTGCAGTCGGCCCTCTGCAGAGAGCAGATCAGCAGCAAAACCACCACACACAAATTCAGCTTCATCTGCCAATCAATCAGTCAGTCAATGCCGTCCAAAAATTCCAGATTCTTCTTGAACAACAAACAGTGGCTGAGCAAGGAAAAATACAAAAAAAAAAATGTAACAGAAGGGAAAACGATAATCCTCTTAGTCTGGTTTAAGAGTCACATGACCATGTGATGACATCAGACTGATCCCCTTCAATGAATCACTGACACATCATAGATGTAACATCATTGTCAGCTTGTCCAGCCCTTGTAGTATTAGGCTGCACCGGTTCTGCTGGAGGAAACATCAGAATCCACTTGTTGAATCCACATATGCCAATTCAGGGGGGTGGGGGTGTCTTGAGCCCATTCCAGTGGTAATTTTTTACAATCTGCTGGCTTCCTTAACTAGGAACTTTTTAAATAGTCTCTGTTGGAGAGACTATTGGATGTCATTTACACTTGATGAACCAGAAACGATCAGATTTTGATTGTTTGTGGTTAATTGGATTTAATGTGATTCGGCTCTCTGATAATAAATAATACTGAACTGAAATTGATCATCAGACAGGTCACACCCTGGTGAGGTCACCAGCCTATCCAGGGCGACATCACTCCCACAAATTCAGCGGGTCCAAAAAACCCATGGTTCAAAAACAAGAAAATCAGAATATTTTTGTTTTGCTGGAACATTTGTGGTCACCAAAGACAGAGTGAGCAAAACACACCCAGAACCCCAAAGCCTTTCACAGGGAACAGGTCAGTAATACACCTTACCTAACTGACATCATTCAATTGTGAATGAATGAGTTCACCTGTAATTTCCTGGTCTGACATGCTCTAGAAAACGTCTACAGGCAGTAATACTCTGTTTGCTGCTGCTTTGGATCCTCTGCTGAGCGGCAGACGTGCTGATGGTGTAGTATTCAATCTTTACTTGTGATATTTTGTAACAGAAGCTGCAGTTGAAACATTTCTCACCCGGGTGGATTCTCAAACGAGCCTTCAGGCTGGCGTTCCTGGTGAACTTGCAGAAATGAAACCTCGTGTCCTCAGATATGTAAGACTTTGAACTAAGCACTGATGAAAAGCTGGCAGGTTATTCCCCTTACATTTCTTAAAGAAAAATATATAAGATCCAAATGAATTTCCCTTCAAGGCAATATTCCCAGTGACTTGTTCATTTTAAATGAATTTTGTGCCAATGGGGCAGCATCATTTTATGTTCACATCTGCCTGTCTTTCTTGCATGGCCCAGCCTGCATTTGTGGGCGTTATTGTGAACTGTGAAAGGAATTTCTCCGAGAGGTCCTGAGCCCAAGATTTGATTTCCATGACAATCATCAAGTGTGTTTTTAATGCAGTGCTGCCAGAGTAACTTTCCTCTACAAAGCCAGAACATACAGCACTTACATCAAACAGGTGTTTTATTTCCCTGCAAAAATCCTCAAACGTCTTAACAAACTTTCTGCAAAAATGGCTTGTCAATACTTTCTTGGGATATATAAAACGCATTTGGCCTTGGTTTAACTACAGTTCTTAAGTTGTCCAGCAGAGGATGATGCTCAATTAAGTTAGTTTGCCTCAGTAAATTCAGCATCCTACTGAAAAATCATTATAATATTTCATATTATATTATATTATCAACCCTAAAGATATATTTTTAGATTCTTTTCAGGGTAACTCTTGTGATCTGTTAATATTTATCTTTCATTTCCAGTTTGACTATAAAGGTTTTGATTTTAAATGAGTGGTAAATTAGGCAGATATTTAAATGGTGTCCTTTTTAACTCACTGTGTGATCCAGAAATAGCTCTCAGGTGTGATGAGTCCTCACTAAGCTAATTCATTGACTGACTGATGAGTGCGTTTGGTTGTATTTATATCTTTGGCTGCAGGTCCATGTTTAGCCTCTCCTGCACCTCCCCCCCCCCCCCCCCCCTCCCTCAACCCACCCACCCTCGCACCACCATCACCACCACCACCCCCCCCACCCCTCCACCCGCCGACGACCAGCTGATCTTTGTTGCACGTAGTTCCGTCGTGTGTCGTGGCCCCGCCCCCTTTCGATGGAGGATTTATTTATTTTCTCGCCCGTCTCTTCCACCGTCGCTGCTCCCCGTTAAAACCGACCTAAAAAAAAAAAAGAATAAAAAATAAAAAAAAACCCTTCTTCGGGGAGAAGGCTGCGTCAGCAGGTCGGGCGGGACGGGGTTGGGACCGGCGGCCCGGACCGGAGGAGCGAACGATGAGAGCTCACGTCCGGGCGGAGAGCCGACGGGAGCCGCCGCCACCGCCGAGCGCCCGAGGAGGCGACCTGACCGCCGAGTAACGGAGCCGAGAGGACGCCGCTGCGCCGAGAGCAGGAGGAGAAGAAGAAGAAGAAGAAGACGACGAAAGGGGTGGTGGTGAAGATGGGTGGATGCATAGATGACGGATGGCGGCGTGAGCGGATGAACAGGTAGACGGTGCTGATGGCGGCTGACGGAGCGGATGGAGCCCTCTGACCGCTGCCGCCTCACCGCGGTCACAGAGCTGCACGCAGAGCCGCCGAACGCTCCCGGAGCCCCGGACGGAGAACACGATGAACACTGTGCTGCTCTGCAGCCTCCATAATCACCCGCACCACCACCATGATTTATTAGCGGTGCTGACGGCCCTCAGCTGCGCCCGACTGGACTGACCGGACCGGCTGGCTGACCTGCGTCCTTGTCTCCCCGCGGCTCGCTGTCGGGATGTCTGGACCCACCGGACCCGCACCGTCCGCCGGGCCCGGGGCCGGGGCCGGGGCAGGGGCCGGGGAAGGGCCGGACCTACCGGACCTGAGCCACCTGACCGAGGAAGAACGGAGCATCATCCTCTCCGTAATGAAACGACAGAAGAAGGAGGAGGAGAAGGAGCAGAGCATGCTAAAGTAAGTGGAGTCCCAACAGTTAATAAACAGTATGGTGGCCATGGCATAACATGATGCATAACATGATGTATAATCCAAACCAGGGAGTGATTTTTAAATGTATTTTTTAGCTACAGCAGATGAAACTATTTGGAAAATGAAAAGAACATGTCTTGTGGCACAAAAGGAATGTGACCTTTGACCTCCAGTCATATCTCCATCTTAATTAAAATGATTCCATGAACATTTAGAAACTCTGCTCCAGTAAAATAAATGGAGTTCTATCAGCTGATTCTAAAGAGGGGGGTGGGGGGGTCGCATGTGTCCTGACAGCTTGTGGAAATGTGCTGAATAGATGAGCAGAAGTGTGATCTTGAAATTTTCTCAGGATGCTGAATGCTGCAGAGAACAAATGGGTCTGAGCACAGACACAAGTAGACAGAGTTCCTGTGAATCTCGTCTTTGGCGTTGGAGAGGGAAACCATCTCCTGTGAGAGTGAATGAGAAAAAGCCGAATGTGTGTGTGTGTGTGTGTGTATGTGTGTGTTTGTGTGTGTGTGAGCAGAAAGCTCAGTAGTCATCATACAGTCAAATTTTGTTTGAATGAGCAGGAACCCTAAAACCTGAAAGGTTAGGATCCGTACACTCTCTTTCTTCGATGAGTTTGGTGCTCCAAGAGGATAAAAGAAGCCAGGATTCTGGGTAATGTAGTTTATTTCTAGGTCTATGCACTTAACCCGTGATGCTTTTCCTGTAATCCTTCTGACTTTGCAGCCTGAGTTGTTGGATAGAACAAAGAATTTGGAGTTTTTTTTTTCCCCACGGAAGCTTTGTGCAGACAGCCCTTCTGTTACTGTTGTTTTAATAGGACTACACACTAAATCCATTTATCACATTAGTGTGGGTGTTGGCAGATCGTTGCGGAGGTTTCTTGTGTATTTAAGTGGCTCAAGGTTTTGGAATTTCTGAAGACCAGAACCATTTATTTTTTGTAAAGGCTTAATTTGGATTAATTTATGGATAAATCTCGATAGGTGATTGCTAAACAATCAATGCTTCACAAATAAATTAGGCGGTAAGTGAGATGTGATCTGAAATGAACTCAGAATTTATGAGATCAAGAAAAATGTAATTGACAATCAGAAAATGATATTGCAGTGGAACATTTTTATGTATCTTTTTTATTTAAAAAAGGTCCCCTGAACTATTTATCAGACACCTGTGTCAGTTTTTATGGGAGAGGGGTGTAACAGTGGTTCACATAGCTTATTTTAGGGTGCTCATTAAATTAGAATTATGTTTTGATCATTTACTGAGTTGCTTAGGCCACCTGTGACCACCAGATGTCGCTAAAGAATGGTAGAGTTAAATGGTTGCCTCTTCATTGCCTTGCTGCAGTTTAATGATTCTGCTTTTAATTTCTTGAATTACACACCCAAATATAGTACCTTAAGGACAGCTTAGGCAGTTTTCTCAGTTTAGTTGCATAGTTTTGGTTTTTTTCCTATGCCAGAAACAAACGTTGGACTCTGAGAGGCTGTGGTAAACATTGTCCACCAATCAAGTGTTCAATTAATTAATTAATCAATTTCAACTTGAAATTCAAAAGTAAATTTTTCCAAAGCCCAAAACAAGAGCAATTCCCACTGTGATGTCACTATGAGTGGGGGCGTGGCCAAACAAGCATCCTAACGGATGTCTTGCTCAGAAGCAGAGTTATCACACAATGTCTTTGTCTGCTTTTATTTTTCTGTTTTCTGTTTGTGTTTAATCTTTGTTAATTGCTTATGTTTTCTTCATGAAAGAGCTGCTGTTTGCTACTATATATGCATGTATACATTTGCTACACATATACTATATAATAATCTGGGAACAAAACAAAACAAAACAGAATTCTACCACAAGCAGAGGGGGGTAATAATGTGATAAACGACCTCCCTGCTGATCTCTTGGCTCTTCTTCCTGACCTCCAGATCTTTCTCATGTGCTTCTTGAAACTTGTCAGTGGCTATGAGAATATCCCAGTTGATCCCATGGCTTCACTGATCTTTTGATGCTGCCACTGATCTCCTGGAAAACCTTCTTAATGTTCACTTCTCCCGAAGCAGTTTAGCATCCCTTTTCACAAGATAAACACTTACAACCTAATCAAGATATTTATAACTTACTCTATGTTCTCCCAGAGCTCCTCAGTGACCAGTAAAACTTAGTACCTTCTCCTCACAAACCTCCTCTAGGCGCTCCGCCACCGGGTTATCCTGACCTGTAGTGTCTCTTTAGGACTCCTGGATTTGACCTGTGTTAACTATTCTATCCAATCTGGGGTCATTCTTCGGTAGGAGACAAAAGTAATTAATTGAACACATTTGAAATGGAATGAACTTGATTTGATTGGATCGAATTGTATTACAATGTCATGGGGTCTACTTGTCTTTAATTAGTCCTAAAATAAATCACATTTGTTGTGATGTGGCGGCATATATAAAGAATAGAATTGTATTTAAATCGTCAATAATGCTTCCGGAAAGATTTTTATGGGAAACGGTTAAAACTCATCTTGCCCTTGAACATCTTTAGCCAACTACAGGAGCTCTCTTCATCACCTTAATAACACTGGGGGCTCTCTTTGACCTCTGAACCTTTTTACTTACCTTTTTTAAAGTTCTCTCCTGACCATTAACCTGTTTAGTATGTAATATATCGTCTAGAACTTCCCCGCTGGTCACTTGAAGGATGTCATCTATTACTCGAACCTCACTGCTGATCTATAGAAGTTAATGACAAACTACAATAACCTCCTTCATAGCCTCTTGACCATCACATCCCTCTTGAATCTGTCCATTGACCCCTCACTTCGCTGAAACCCTCCAGCGAATCCATATCACCTCATCTTGACACCTGAGAGCTTTCTTGATGGTCACTTGAAGCTCATTACTGACCACCAGATGTTTCTAGAAAACCCTCTCAAGTAACTGAAGTAATCTGTCTCTGCTGCAGCAGAAAAAATACCAAATAATTAAACAAAGAAAAAAAAAAAAAAAAATTAAATAGACAAAAAAGCACTACAAAAACCCTGGACCAGGTCACTTAAATGTTTCTTCATGTTTTAAAAAAACGTTGTTTTATGTTTCAGTTTTTGTTAGTTTCTGTTATGTTTTCCTCTTTAGTTATTTTTTTTTATCATCGTCATCATCATCATCATCATCATCATAATGTTTGTGTCTGCAGGGATCAGGAGGAAGTGAAACCTCCCTCATCCTCGTAAGTACCAGTCAGATCTAAGTCTATCCTGGCCACGCCTCTTTTAGTAGTCAAACCATTTCCTTTTTCCCATATTGCCCTCGTTTAGTGTGTGCTTCCTGTCAGCTGACTGACTCTGTGTTACCTGAACAGGTGGAATCCATTCTCAGGGTTCAGTCAATTGGTCAATAATGTTGCCGCCAATGTGTCCGAAGTTCTGCAGGTTAAAAGTCCGACTGACGGCGAATTGCAGACGTGAGTAAAAACTGGTGGCTGAACTGATCCCAGTTCTGTTTCAAACTTGTAGAGTAGCTAAAAACCCAAACAGATCCTTTGATTCTGCTTTCTGTTCTCTGACAAACGAATCTATCGGAGTAAAGGTGGAGTGGATCAGAACCAACTCGAATGAGATTGAGACAAACAGCTGCGTTACAGAATATCTTACTAACGCCTCCAAGTTTGATGTGTTTGCTACAGTCTGGTAATGATTTCATAATGCAGTTGCAAAAAAATGAATTTCAGGGTCATACAAAGTATTCAGATTAATTTTTCTCCCTCCCTCACGTGGACCTCTCAACCTGTTTTTTCCAGTTAGACACACTGCCTCCAACAACCCTCTCTCTCTCTCTCTCTCTCTCTCTCTCTCTCATTTTTCTCAAATGCTGTGATATGTTGTTCCTGCAGAGCAATGACAGCTGGCATCTTGAGATCTGAGCTTCTCTGTCTCAGCCTCTTCATGGACTCTGATGTATAAAGCTGACCCAAACAGGAAACTGGCTTTATTCCTTCAGTCGTTCCAGCCTCAGTAGAGCTTGATGAAATATTTGTCATGTGACCTTGAGACCACTGTCTGATCTCCCCTCACGCCCCCACCCCACAGGAAGTTACATCAGCAGTTTGAAATGTATAAAGACCAGGTGAAGAAGCTGGGGGAAGAGCCTCCGGCGGCTCAGACAACCAGGGCCGAGTCTCCTACTTGTGGCATCTGTCGTAAGACCAAGTTCGCTGATGGCTGCGGCCGAGCCTGCTGCTACTGTCAGAGCCGCTTCTGTGCCCGCTGTGGGGGGCGTGTCCCACTGAGAGCCAATAAGGTCAGTCTTTGAGTTTGTTACCCTATGTGGAACTTTCTGGTGTAAACGGTTCATGATATTCCTAAGAGCTTAATTACAGCAGATTCTGGTTGGTCTCTGTTTTTCAGTAACCTAGGTTTAAGTCTATCTTATACATTAGAATAACGTATTCAAAAACCAGAGGCAGTTTCTTCATGGGTTGTTTGCCATGTAACTTAAAAGTCTGTGCCAAGTCAGTGCCAAGCACTGTTTTGAAATGGTCTTCTAAATCTAGAAATGGTTTGCAGAAGAGCAGCACAGAATTGTTATTTTTTCTAGAAACTGACAAGAATTTAAAAGCATGTTGAGTTTCATCAGTTAGCAAGATACTCTTCACCGATTCAGTTATTCCAAACTACTTTAATGATTATATACATTCTTTGAATATTTGAGATTCAATTATTACCCCATTCAAAGAGACCCCATGTTTGTTTCGCATTCTCTGTTTTGGGGCATCCTTATCAGTTTCTGTGAATTGGTAGAATTGAAGTCCTTTATTGTAATACCACAACAAATCACAAATAAGAATGAGATTGCTAAATTCGGGTGTACGTGGTCCCTTACACCTGCTGTAGTTGTGGTTGTGTTTGGACACCAGATGGAGCCCTGTCTCTTGGAAAAGTATTGAAACGGCTACCCAGTCTCTTCATTTTGACTGCAGAATTCAATTAATTACTTTTTCTATACTAACTGTAATCTATTCAGGCTGTATTCAAGCCATTCTGACTCACTAGAATGCATTTAAAATCATCAGTTATCCTAGCATGTAAGTTTCTTGACTTGGTGATCAAGTAGACTTCACTGAGAGATCAGATGTTTAAATCAGGAATCACCACACCTCTGAATCCATGCTGATGAGAACCTGTGCGTTTTGGCCTGTGCTTTAGGTGATGTGGGTGTGCAACGTGTGCAGGAAGCAGCAGGAGATCCTCACTCGGTCGGGGGAGTTTCATTCCAACACGTCGCTGCTGACTGTTGACCACAACTCACATGGGGCTCCACATCCACAAGCACAGGGCCCACCAGGGGCCACGGGGCCCCTGAGTAACGGAGCTGCTGAGCAGTGAGTGCTGTTTTTACCATAATGTAATGATGGACGAGCAATTGGCTCCATGTACGTCCCTGAGGTTTTGGTGCAGTTCAAATGGAGAACAGGGCGGGAAAACATCAGGTTTGGATGTGACGTTAAAGTTGTGACTCCTCAGAGCAACGCAAATCTATCTAAACATCCTAGTTCAGTACGAAGTCTGCCCCTTAATCCACCATACCAGATCCTTCATAACAGATAGAGGACCGGTTGGTGGTTTAAATCTCAGCTGTGCCTGCAGGTTGCTGCTGCTAAATCACGGTAAAAAAACTTCAGACTGGTCCTTTAAGGTCAGGCTTGGTTTCCGTTATATGTCCACTCGCTAACACACACCTACACAGATTGCTCACCCGTCCCATATTACTCCCCTCAACACGCACATGCAGATCATCCATCCATCACACACACAAACACAAACACACACCGCAACACACACACTAACCCCACTCCACACAAACACAAATACACACAGTAATCAGATTAACAGATTAATAATCCTGCAGATCACAAGGGATTATTGCTGCGGCTAAATACAGCATGCTAACGCACAGGCTAGCAGAGGCTGAGCGCAGTGATGTAATTTCCTATGTGGGAGGAGTCAAAGGTGCAGCGGACGCTGGAGGGGGAGTGTCTTGATGCAGCGTGGGCGGGGCGTCTGCTGTGCTCCAGCTGTCAATTAGAAACCTGCTGACTGTGTGTTAATGTGTGCCAATGTGTCGTGTGCTGAACCGCCATGAAGCTTCAAACCTTCGACAGCTTACAGAAAAACAGTAAGAGGCTTTTCTTTTTTTCTTCAATGACAAGTTGAACCTATTTCAGACTTTCTGTTCGGCTCCTCATCTGGTTGGAGAACCTGTTTGAAGTAAGTGTGTTAGTCTGTCATCCCACGTCCACATGACGTGTTTGTGAATACACTCTGATCAGGCACATACAGTTCATGTAAGTATATCTTATGCAGTGAGTTATGTGCTTATTTAACTTTTGGAAACTTTTGATCCAAAGTTTTGGTTTTTGTTGAACTTTATTTCACGGATTCGGTCGAGTAGATGTTTTAGTAGAATGTGTGACACCTCTACTAAGCCAAAAGTACTAGCAGCCATTTATATTCAAGATTTTTATGTGAATGCTCTCTTCTCTCAACAGCTAGTCAGGCTCCTTAAAAAAAAGTTAATGTAGTAGCTTCTGTGTTGGAGAAGTGTGTTGCTGTTGTAGAATGAAAGAAAATAATTGTCATAGAAATCTGATGCACAGATCTTTCACATTTCTGGCTTTTGCTGTTATGTTGTATTTCTAAGGTAAGATACCTGATAATGGGATGTTTTCCACTTATGAATCATCTTTCTCTCAGTAGAATTTTTTACTTCAGATAATTTGAAAATGATGTTGTAACTCCTATAACCATTTGATCTTGAGCATCAATGCTGATGCATTTCCTCCTTGGTATTAAGTGAACACACAGCTGAGTTCTCCAAACCTCTGAAAGACTGCTTTCATAGACATGCTTACACTTGATGATGATCAGGTATCATATCCACTGATCAGCAACATGTGGCTTCTACCTGCTCCCTTAAGTCATGTAAATACAGTGAGGGTAGGGTTACTTTTTCAGACTCTGCTTCTACATATCTGCTGATAAGAATATCAACAAAAAGCAGAGCATGAGACTTTAACTCCAGAAGTCAGTATTGTCATTTTATTTAGAATTGTATAAAATTGAAGAAAACCTGTTCTAATAAAGCTAACTCTAAATACAGTTTGTTCCACTGAGCAGATTACTTCATCATGACTTCTCCTCCTCTGACCTGTCCTTTCTGTGTGTTTTGCAGGAGGCGAAGCCCCTCTGGTTCGTATTACGATGGCGGGGGAGGCAGAATGCTTCGCTCGCCATCTGACCACGGTCTGGAACGCCGCACTCACTCGCCGCACAGCTACCACGGTAATGGCGAGGAGGAGCTGCGGGCCCGAAGGCGACCAATCAGGGATGGAAGAGGCCGCTGGCACTCACAGGTGGGTCCGATTTTAAAATGACTTTATCTCTCAGTGACTTATTGTGTTTTTTGTTAATTATTATAACAAGTTATTACAATGAGCACAGTTAGTTAACATAAAAATCCTCCAATCAAATTGGACGCCAAATTGAGATTTGTTTAGAAAATGTAATATGCAAAAAAATTCTAAAATAAAGGATGACATTTTTTCTTTTTTTGGGAGATTTTTTAATTTGATATTGCATCATATTGCTGGTGATGGCCTCTTATTATTGTTGTTATTAGTAGTAGTAGTAATTCGTTATTACTAATAATAACCAACACTCACAGGCTGACTTAGCAGATGATGTTAAACTGTGTTAAAACTTCTGCATCAGGACCACCCCTTGGACCAGGTGATGACCGACCGTGAGATGCGCCGGCGGCAGGAAGAGGAGTTTCAGGCTCGTTACCGTAGCGACCCTAACCTGGCCCGTTACCCAGTTAAGCCACAGCCAAGCGAAGAAGCCATGAGGATGTTAGCTCAGGTTGGCCGGGTCCGCCACCAACGCCGCCACAGCGACGTTTCCCTGGCAACTGCTGAGCCTGAACACCTGATCCTCCGGCATTCAGGTAGGAGAGTGTCCGATGGTTCTTCCAGTGCTTTTGTCATGATGCGATAGCTCTCACTCCAACTTCTCTGTTCTTTGTCAGGCATTCGTCAGAACAGGCCTCAGGGATTGGTTGGATCTGGAGGTCAGAGGTCTTTCTCTGTGGACAGGACAGCCAATCACATGAGCCCCACATCTCCCCGTCGCAGTCCATTGCCACAGCAACACCTGGACCCGTGCTCTGCCCTTAAGAGGAAGCCTGCCAGTGATGGAATGGCTCACAGGGTGCGGATGATGGGAAAGATGCATGTGATTGGTAGCTTCAGCAGTTCGGAGGAGGACCTTGTAACCACACCCGAATATACAAGCTGTGATGAGCCTGATAGTGAGTTGATCCATCTTTTAGATACAAAAAAGAAGCATCTTGTCAAATTTTGCTCATCCGTTCACCTCATTGCAAAACATCATAAGCTTAAAAGAAAGATGTATGGAGAAAATTATAGTAGGTCATGAATGGGAGAGTGAAGCCTGAATTCAACCTGAGCTGTGATGTGGATCTGCATGCATGTGATATGTGAAAGGCTTATAAAACATCTGGATGAAATTAGGAACCAAGTAAAAGAAGTCTTAAGAAATCTAGCGAGATCCTTAAAAATGTATTCATTAGACCCCAGAAAATGAACTATGTTGAAACTTCCGAAAATGAACATCAGTTGCCACCGGTGGATCTGATTTCTTTCCCTGCCCACTTGCTTAGCAGCGTGGTAGTGGAACATGTGACCCTCAGTCAGATATCATGACTTTTCAAGCTTTACATTGAGAGGAGAAACAGGGAAGAGAGAGTTGGACCAGAGATAGTGAGTCTGCGTTCGTTCTCTCTCACTCAAATTAGCTCTGTGTGATAATCTTCTTACGGCTGAATCTGGCTTCACCTCCAACCAGCTTCACCTGCACTTCCCCTGCCTCGCACCAGAGGGTCCCATCGAGAACACCCGCAGCAGGGCTGAGTGGGACCTGTGACCTGTGGTGGTGGAACTCAGCTCACATACTGAAAATACAGTCCTTCATTCAGAGGAATATTTTCTTTCTCCGGTGTGCCTGCTTTCAGTTGGGTTTCAGGGTTTAGGTTTTTCCAGCGTTCTCTGTAGACATTTTTTCACTCTGCAGAAAAGCCCTGGTTCTTTTTTTTTTCGTTATAAATCTCCACCCTTCACCACAGGAAGCAACATATTGTTCTATATAATTCTGTAAAGATCAGACCTTCTCTAACCTATTGAATGTTGACGCCTCTCTATAAGGTTTTGTTTCTTATCTTATTGGTTTCTCTCTGCAATGCTCCAAATAGATCTAGAAGAGGATTTTGCACCTTTATTTCTGTTTTACAAGCTCCCTTGTAGCATGAATACTCTGCATTGAGTTTTTTATGCTCATAAAATCCATTTGCTCCTAAACCAGCCGTAGCTGTCGGCTGGTTTTGTGGGTTCATCAGTTTGCACAATTTTTCCTAATGAAGTTGCTCTTGTTGGGATGCCTTTAATTTTGGACATTTTTATCACTGTTGTGCTTCTCTTTCTTTTGAGTCTTGAGAAGTCGACAGAGTTCCACGTTCTGCTGACGTTTGGCTAGTTTTGGGCTCTTGTGATTGTCTTTTGAAGTTTTGCTGTTGCTGCAGATCGAGCCTGAAGAAATCAGATGTCATGGTGACAGGTTAATCTGGTGTGGCTGTGTCATAGGGCCAAAGTCACCTGGTCAGAGATTATGAGCGTTGATTGGCTTTGGAGGCTCGTGGCTCCTCCCATCAGGTTCAGAGGTGGCAGAGCAGCTCAGAGTCTCCGTTGCCGCCATCCTGGACATACCGAAACACCACCCACAGAAACCACCAATAAGCCCGGTCGCTCAATGCCTGGTGAACCCCAAGAATTCTGGAGGATCCTCCTGGAGAACCTGTTGGATAATCCAGTCCTGATTAGGGAAGAACACATGGGCCAGGTTGTTCTGGAGCTGCAGGGCCAGAAAATCACCGTCTATGCTGTTGTTCAATTGGATTAAAAGAGAAGAGTGTGGATTATCAGGAGTCACTGCAAAGACACAAGAATAGAAACGCAGAGGAAGCGACACAGCAGTGGACTACCGCCAACTATGTGTGAGGCCTGCTGATGGAGTTGCTGGTTAGTAGGAGGAGAGGATTCCCTGTTGATCTGCAGTTTTGCTGATTTCCTGGTGGTGCTGGATTTCTGTGATCTGCTGGAGTTCTTCATCACGTGGCGGAAAGGCGGCAAAAGGGAGAGTGATCGAGTTCTGCAATGTTGCCACAAACCTCCAGCTTTACAGTCAGGCCAACCGGATCCCTGCCAGATCTCTAAACTGAGGATAACAAACGGGAGGATAAAAACAGTGATGCTGACAAGCTAACTCTGGCTGAAAGATGGACTGGGTGTTTGGGCTCGGCTAATCTTGTTACAGACAGGTATGAACTGCTCTGCAGCCTGCAGACAGAGCTTGGGGAAAACTGAAATCTCAGACCCAGAGAGGAGGAGGACAGAGGAGCTGCAGGTTCACCTCCTCCCCTTCTTGTCTTTATCCTCTGCTGAAGCCTCCTCTTCTTTCATGGCATCCACACAGACCTGTGAGTACAGCAGGGGAAAGCTGCTCACTGGGAACAAGCTGAGAGAAATGACGGGTTTGTGAGACCCTGTCTGAGTGCCTTTTAAGGTTTTGTTCACCTAGTTTATCAGGATTTAGTGGAACTCTTCTAATTTGTTAGATTGGTTGGAGGACAGAAAGATAACTTCAGGGGCATGCGGCATATTATGTGACAGAAAAGGCTTCTGTTCAGCCTGAAATGAAACACCAGGTCATTCATCCCATGGTTTATTGTCAGTAACAATCACAAAGTTTTCAATTCTCTGTGTGGAAATGATGATGTGTGTATTTCAGAGAACCTGTGAGACTCCTCTGGTTTAACTCTCTTACCACCATGTTTAATATTTTTTAAATCCAGTTACTCATCTAACATATTCTAATATTTAAGAGCACTAATCAGAAATCATTAAACTTTGAAACAGAGTTCATGGTGGTTCTTATTTTTTCCTTAAAGTTAATGGATGATCTATTCTGTCTGCTAGGAGACATGGAGAGCCAGTGGTGGGATCATGGTTCATGGCACGGCGAGCCTGGGCCCATGTCTATGGTAGGTTGAACCACTGCATTAGTCCTCCACTCATACCTGTCTGCTTACCCTTCATAGATTTATACACTATGTTTAAATGTTGATCAATATATCCAATGAATACCGGTATTTTAAAATATATATATTTTTTCATTAAATTGGTCCGAACAATGTCATTTTTTGCAGAATGAACACGTACAACAGTCTTAACAGTAACTGTTTTTGGTTTATTAGCTGTGCTGACTTGATTATTGTGAATCATTAGCAGCCGGTCACCTGGCAACCATCCAAAGATGGGGAGCGCCTGATTGGTCGTATTGTTCTAAACAAAAGGATGAAGGATGGGACGGTTCCTGCGGACACAGGAGCGCTGCTGGGACTCAAAGTAATTTTTTCTTTCTCCTCCTCCTGACATGTCCTCCGGCTTTAAAGTTTAGCACCTTGCTGTACGTTTCTTTGTATACTACCAGGTTGTCGGAGGTAAGATGACGGAGTCCGGCCGTCTCTGTGCTTTCATCACCAAGGTGAAAAGAGGAAGTTTGGCCGACACTGTGGGACACCTGAGACCAGGTAAACTCATTCTGACGGTGGCACAGCAGGGTCCGTTGTGGTGATCACAGATCTGTTTTGAATGCTGTATGTTAACTGCAGTTTTATCGTGTGCCGGTAGCATCTGACTTAAACTGCCGTTGTCGCTCCCAGCCTCCTTTTTCAAAGCATCTCTGTATGGATCAGATCAACAGTAGAATTGTAGCTTCTTTTCAGTACCCTGTGCGAATGGGGAAGAAGAGCACTGAAATGACAGACACTTTCTCTGTGGAAATATGACTGAAAACAATGGGCTGTGTTGACCCATGTATGATCACAGGGGCTGGCTCAAATGTTCTGTTGCCAAATGTGTTGCAGATTAATTCAGTTTGAGTTCTTTTGCAAGAAAATGACATTGTGGAATTTATTGTTCCTCGTCTGTCTCTTATTAAACAGTGTTCATACTGAATCTGGTTGTCACTTACCAACTACTAACTCTTTAAGCTGTAGAATAAACATATTCATGCCACTAAGAACCCCATATTTAAGTCAACACCTCCTAAACAGATAGGCCTATTGGATGAGCCTTTGGAAATGAGAATTGTGCATTTTCTCCTTGTATCAGTTTAGCTTTTCATCTTTGGGCGCATTTTTCCTGTTTGACATTGTACAACCTGTGATGTGCTTAATGAGCATTTTGCAATGACGATTCAGAAAAGCTTTTGCTATGTTGGCCAAACTTCCTCTGTTCTGCCCCAGGTGATCAGGTTCTTGAGTGGAACCGTCGGGTTCTTCAGGGGGCCACTTTCAATGAGGTCTATAACATCATCATGGAATCCAAATTAGAGCCACAGGTGGAGTTGGTGGTGTGCAGACCGATTGGGTGGGTCACAGTCAAAGTGTTTATGATAAAGAAAGTCTCCTGTTCTTTTATTTTTACCTCTAACTTTTTTTCTAATAGAATGTACTTCTATCTTGTTGTTTATTGACCTCTCTTAGAGATGCCTCAAGGGCAGCAGATGCCACCCACGTCCACATGGATTCCAGTGAGTGTCCCACAGCCAAACCAGCTCGACCTCAAAACTCATATGAATATGAATAAATCAACCTTGAATTCTTAGAAATTATTTCTGACTATCATTACTTTATTCAGTGAAATCTCCCAATATCCAAAAATACCTTAGACTAGGCTCTTTCTCATGTTTTAAGAGAATCTCTTTGTTTTTTGTCCAGGCTCCAGTTCCTTTGAGTCTCAGAAAATTGGGCCGTCCATCTCTGTCACATCTCCAATGAGCCCCAATGTTCTGTCTGGCCAAGTCTCTGTAAGTTTACCCAGCATGCACTGCAGAGCCACAGGGTCAAATAGGAGTTAGCTAACCCCTGTTTCCATGATGATGTGTATATTTCAGACTTTAAACAAGCGTCCTCTGGTCCCAAGAATCCAGGTAACGTGTAGAGCAGAGTAGAGCGAGAATAGAATAGAATAGAGCGAGGTTTAGAAACCCGATAGGATGCAGAGAAACTTAGTGCAGTAGTAGCTCTACAATAGAACCAAGTTGTCCTTGCTTTTGTTTTGTCTGCAGTTGTACTGATTAAATCGCAGCCCTGCAGAATTATCCTCATTTCTTCAGGAGCATGGTTCCACCATTCTTTACTAATGTTCTTGGTGGTAATTTTGCAGTGCTGTTCTGTTTTTTCCATAGATAAAGTTGTGGTACGACAAAGTTGGACATCAGGTGATTGTCACCGTTCTCGGAGCCAAAGAACTTCCTGTTCGGGACGATGGCCGACCCCGGAACCCATATGTAAAGATCTACTTCTTGCCAGACAGAAGGTAAAGTATTGAATTAACCAAAAGGCAGGTTTACTGAAATCTGAGTGAAAATTGAGTAAGTTGTTTTACATAACAATGTTGATTGACTTGCAGAGTGGATATATAAAGTTAGTTAGTTAGAACTGTTGTAACTGGGAAAAGCAGATACTGCTGTAATAATACCTGATGTAATACTCATTCAAAAAGACTTGACTAACTCCTTCCTGTGTGTACAGTGACAAGAGTAAACGTAGGACGAAAACGGTGAAGAAGTCGCTGGAACCTCGGTGGAACCAGACCTTCATGTACTCGCCGGTTCACCGACGGGAGTTCAGAGAACGGATGTTGGAGCTGACAGTGTGGGACCAGGCCAGGGTCAGAGAAGAGGAGAGCCAATTCCTGGGAGAGGTGAACCCATGAATAACTCAAAACATAGACCATTATATGCATCAATAATGTAAAATGGATAATTCCCCAGAGAATGATCTCATTGACTGTGACCTCTGTGTGTTCTTCCCACGTCAGGTTCTGATAGAGCTTGAGTCGGCACTGCTGGATGACCAGCCTCATTGGTACAAACTACAGCTTCATGATGTTTCCTCTGTTCCGCTGCCCAACGCGTCCCCATATCTGCAGCGGCGAGGACTGCAGGCTGAACACACACAAGCCAGCAGGAGGCTTCAGAGTGAGTTCCACACCGACAGGAAACTCTCACAACACTCACTGATTCTCTCTGATAATTATCAGTGATATTCTCGCTTTAGTTGCTGTGTCAGTTTTAAAAGTTATTCTTTTTATTTGGTTAACTTGTTTGTCCTAAGTTCACAATGATGTTGGTTTTTAATACATTGTTCTTTTGTTTTTGTTTACCTTGTTTCACATCATGGTTTTCCAGACAAAGGTCCTTACTATAACTCAGGTAATAACACGTGTGCCTGTGTGTGAGTTTGTGGGAATGGCTGCAGACCATTTTCTCACTCATGTTAATTCACATGGCTCTCCCCAATGTGGTGTCAACCAAACGGCTGACTGTGTGATCAGATTTGAAAGCTTTTTACAATTTTTACTTGATTTACCTGATGACGTATCAGTTTTAATTAGCGAGAGTTACTCCAAATCTAGCTCACTAGTACTCGGCAGAATCTGTTCAGATCATTGCATGGATACTTAAAATACCTCAATTGTGTATGGAAAACATGGATGTATTTGACAGCATCACAGGTACATCAGAGGATAGGAAGTCTTGCTGTGTTATGATAAGGGAAGATGTGGTTGATACAGTTTTTATGGCTGAGGTGCATGATGGGAAACTATGGGTACATGGAGGGTGTTAAAAACCTGCTCAGTTAATTTGTGTTTAGTATGACCCACACCTTCACTTTAAGCCATAGGAACTCAGAGTGTGATGTGATCTGTTCGGCCCATTCAGTCGTCGGTTTTCTCAAAAATTATATTATTTTTTGACAAAAATGGGTCTGGGTTCCTATTTGTTAAAGTCTGTGATCTTGTACAACTCTGTACAGAGATGTATATTTAACGACCCGTTAAATATACCTTGATGAGGTTTCAGTTGTGTTTCAGAGATCAGTGTAGAGTCCCGTTGGTCTTATAGGTGTGTGGAACATTATAAAGTTCTGAAGTGTTTTGTTGTTTAACTCTTTAAATCAAGTCTTAATGTTCACAAAAGGTTTTAGAAGAGAGTTAATGGTCAATTAGCGTTCAAATGTGTTCAGGATCTCTAATAGATTTCTGGAATTGTGAGAGGCCAAAACAAATTTGTTCCTAAATGCTTGTGTGAAAACAAGTCTCTCATCTCACTGCTCAGTCTGACATCTTCAGATTTGTTGACCTTCCTGTAGGATTATAGGCGAGCAGCTTAGAGGCTTAACATCCTCTTTCTCTGTGTCTTTACTTTCTCTCGGTAGGGTCCCAGAGGATCAGTGACAGTGAATTTTCAGATTATGACTGTGAAGATGGCATTGGGGTAATATCAGGTAAACTTTTTGTCCCATCAGACATTCATCCACAACAGTCAGACCACACCCTCTGGTGACATATGGTGTAAGCCTCTTTAACACAAAGTATTCAACATGATTTTGTGCGTAATGAAACAATGCAAATGTCCTTCAAATCTGATTACTATTTTTGTAAAAAAGTTTTACAAAAGTCATTTTAAATTTGATTTAAGCAGCATGACAAAAGCAGGAACATGAAAGAAAGTCAACAATTGTGTGCGTAGATCTGACATTTAAAAAGTTCAACCTCCATTAAAAAAAAGCCAACAGGTTAACACTGAAATCATTTTGTCAACTCCAGAAAAAAGGAAGATTGAAATGTGCAAAGATTATCGTTCGGCAAATTCTTATGTTTTTCAAAACAAAGAACAAAACAAAAAAAAGGTTGTTGAGCTGCAGAAGGCGCAACAGCCAGAAACCTCCAACGCCAGTTTTGAGGAAGATCATACATTTATTGAGCTAAACCAAAAGGTCTAGACTAAACATTTTGTTGTTGTTATTTTTGTCAATGATACTAAGTATCTAAGTATCTAACAAAGTCAAACGGTTTAAGGAGCTCAGAGCGTCACTTAATGACATTAATTGATCACAGGATGAGATCCTGTTCCAGGTCCATAATGAAACTCAGCTGTGTATTCAAGTTCACCTGCGTGACATTTAGAGATTATTTTGGCTGAAAGTGCTGTTTCACGTTCAAGATCATGCTTTATCAAAAGGGAAAAACTTTGTAACTTTTTTTTTTTATTAAAGATGTGCTATAAGGATAAAGAAAATATTTACTTTAATACTTTACAGTATTTACTGTAGACATCTTAGCTTCACGCAGTGTTCCCCACTGACAGACTGCCATGGATGATATGACTAAATGCCAGTTAATCTACTGAGTTACTTCCTTTTTAAAATGTAGGGCTCTGCCGAGAAGGAAAACATCTTTGCAATGGTAGACAATCAAAATCGATTTCTGTTTCCCTTTTTGAAGATTACAGACAGAATGGGCGGGACTTCCACAGCTCCACACTCTCCGTGCCAGAGCAGGTTATATCTTCAAATCACTGCTCCCGATCCGACTTGGTCAGGATGAGATCACGGTCACCAAGTCAGCCTCCTCCCCAAAGGTAAGCAGTGCTAATGATGAGATTTAGAGCGGGCGGACTGAGATAAATGGTGATCAAAGGATGTGAGATGATATGATTGCACAAGCTGCAGACATTAGAGTTAACAACAGATAAGAACTACAAAACACCTGTTAAGATCAAATAGGCCACAGGAGATGTGAGCTTAATGTCAGACAGATGAGAGTTAAATTTTGATAAAACACAAATGAATACAGTTAGATCTCTTAGATTTAAAATGAATCAAGAATCTGAGACAAATGTAAAGCGACCAGATTAAGGAAGATTCCATCAAATGTTTCAACAGGGGACTTGATGAAGTACCATGTAATGAGAACAATGAAATCGTATGCGATAAAGTTTTGTGTCAGTGATCTGATCAAATTAAAATTGGATTGAGATCAGATTTTTCTAAGGCTTGAAGATCAAGTGAGAGGAAATTAGAAGATCTTGAATTGAATAACACAAAATGAGATGGTTGACAAATTAGATGGAATTGAATTATAATCAATTCTACTAAGTATGAGATTAGGTAGAATGAGAAGAAACAAGATGTGACAGGAAGAAAAGAAGGTAAATAACTTTGAAGGGAGGAGATTATGTGAAATGAGATGAAAGCAGGTGTTACGTGATTTCAAGTGATAAAATTAGAATTTTAGAATTAGTGAATCTTCCCATTCGGAGTTTCAGCACACTTCATTTTCCTGGAAAGCCTCACGCTCTTTTTCCAAAATTCCTCCCCTTTTTCCTTTTTACTGCTTCAAAAATCTTGTGACCCGTGGCCTCTGCTTGCTAGTGGTCAGCCTCTGTACCCGCTGTACCGGGAGGACGCGGTGCGGCTGCTGCGAGGCTCCAAGCTGAGCCGAGCGTACTCTGACGCCAGTCAGTACAGCAGCTTTGACAGGTAACCACGGCACGGCATGGCGGCGTGCCAGACCGGGCCACGTGGACAGCACGTAGTCAGCATCCAGTCTGGGTCTTGTCAATTTAGACTAAAAAAAGAAACATACAAACATTAGAAACGGGACTATTTTGATAAGAAAGTCAATGAAGCAGTTATTAGGGAGTTTTGTCCGGTCAGCGTAAGGTAAATCGGGGTCGGATAAACCTGTCTTGGCAGATAAAGCTTGGCGCTCTGCTGCAGCTGATAAACAGTGCGGTGAAAAGCTGCATTAGACGGTTTGAACCGGGACCAGGTCTGGACTGGATGAGTAGTGGTTGGTAGAGCTGATATAAGTGAAAGCTGTCAATGTAATTAACTCCCCTCTACAGTTAGTAGCTCTCCTCGGCTGCTGTGTCATGTTGACTGGATAGGCTTTACCGGTTTGATCACTGGTATTTCTAGTTTTAGTCCTGGCTCTTTTACTGGATACTTTATCAGACATTTTGCCAGTTTTGGGTGTACCCTTTGGGACTAAAGCACTTCCAAAAAATTACAAACAAGTTGGGAGGTTGTGTAAAATGTCAATAAAAGGTGACACAAATTAACATAGAAAACACATCAACAAAAGTTAAAGGTGAAACATCTTGAAATGGATGGCAGTTGGGATCTACAGTTGGGAATGACTAAAAGGCTTTAGACTGAAACCACTCTTTGCTTGTGGGCTGATACTCCCCACCTTGAAGTTTAGAACTGAATAAGCCTTTAGGATGAAAGCTGAAACATGTTCAGAATCCAAGAAGGTGAGTTGCCTTGACTCAAATTCTTAGGATTCTTAGGATTCTTAGGATTATCATGACCTTGATGACTCAGAAATGTCTCCATATGCCTAAAGCCTTTGCAAATTTCTGATATTTGCTCTTAGAGACTCTACCTCTTTGATGTGCTAATTGTATGCCCATTTATTTTTACTGACCTGTTGCCAATTAACCTATTAAATGGCAGCAGGTGCCTCCAGTTGTTTAATTCTAGTTCATTACTTTTATTCCTCAGGTTTTCTTACCCTCAACTTTCCCAAGATTTTGGTTTATTTGATTGTCTCATAGCTGGGTCCTGCTTTGTTTAGCTTTTTTGCACTTTACACAGCATCCTAACTTTTTTTGGTGTAGGGATTATCCTTTAATGACAGTATTTGTTCTGAAATAAAGTTTGTAGACCTGTTGTTCATACATGTGCAGTTTGTAGTGACACCCTAGTGTAGTTGTCGTACTGGCTTTAGTGTGGCTGCGCTACAGGTGGAACTGACTGCCTCTCTGTGTATTCAGGCGAAATATGAGGAGAATGTCTGTGACCAACTCTCTCGATTCCTCGGACAGGTACTGCTAATGTAGTCAGAAGATCTATGCAGTCAGCAGTAGTTGCATCACCAGCATTGGCGGTAGTGGTATCTGCAGAGTTTAACTATCCTTATTTTGATGTTTTTTCTTGTGCGTAAGATATTTTAATGGTCCACACCCCACCTGGACAAACCATATGATGAATGGGAATTGTGAGGACTACAGGTGAGCCCTGGCAGTTAGGTGTAATGCAGTATAATACGAGGGTGAATGATTCATATCCTTAGTGTTCTAGAGTTCTGATATATTTCTGCTCTTCAGTCAGGACTTCATCCCCGACTTCCCTTATGAGCCTGAGGCTTACGATGAGGAACTGCTGAGGTAAAGTGACAGACAGGTGGACAGACTAATAGTTTTAGACCTAGAGAAGAGATGTAGACGTAAAGAAAAAAATGTGGGATGCAGAGTTTCCATTCCCATGTCCTCCTTCAGTCCACTGTCCACTCAGAGGTCACAGTACACTCACCTGGAGTCCAGTCATTTTGACTTCAGTTTTGGGAAAGTTTTTCAAACACACTGTTTTCTTTTTTTCCTCTTTTTCTGGGTTTTCTCTAACTGAGGCCTTCTGGAAAATGCAGAGCAAAATTCCAATTATTTTTCTTCTTGTTTGGTGTTTAAAGCTACCTGCAGTGCCTTATTCTTATGGTTAACACCCCCCCCCCCCTCCCCAGGTGGTGACCAGACAAGAAGATCTGACTAATCTATCCCGCAGGTTCTGTAGTTGTCATGGTATCAGTGGATGACAGTTGTCGTGGTGATATGCAGGTACAGCCGAGGAATGGACCGGAGGGACTATTACAGTCGCTCTCGCTCAGCTGACCAGCGAGCAATGACTGACCGTCGTGTCTACACTCGCTCACACTCGACAGACCGAGCTGACTCCTCCTACCTGAGGTCTGGTCGCTCCGCTCCCCCCTCACCTGCCCAGATCAGGTGACCAGTCGTCAAAGCATCGCAAAGCGGCTCCATTTCTGTGGTGCTTTCTGAGCGTGCTCTCAGTCCAGAAGCATGAAGCCTGCCTCATCACTGACAATTAATGTTTTGTTAAACTTTTTTTTTTAAATCCTGATTACAGGGACTCACACCTCTGATTTGCTGCTTTTGTGAAATATTTATTTCATTTTCAGATTTTTTTCCCCTTCTGTTTCGTGTCCTTCATGTCTGAGCCTATTTAATTTTTAGCATGTTGGCTGTGGTTTCCTGGTTTGTCTTTGTTTGTTTTATGGTCATGCTGCATGCTTTTCAAAACTTGATTGTTCAATGTTCAACTCTCCTGAATCAGATACCATCAAAACTTACAGCTAAGGTATCACATAAAAGAACAGTATTTTAGAGATTTGAAAGCTTTTAATCTTGTTTCTTACCTCAAGGGTTATAACCTCTTACCAGGCTGCCAAAACGCGGAGTCTAGTTGCTGGAAACCGTGCCATATGTACTGTTGTGTAGTAACGTAGTATTTAGCACAGAACGTTGCTTCTCATGGTTGTATCTCATGCATGAGGTGGCAGTTGGTACTCTCAAGAACCTCAAAAGATTAAATCTACAGCAAAAGAAAGACCTTCCTAATTTTATTTTTCTCAACAGGGCAAATGCCAGTCCAACAGGAACGCCAATCTCCAGCCGCAGAGGACGCCAACTTCCCATTGTCCCGCCAAAAGGCTCTCTGGACAGAAGTACGTATGCTGGAGAAGTTGGATATCTTTGTCACATTCTTTTGGATAATAAATCCATAGTTCTACAACTTATCTATTACATCTATGTTCCATACATAAATCAAATCTATACCAAAATGTGGCTCCTCATAAAGGCACCGTTTCAAACTTTAAACAGTTTCAAATCAGGTAAGTTATAAAGCGCTCCCAGCCTGCTGAAAGCCGGAGCTGTAATTCAGGGATTCAGGCTGGTGCATTAAGAAGCTTCAAAGCCTATAGCTGGAAATAGAAATCAGTGCTGTAAAGACATCAACAGGGAGCAAATCTGTTTTTGTTTCTTCATTTCTTTCATTTACAGCTGAACAAACCATACTCTTCTAAATTACTCAAAAGTTGAATAATAGATAATAAAAGATTCAGGTTTTTTAAATGGTGCCCACAGAGAGATACAAATTCTTAGGGGTATCAACAATCATGCTAAGTAGGAGCAAAAGATTGGATAGTGCAGGTCATAGCAGCCTAACGCTGAGTTGTGTTTTTCAGATGGAGAACCTCTTGACCCTGTACAGACAGGTACTGCTCCTTACCTGCTTAGAACAGCGTAGAAAAGCTTGTGTTGATAGTACTTACTAAATCATTTTTGTGTTTGCTGTAGTATTCATGTACTGATGAAGTATGAAATTACTGATTAGAGATAAGTTATTAAGGTTGAATGTCATGAATTACTTTTTTTATGCCACTTTATGGCTATATTTATACAAATGTGTGTATTCTTTACAAAAGCCTCTGTAAGCTTAGTGTCAATTAATAATATCAAACACACTCACTTGGCTCACATGCTGTCATAACAGAAAATAAGAAAATGCTTTGAATCTATTATAACTCAGTAACTACAGATAAATGCCACAATCTAAAAATGCCGCAACAATATATTTTTGTAATGATTTAGTATTTAAAAAATCAACTACTGAAAATGGAAAAAGCAAGTTCTCCCTTAGCTTGTCTGCCTCCTTTTGATCAACCTCCTGTGTTTAGTTACCATACTTTCATCAAATAAGCTTGTGATAAGCTTTCATGCCACAAAAATATGGGATCATCCGTTATCAGGTGGGACAATCATCAAAAAATGCTCTCAAAGACACAAGTTGACTTGGAAAGACACTCTTGTATTCGCTTTATGATATTTAGATTGCAAGCGGTCATTTTGTCTTCTTGTAAAACCTATTTGGTGATTAAAGGTGACTCTCCAGCATATCTGCATTGGGACACTTGACAGCAGGGTTTTTTTACTATCATCGGGGGCATCTTATGACTGTATATTAGTGTTATATATACAATTATATTAGTGTTCTAAGGAAAAACAAGTCTTCTGTTTAGTCAGTCTGATGCTGGTCATGTGGACATTCATCCTTTCATTTCATGTCTCCATTAGTCCATTTGTCATTTCCATGTGTCTCTTCATCATTTTTCTGTCCCCCCTCTCTACACATCCTCCTGCTGTCTGTCAGTGATGGCCATGCCGACGACAGGGCCACCAGCAACACCTGTTCTCCCCCCCACGCCACATCTTCAGGTCCACGCCCCCATTCCCAAACAAGCCCCTGCTCCAGTTAATCATCACCCCCCTCCTCTGATACGAGTTCAGGGCCCACCTCCTGCTCCACCCACCCTAACCCACCCAGCACCTGTGCCTGCACGCGCACCTCCACCCGCGCCCGTACCCACACCACAACATGCACATACGCCACAACCTGCACCCACGCCTCAACCTGCACCTGCACCTGCACCCGCACCCGCACCCGCACCCGCACCCGTGCCTCCACCTGCACCCACACCTGCACCCACACCTGTGCCTCCACCTGCTCCTGTCGTTCAGTCCCAACCACCTCCCGAACCTGTCTTGCCCCCCGCCCCTGCTCCAACACCTGTCCCAGTCCCTACTCCTGCCCCATCACCAGCCCCCTCGCCGGCCCCACCCCCACAGACTCCAGGTGTGTACTCCACTCCATGTTGCGTGTTTGTCTCTTCGATTTAGGCCAATAGAACCAGTAGCTGGTTATGAAGTGTGTGTGTTACTTTGTGTGTCTCAGACGTTTTGTCATCATCAATATCATTAATTAGTTAAATCAATTAGATATTTGTGTTTGTTTGCAACATGTTGAAATAATCACTTCATGCCCACATGAATCAGATCCAGAGAGACGCTCTGCAACACCTGGAGGGACTAGAAAAGGCAAGTCTGCTTTCAGGCAGATCTGATGATGAGTTCGGGTGGTCCTCTCTGTGTGTTATTTTTGGTCATGTTGTCTAATTGAGGTTTATAATGAACGCAGAGGTGTGTGTCCTACTTGTTAAAATGGATTGATATTAAAGGGATCACCTGAACAAAGCCTGGGTGTCACTGTAGTCTGACCAATCACCTGTCTCTGTCTGAATGGTGCAGAGGTCACATGGGAGGACCAACAGAGGAAAACACCAAATGGTATGGTACTGGCTGTTCGCCAACCACCTGTGCAGTAAGGTAGTGTCTAGATCATGTGACCTAATCATGTGACGTCAGCGCTGCAATTAGATATATCAATAAGGTGTTGTGGGAGTTGGATTAGCAGCCTTCTGGCCAGTTTGTCACCGACCGATCATCAGACTGTGTATTGTTCCATACATATTCCATAGTCTAATAAAAGCAGTCGGTCACAACTTTACTTAGCGACCAGTGTTTGTTGCTTCTGATGTTTTATGTTCTTCAAGCAGGAGAAATGTCGAGAATTTAACTCTGAGATGTGCTAATTCGATAGTTGGATAGTTGGTAGTTGGAGAAACAGCTTTACTCTGTAGAACCTGCTGAGTATAGCTTCTCGGCACTAATGCTCGGTAGGAACTCACTGTAGTGGTTTGTGTCAGAATTGTAAGTGATTTCTTTCTGGGATTTTTTTCTTTTGTTTTCATCCATTGTTGTCACTTGAAGGAGAGGTGGTATCAGCGGACAGAGAAGGTAGAGACATTGTTTCTTTGCTTTTTGTGTTTTCTCTTGAAGCTGCTGTGAATTTAAACGTTATTGCCAGCGTCTTTCTGTTCCGTTTTCACCGCTTGAGGTAGTTAAGTGAAGCACACGTCCGGCTGGAGTTCTGTTCTATTCTTAATTAAAAAAAGAGAATGATCTGATGATGAGTTCCTTATAGAGCCCTGTTGCCCATGTCCCATACCTTTATCTATGAAATTTAATCACTGGTGACTTTTCTGATGTGTCACAATGATGTGTTCTACTTTTGGTGGCATGTATGATTTCTCTTCTGCAAATAAACACATAATTACAACTTCCACTCGACTCTATCCCCAAAGGTTGTAAAAAAACTAACGCTTTTCTCTGTTCTCTGCAGGCGTGATGAAGGATCCTACAAAGGTGAACACACACTGAAGCCTTCCAGTATTCATCATACATTACAAATTAGGTCATGCCCCAGCTCACTATTTACCTGTCTTCTGTGTCCAGTTGAGAGACAGCCTCTCCTTCAAATCATCAGATAGTGACGTCAGTGATGTTTCAGCCATGTCCAACGCCTCTGAAAACCGCTCTGCCCGAAAGATCAGGTGAGTGAAGGAACCGGCCACAGATCAAGCACCAATCACAGACCAGGAAGCAGAAACTAAACATTGGCTAGGTTAAAGAAGAAAATGAATATAAGAATCTAACTGATTTGCAGTTGATACAGACAAACCTCATGCATGACACTCTCTCTCCAGTCTTAATTACGTTTTACCATTAAGTCTCACTTCCATTGACACGTCAGCCATGAATTCATGTTTTTACTGTTCTTTCTTCTTTTAAAGACTGAATGCATGTGTTTGTTGTTTGTAAGTGTTTTAAAAGCCTTTTGTTTGTTTGCATGATCATGTTCTGTTTTCCGTTGTCATCACTCTGCATGTTTCTGTATGCATGCTGCTGTCCTCCCCTCTGGACTGACACAGTCGTATGGAAACTGTGGAGGGCCAGTCAGTGGAGGTGGGGGCAGGATCAGAGGAAGCACAGGAAGTGGTGGGGGCAACAGATAGAGAAGCCACACTACAGAAGAGTGAATCAGTGGAAGAAGGACAGGAGGAGGAAGAGCCCGAGCCTTCAAAGTAAGAAACTGATGAATGTGACGGGAATCGGCCGGCTAACTCCAGCAGCAGTGGGTGATAGTGACCCTTTCCTCCATGTGACAGATCGGTGTTTTCTCCTCTTCCCCCTCAAGTCGTCTTGATTGGATTGTTGTAACCACTCCCAATTAAGTTGTTTAATTAGTTTCTTGCTTTCCCACTCTCTCGCTCCATAATTTCTGTAAATTAGATCTGTCAAATTCCCCTATAAAGCTGCTCTCATTCAATCAGACTGATATTATGACTGAGAGGTGAAAAAAGTGACCTCATTTGATATGTGCTCTCACGTCTAATGTCAGTAAGCCTAGGTTGACATTTGATTTGCACTGTGATATCACTGCGAGCAATTTCAATGGTTATGATGATTTGAAGAGGCCCTACTAGTGTAAAACCTGCTCGGTGGAGTAGCTTCATGATAAGTCCTACCTATTTTCTTTTTCACCTCTCAGGTGGGAATAATTCAGATTTTTACGTGTTTTATTATTTCCATCTTAGATATCTGACAGATCTGTCTCTGTACTTCTCTCTCGGGGAACTGGTAGGAGTATTTCTCCCCCCTCCACTTTGTAGTCTGACATGCATACCTGTACCTCTGTCCTGCTGCAGGGCAACGCCAACCCCTGGAGCTCCTCTTACCAAGTCCTCTAGTGTGGGTGGAGAGATTTGCTCTTTGGGAAGAAACGATGACGATGATGATGACAAGAAGCGTCGCTCAAGCTTTGGAGCAAGGATGATGGGAATGGTTGGATTGGGAAAAAAGAGTCAAAGCGCCTCCCAGCTCAACCCAGAGGGTGAGTCCTAGTTTGACCAATAAATGTCATCAACAAATGCTAAACCCGCCTAGGTCTATATTGGTACTGGTGTCACACAGTTTTAGATCTGTTTGTGGCAAATAACATCTTCATTTAGTCGAATTATACGAAGTGATGATCTTTATTTAAAAAAAACTGTTAAAAGTACCCTGTAGAAATATTTATACTATTCTGTTTTTTGACATAGTTGCACAGAAAGAAAGAGATCTCTCCTGATCGGTTAAATTGATGAGGCAATTTTAAATATTTGTTTCCTGCTGATGGCATTTCTTAAATGACTGAACTATTCATTAACGTTTTTAAAAAACTATCTTGGGATCTCAGACATAACCCAGTAACAAAACAATGTGAACAAGCAGAACATAAGAGTCAGTCTGATGGTATAACTGTACCACAGGTAGAAGCTTTCAAGGTCATAACACCAGTTCTGAACATCTTTATTAACCCGACCATACGGAAATGACCTGGAGCACTTTCCACCGTGTTTTCCTTTTTCTTTCTGTTTTCTAAAACAACAACTTCAAATCCTTGTGGATATTTAGTGTTCAGTGTTCTCTCACTTATCTTACTTCTATCTTTTTCTATTGAACCATACAGAGGAGGAGAAGAAGAAGAAGGTGATACGACTTCCTGTTCAGAGAAGTGTGGAAACGGGTTTGGCCGTCGAGTTTAAAGCTCGATTCACCAGACAACCGAGTCGAGATCCAGATGCTGAAGACCCCAAACCTGGAGCGTAAGCATCATTAATCTCTGGCACTCCTCTTTGTTTAATCCGCTTTGCTTTTTTACTGTTTGTACCATTTTTAAAACCTTATTTTCATGTAATTATTGAAATTATGACACCTTTTCCACCTTTACCTCAGTTTTTGCTGATACTCTGCTTTAATGTGCTGGTCATGCTTTCCCAAAACAGTAGGTTGTTTTACTTAAAAAGTCTCCTTCCCTCTTCTGAAGGTTAGATTTCTTTACAGTCTCTCTTTCTCATGTCTCTCCAAGTTAACAGTCATATCCTCTTTAGGCATCTCTCCTTCAATTCCTGTTATTGTTATCTCTTGGCTTGCCTGTCTGATATTTTCGTTTTTTTTCTGATTTTCTTGAGCTTGGAATTTTTTTTTTAAAGTTACTTGTTTTTTTTAAACTAACTCTTCCCTGTTTTTTTTCTGCATTTCCCCAGTCTCATATTCCCAGGAGTGAAGCTGGCATCAGACAAACAGTTTACTGGCTTCCTAGAGGGATTAGGCCCCGCCCAGCTGGCTGGACGGCAAACATTGGCCACGCCCCCCATGGGTAAGAATAAATGTTGATATCATTACATGTGTATTTACTGTGTCCTCAGAGTGGGTGCCATCATGACAAGTACGTAATAGTATTTCTATTATTCAGTTGATCTTTAAACTTACTTATAATATGTTGGGTACTGTAACTTGGACCTCTCAAAAGACACAGACAAAAACAAAGAAATACTAAAACCTTTAACTTTCCACGGTCCAACTATAGGTGAGGGTAAGTAGTTAAGATTAGTTTGAGCTGTTGGGCTGTTTTAAATTAAAGAAAAAATGCTGAATGAAATGAAATCAAATTCATTCATCCCAATAACCGCTCTGATTGGTTCTCTGTGGATCAGGGGACATCCAGATTGGGATGGTCTACAGGAAAGAGCGTCTTGACGTAGAAGTGATTCGGGCCCGGGGGCTTGTGGGTAAACAGGGGAACAAGAACACTCCAGGTAAGCATACCTCGAGTTTGCTAAACTTTAACTCTATCTAACTATATTGGTGTAAAACTATTAAAATCTCTGTGCTACCAGCTCTAAAATACTGCTCTGCAGCCACTGAAAGAATGAAGATATTAAACTAATTGGATTACAGTGTGTTATGCATCTGATATGAACAATTTAAATACGATCTAATATGAAACTGCACCAGTTAGCATTATAAGGATGTAAGAACAAACATGAATGAAGTGCTCCCGACACAGAAATTCATACATGTTTGTGTGTATCTTGCAGCTCCTTACGTTAAGGTGTATCTAATGGACAACGGGAAGTGTGTGTTGAAAAGAAGAACTCGTCTGGCGAGAAAAACTCTTGATCCTCTCTATCAGCAACAGCTTCAGTTTGAAGAAAATCCTGAAGGAAAAGTGCTGCAGGTACAAACATTTATCCGTCTGACCAAGTTGAGTTCAAAATCCCACCCAGCTGTCAGTCAAACACAGGCTGGACATGTCCACAGGTATCACTTCCATCCATCACCCATCATAAAAATATGTATATTTTAGAAACCAACCTTAAACAGACAGATCAACAACATGCAAACATGTATGATCAACATTTTTTGTTATGAGATGTTTATTACTGATGGTTAGATTTCCCAGTTGCCATTGAATGCAGCATCAACTCAGGTCTGTGTTGTCTCTCCGCAGATCATCGTCTGGGGCGACTATGGGCGGATGGACCATAAATCCTTCATGGGCGCTGCTCAGATACTCTTAGATGACTTGGACCTGTCCAACATGGTGATTGGCTGGTTTAAACTGTTTCCTGCCACCTCATTGGTGGACCCTGCCTTGGCCCCGCTGACTAATAAGGAGACAGAAGGCAACAAGTCGTAACATCAGGAGATGGGACTGACTGCATCGTCTTAAGAAACGGGCCATGACCAAACAGGAGGGGACACATAGTTGCTGGGCAGGGTTTTAAAAAAGTCCCATGATCCTCCTGTGCTGCTGCATGCTGCATGATGATGTCACGTCGATGACGTTCTAGTGCCATGACGATGTCACCGGGAGAAGGGAGGCTACATTCCTCAACCCAGTGAGGGCAGGGCCACGCAGCGAAAGATGCTTTACAAAGAAGAGCCTCAAGCTGCCAGCCAATCACAGCAGCTCCTCAGGAGTCATGTGACTATTAGAGGCATGTCCAAGATATAGAAACTCTCTGTCACTCGATAGTTCCCATGGAGACGCAGGAACACGGAGGTCTGCTTCTTTGTTTTTGCATGGAACAATGAAAAGGCTAGACCATAAAAAACATGTGAAACATCAACTGAAAAAAGAACGAGAATGTCGCCTGAAAACTGGAAAAATAAAAGATTCTCAAAGCTTCTCAGCTGTTCTATTTGATAAGGTACAGGGATTGTTGGAAAGCATCTTCCTGAAGTTCTCCTTAGACCTGTCCAATTGTCTTTAATCATCTAAAACAACTTGAACTGTAAGGCTGAAGTGATTCAAATGGCAGCCATGTCAAGTTTACCATCAGCTTTTGCATTACAGACTTTGTTCTTACTAGAATGCTTTTCAACATATCTGATCTAACTCTTGTTTAAAACAGTCAGTTCAACGAGTCTGACACTACTGATGGGTTTGCTGATCAGTGGTGGTGAATATAGTGGTAGAAAACTACATCTGACTACATCTATGTCTAAAAGATCACTTTGTGATATCTGCTCAACAGTGAAGATTGTAAATACTTTTCTAATGATGTTGTCCAAAGGTATGTATAGCAAAAAGAAGTGGTTCGAGTCCATAACCCTGTGGAGTGCCATAAATAATATAGAGGGATGTGGTGGATGTTATTTACCTGCACATGTTGTAGCCCTCTAACCATCATCCGCTATTTTGAGATGTATATAAAATGATACATCGCTGAAATTCTGTTCAAAGTTCTAATAGTCTCATTTGGGATATGATGGGGAAATAAGATAAGCTGAAAATACAATGCTTTAAGAGTTATGTAAAAATTTCACTTCACATGACATTCATTCAAAAAAGCCTTTCTGCATAAAGAGTGGTCCTTTTGCATGTTTGCCACTTGCATCGTCTCTTCTTTCACTTTATTTTTTCCCATCTCTAACAACACTGAATTATGACGTGAAATAGAGAATCTAGGAAGCCTGCTGGAAAAAGAAAATCAGGGATTTGTTGCCAAGAAGAATGACTCAAAGTGACTTTCCCTCTGATGAACCTGATTAAGTTGCCATCTTCTTACTTCAATAAACTAAGTGTAAAAAGGTTGATTGAAGACGATATCATAATGATTTTGAAAACGGATAAATGTCAGACCCCTAAAAAGTTTCTAAGCATTGGGACGTTGTATAACCTCACCAGCAGAGGGCAGCAGTGCTATCATATTAAATATGAAACAGGATCCTGACTCAAGCTTTTCTGTCTTAGAATGTGACAAAGAGGAAATCCAAGTGTCTGTGGTCAAGTCAACCCACTTAATGTGAACCTTTAATCTTTAGTGCAGTTTACCATATTTAATTTTACAGACCCAAAGAAAAAACACCAAACAAGTTGAATCATGCAGGTAAGAAAAAACAGCTACACAACAGCAAATTAAGACAATAATAATCAGAACCATAGTCATAATAATAAATATACACAGTCACACTCACACAAGGTCAAATGGGTACCAAAAACAGTAAACAAAGGTCAGAATTACAGACATTTGAATGGCTTTAGTCAGGGAAGGGAGAGGATGAGTCACAAAATAAAGGTTACTATGTTTATGTTCCAGCTGTATCTGATGCTGCCAGTCTGATTATGGACCTATTTCTGATCTGCACAGGACTTTTTTTTTTTTATCATAACAACCTTTGAAATACTGTCCTACAGATTGAATCCTTATTCTTTAATCTGACACTTCTGTGTGTGCAGCCTCTTCTTCTGGAACAGGTGAGAACAAAATGGGCAGGGACACCGAAAACCATGAAGGAACCAGACAACTTCAGCTAGAACAAGCAGTATTAACGCGGACTGCATGACCAGGGTCATGTGACCTGGGGACGTAGCCCGGCATCAGTTGAGGGTTCAAGTCAACCTTCCAATGATTTTAAATAATAAACAATACATATATATATATATATGCATATATATATATGCATATATGCATATATATGTATATATATATATATATATATATATATATATATATATATATATACTTACTTAAAAAACGCCCACTGATATGACGGCTGGAGTGTTGTGCTTGTAAGTGATACACAATCAAAGATGTAACTGTGTGCCAACACAGGAGATGAGACAAAGTAAACATTTAGTCTCCTGATCAACACGATAACTACTTTCTCCATCAGTGGAATTTTCTTCCTTAATACAGACGTCAATACAAATCTGAAACACTCTGAACTGGATGTTTTATAAAACCACGGGAAATGAGTGTACCTTTAAATTCAGCAACAAGTTAGTGTAATAACCACATCTCCTGGCTGGCAGCTGTTGTCAGTGCAGAGCCCTGAGGTGGCCAATCCAGTATCGGTACCTGGTTTGCGTCAAGTGGCCTCACTGGTTAGCAAAAATCCTTCTGCTCAAAGCCATCTTTGGCTACCTCTCCTGGTCACATAACCCTCATCTTTCCATTACAAGAGGGGGGGGGGACCTCATCAGGTGCCTCCACAAATCCAATGGTGAGATGGTTCCCTTTAAAGTTTTTATGTTCCATTTACGGAGTGCCATCGATCTATTTTGTGTGGACTCTATTTAGAGTCGTACCAATAAGCATTACAACTGCTTGGGGGGGGGGGGGGGGGGGGAGCGGTAAAGGGACGGACCAGTGGAACAACAGACAGTTTTCTTGGTCGTACCGATAATAGCCCAATCGGTGATTATTTCTTTATCACCGACATCATTGAGAAATGGCCTTTACTCCAGCTAACATGCTAACAAATTGTAGACTTTAGTTAATTGTCATCTGGTGTACGTTGTTAGTTAGCACGTTTAAAAAAATGTGCGGCAGGTGTTAGTATGTCAACCACAATGTAACATCTATCTGTTAGCATTATGCTCACATTTCACCAGCAGTTGCAAATCAAGCAAAAGAAAGCCCAGTCTGCAATTTATCTGGCTAGCTTGTTAGCCAGCAGAGGTTGGAAATAAGTAGTATTAATCTGTTGGTTAAATAGTGTGTTGGCATGGAGGGTTGTCCTGTTAGCTGGTCAGTTTTGCAGCTACATGAAAAACAAAGTCTCAAAAAGTTAGTGTGTTAGCCTGTAAGTTAGCATGTTAGCTGGCAGGTTAGCTTGTTAGCACAGCAACAAGAGCTCATCGTCGCTGCTCTCAGTCTTGCCCGTAGCCTCAAGGCAGGCGTCAGGGATCTGAGCCGTGTGGACCATCCTACAATGTTCACAAGTCCCGTCTCGCCCCCCTCGGCCACTGTGTAAACGGTGATTGTGGGGGACGTGGCCTGTGGTGGAGGAGGGGTGTGGCTCTAGCAGAGGCTGTCGCACATCACTAGCCAATGAGGAGGAAGATGAGGAGGAGTCCGAGTCGGAAACAGGGATGAGGAGCTCCACATCTTCCTCTTCCTCTCGGCTCCCTCGCCGCTCGGTTTCCTCGGCGCCACCCCTTCCTGTCTCCAGCTGGCGGAGCGGGCTGTGATTGGTCCAAGTCTGGTTTTGCTGGTTCTGACTGGTTCTGGTCAGGTTCCTGGCGAGGCGGTGCAGATTCTGGGCTAGGCGCTGCAAAGCGGAGGTGGAAGGGGCCTGGAGCTCTGAGGACTCACTGTGAGACTCGGGATCTTGACTGGAAGTCACCACGGTGACGGGGCTGGAGGGGGGCGAAGCTTCTCTGGGCCGCTCACGGTCTCTGTCTCGGGTCGGCGTGGGGGTCACAGGGGCAGCAGATGCTGCCACTGATACCACGGCCTCCACGGCAGCAGGCGGGGGTGTTTTATGGGGGAGGGGGGCAACCGGCCCGCCCACTGCCCCCATGCCTCGCTCCCGGCCCCGCTCACTCTCCGTGTCCGTGTCATCCGAGTCTGGAGACAAAAGGTCTGAGCCAGAGCTCCCAGTGCTCCCAGTCCCGGTGCTGTCCTCCAGGTCGGCGGAAACCAGGGCCAAAGAACCTGACCTGCGAGATCGCGAGAAGGTGAAAAGTCTGCGCCACAGGTTGCTATGACGACCAGAGGAGGGGAGCCTGAGGGAGGTGAAGCCTAGCTGAGATCGCACGGCCAGGCGGAGGTTTTCCAGGACAGATGCCTGAAAGCAAAAATTTAATTAATCGGAATGTGCAAAAACACCCTTCAGGGTCATTTTGGTCATCGATGCTATTTTGAATAGTTAACATTCTCACGTCTGACTAGATGTCTGTGGGCAGATCGTACCTGGCTTCCAGAACACACTGGGAAATCCTCCACCGGTGGGATCAGTCCTTGGGCAATCAGCTGCCCGTAGGAAGGGGGGGCCTCCCTTCTCAATAGCTCTGCCTCCACTCTGGACAGCTGAGTCTCGAACGACCTGCGGCCAATGACATTTTGACCCCATAAACCACACCGGTAAATCACAGCTCAGTTGAAAAGGGCGCTGAACGGAGGCCTTTCGAAGACATGTCTCCGATTTGCTCACCTGCGTTCAAACATGCGCAAAGAGTAGAGTTTGCAGGTGCAGCCGAGAGCAATGACCAGCAGGAGGCCACAGATCAGGCTGCCGATGACGGCGGCTGTGATGACTCTGGTGGGAACGATGACAGGGCAGCTCTCCTCATCGCTGCCGTCGCCGCAGTCGTCCTGCGCGTCACACACCCACGACTCGAACACACAGCGGTTGTTCTACAGAGGTAAAGGATGTGGGGTTTATTTAACTCGTTCCTTTCAATTTTCAATCATGGATATCATTACTTTTTGCTGCCTGTTCCTGGTAACATGTCACCAAAAAATTATTTTTTTCCTGGCTCAGTTTCATTCCTATTCAAAATGTTTTCATGGTTTTAATAGTTAAGGAGCTCATCGACGCAAGGTTACTGGGGAGAACCGATCAGTTTGGAAAAACAGGAAAACAGACCCATTAACTAACCCTGCTGTGAACTCCCTTACCTTGCAGTGGAAGTTTCCCGGTTGGCAGAAGAAGCAGTTCTTTTCGTCAGAGCCGTTGGGGCAGCGGTTCTGGTAGTTGCAGCGGTCTGATCGAGGGTAGCAGGCGCCGTTTCTGGAACAGGGGAACTCGTCCTCTTGACATGAGGAGCAGTTCAGCTCATCCCGGCCGTTGGGACAGTGCCAGTAGCCGTCGCAACGCTGCTGCTCGGTGTAACAGCCCCAGTTCCCCCCGCAGGGAACCTCCCAGGGCAGACAGAACCCATCCACCTTTAGAACAAAAGATACAGAAAATAGTTGTTTTTAACAGAAAGAAAAAAAGTGGTTAGACGTTTTTTGTAACTGTCCCAGTTGCAAAAAATGCTGTTTTTTAAAACGTTGAGGCACACCTGATAAGTGACGTTGAACCCTCTGGCGGCGTTGATCTTGTCAGCGTAGAAGTGAACTCTGAGCTGACCCGATGATGAAACCACGGCGACCGGCGCTCTGGAGTCGAAGGCAGTCAGCACTCGGAGGAGACGGCGAGGGTTCTCCTCTAGACCGTCGTACACTTTTACATAGTCCCCATAACCCGTGCCGTCCAGTTTGAAGTCTGTGAACCTCAGGATGACCTGCATGATGAGGACGCGGTGAAGGTGTTAGCCGAAAGGGCCACAGAGAAAAGAGAACTCTGCTTTAGCTATCAGGATTAGAGCCGGGAGGTTACCTTCCGGTGGTCACCGGTGTCAATCAGCCAGGTGCAGTTACTTCCAGGAGGGTAAAAGTCGGGGTAGTTTGGGGAGTTGAAGGAACCATAAAAGTTTCTCAACCGTTCCCCACAGGTTGGAACATCACAGTCGATCTCATCACCAAGGTCCTTAAGAAAATAAAAATAGAATTAAGGAATCTGCTTTGTACTGAAAGAGTTGTCTGCAGGTGACTTCAACCTGACTCTCTGGCCCTAATTTATTGTAGAAACACCCCATAGTAAACTCTTAACCGGGGATCTCTAACTCCAGTACATCAACAGGTTTTGGTGGCTTCGTGTTGGGCCTACAGCCGAGCAGCTGGTACCTGGCAGTCGATGCTGCCGTCGCAGCGCAGGCTGTGGGGCAGACAGGTGTAAATCCGGGTGTAACGGGACAAACAGGGGAACTGGTTCAGGCTGCAGGGCTGGAAGGAGAACGGCGAGTCCACACACAGCTCCTCGTCTGAATTGTCCCCACACTCATCCATGGAGTTACACCGCCACCAGTCCGGAATGCACTTCCCATTGGAGCAGTGGAACTGGTCCACATCACAACTGGACGCCTCCGGCTTCCCTACAACAGCAACATTTATCTTTTATTCATCACTACTGGCCACATGGAAGCGGTTTACGTAAACTGTGCATGCTTTCTGTGCTCTTCTTGGTATCTTCCATTGCAGTCCCTATTCAGAGGATTTACAAAAGCCTCTAATCCAGAATTACATCACAGCTGCCCGCTGGGTAAAAAAAACGGTTACGTAACAGCTGGAGGAGGTGCCAGTCCTTCTGATCAAAGGATGGTCACGGCAGAGGTCATTGGTTCAAATTACTGCTGCGCTGGGAGATCCGTCAATCGGCTAACGCGGCACGGCTTTGTTTAACTGACAGAGCTTTTCTCACCAGTGATGTAGGACAGTCTGAACCCTTTCCCCGTCAGGCTGTCATCAGAGTGGAAGTGGATCCAGACGTGGTCCTGGGAGGAGATGTAAGGGGGCGGCAGGGAGGACCCACAAACCCGCAGGCCATCCAGGCTCCGGTAGCTGCTGACCGACATCCAGTCTGAGCTGCAACGGTGTGAACCCTGGAGGTCAAAGTCCTGGAAACTGTCGAGGGCCACAAGAAAAAACTGTCGTGGTTAAAAGCCGCATTTACCTCATTTCTTTATTCAGCTTTATTCTAGGGATGAATGATTTTAATCGGCTGCTAATAGTCACGTGAGGAATAAAAGACCTTGAAACATACCTTTCCAAAAAATAAAGTAAAATGTCACCATTCGGCTTTGTTCTAAAACAACTTCATATCTGGCTTTATAACCATAGAAACCCGGTGCCCTTTACCTGATGGTGATGGAGTCTCCGGGTCGAGCTCTGATGTTCCAGCTGCAGTTCAGTCTGGCCGGGTACTGGAAGGGCCATCCGGGGCTGGTGATGACGCCGCTGGACGCACGCAGCAGCTCCGCCACTTCACCGCAGGCTGAGCAGAGACAGACACAATCTATTGGAGCTGCGCTGCAGACACGTGCTGAAATGTCATCAGCGTGATCGTGTCCTCACCATTAGAAAACCCAGACACATAGACGTTGTCGTTCTTCAGAGAGGCAGCAATGCATCCTGGGAGACAGATATTGCATAAAGAATTAATTAACGCAAAGAAGACGTGTGTCCTTAAAACAGAGAATTCAAACGACTTTACCTTTGTCCGAAACCATCATATTGTGGTAATCATTCTACATTTCTTTCATCCCAGGAAAAATAAATAAATATATTTCACACAGAGCCAAACTCTTAAAGGGCTCTTAACAGAGATTACCTGGTCCAGCAGTCAAAAAGGGCCTTTTTTCCTTTGTACTTTCCCTCTGACTGAGAGCATAATTATAATAGGAAAGACTTGAAATGACAAAAGCTTCTTAGACACTTTCAAAGATCTTTTCATATAAGGCTTTACAGATGTTGACAGCAGTGGAAGCATAAATTACTTAAAATCAAAAAGCGTGGAAGAGTAAACTGTCTTAAAATAGCTGGTGCCTTTTTTTATGGAAAGATCTCAGTGTGGTGGCTGTTTGTATTCCAATAACCTAACTAAAAGTGTACGATGTATCAATCAATATCCTGTTATAATGAACAGTGAGATACTTTAGTCTAACTAGTAAATGATGGTCCAGTATAGCCACGCAAAAAGAGGCAGAGTTAAGAAAGGAAGAAACTGTCCTTAAGATTGCGATTGAAACAGATCTTATCAAGGCAGCTGTTTAAAATACATCCTTCTCTCGTCACTCAAAGACGAATTACCTGAAAACTGAATTAAAATTGTGTGGGCTAATCATAGCCCAGTGACCTAAAATGATTAGCAAACAATGTCAATCAATGAATTAAATAGTTTGTAAGGATTTAAAAATGAGGACGAAATCAAGTGGAAGACTTCAGATAAACTTGTAAAAAAAAGAAAAGAAAAAGAAAAAAAAGTAACGTGAATATCAATTAATAAGGACGTGTTTATCACTGTATCACATGAAGGGGATGAAAATCCTTTCTGACTAGCACAGTTTTTAATCCAAATCTGGATATAATGGATGTGAAGTTAAACCAGCCACGTGGAGGATCAGTGGAATTTTATGAGAACATCCTGCAGATCAGTGACCTGAAATGCGACGGGATAAAATCAGGAGCCACTTCTTCTGATGGTATGGAACTTCTGTGTTAAAGTCTCACATTGATTTCGGGTCTTTTGTTTAAGGGCCACTGCCTTGAGAAAAAAAAACGTGGGCCGAACAATACATTTTAAATCTGTGATTTGAATAGTTAACTCGTTAATGAAAGATATAATTTCATATAGGATCAAAACACTTTCAAGGCATTATTACAATGTAAGTATAAATCTAATGGGGACCGTCAGACTTTTGTTTCAATGGTTCAATAACCATTCAGACCTGAATGGTAACAAATATAATTTTCCTCTAAACCTGGATTTAAAAACAGACAGCGACGAAAAAAAGAAGACCCTAGCAGGTTTTCACAGGTTAGTAGCTGAAGTCGGCCGACTTACCTGATAGGATGAGCAGATAGACGACCCATTGCCTGCAGCCTGCTCTGAGGGCCATAATAACCCTGATGCCTCCACCAGCTGCTGGGCTTATTTTTTTATGAATCTGATGCAGATGATGTGTCCAAGGTCACTGAACTAAACGCAGCATGTCCGCCGACCGTAAAACAATCTGACCAAGACCCCGACTATCTACCAGGTACTCATTTGATACATGGTGTGGGAGTCGTCCAACCTAATTGCTAACCGTGCTAACAGTCGCAGCTAAGTTCTCACATCATAAACTGTTTGCTGATGGAAACAAAGACAGCTGAGCCCCCCTTAGCTTTAGCTAACGGTTATCTCGCTAGCTGTTAGCAGAAAATCGACCAGTTCGCCAAACGCTTCATTACAGGCGCAAGCTCCACCGTCTCCAACACACACAGGCATGAGTTCGGATAAAACAATCGACAAAAAAGGCCCGCTTTAGTCTGAAACTTCGACTCAGCTTTATCGGCAAACTAACAGCCTGAGTGGGGGCTGAGCAGTCTAACGGTAATAACGGTGGCCGATTAGCCGCCACATGCTAACGGAGCTACACGGCCAATCCAGCGGAGCCGTCCTCCAAGACAGTACCGAGGACGAGAGGCCCGACGGCTGGCAGCTAGACCGGGTCGATGCAAGACACTTCACAGAACCGGAACAGCGGTTAGCAGAGCGACTGTAGCTCTGCCTATCGGCCCGGCCGCATCTTCACGTTCCCTGCCAGCTGATGGCTTCGCTGCGGGCTGAACAACAACACAGCCGGAGCTGCAGTGACCAGCGAGAGCTAGCGAATGAAACCCCGCCCCCTCCAGGTGACGTCACGACTCAACCCACAGAGCTAAAGAAAAACATTTATTTCCTTGTTTATTGGTTTATTTATTTACTGAAGTGAGCCGTGCGTTTCTCAAAAAATCATGTCACATTTTCCATTTGTTGATTATATTTACCAGTCAGCGTATCTATTTTTGTATACTATATGTATACAACATAGTTATTTATTTGTTCATAAGCCTTGTGTTTCACAATTTACAGATATTTCCCAGTCCCAAAATACATTTAGATTTCCAAAATTAGTTAAGCCACTATAATCATGGTGACTCTTCTAATTAACAATTGAGAGAAGATGGACTATTTTCATAAAGCATATTTTATACGTGTATATGAGTTTACATGTTAGCTGAACACAGGACAAACGTCTGTTCATACACCACATGTTCCATTTCCACACCAAGAACACAACTGCTGTCTGCTAGCACAGAGCAGCTGGAGATCTCTCAGCTGTCCTTTTGTTACTTTGGTTTTGGGATAACACCCCACATAACCCCCCTTTAAATGTCCATCTGCTGTTGAACCCCCTCCAATCATCTCTGTGAAAGTAATGCAAGAAGAACAGTTGGGGGGGGGGTAGTGAACTTTATATATGCTTTAAGTAAGGGGTGTTGTTGGAATAGAAAAGACATTTATTATGTAACTAAATCACTAAATACACTTTGTTGGAGATCATCCTTCTTTATTTTGACACCATATCAAACAGGAAATTCTCCACATTTACAGCTGATACCTCCAGTTTAGAATCCATTGAAGGAAAAGAAAAGCAACAAAATAGAAATTGAATCAACATCTAAAGATAATGGTAATTTCTTTTGAAGATGTGAATGTCATTAAACACAACAATAATTGGAAACTATAATAGATCATTACATGGAAATCGAGTCACAATAGGTCTGTTTAAAAAGGGGACAAGGGGATAAGGGGAAAAAAACAATTAGGGCATTGCACAGAAAAAGATTAGCAAGAAAAAGCTTTGAATTGAAATTTTAACTTTATCACTGATACAGTGGTTCCTGAAGGAAATCCTATGGTGCAGATTTGTACCAGAAGGCAACGACCACTACAGAAAGCTGCAAAACACAAGAATATTTGGTACTTGTGAGAAAACAAAGTGCAAGACAAAAGTAATTTTCGCTGGTTGATACATTAGAATTTGTTGTGATGTAACAATAAGGTCAAAATGAAGTGACAATTTCAATGAATTACTTATACATTTAATACCTCCATCTTAGGTGTTTTTCTTTTCAGCCTCTCTCTTATGACGCAGAATTTCCCACATTATACTGCCATTGTTTGCCTTATTTCCGGTTATCAGATACATCACAGTAGAACCACAGCTTTGATCCTCCTTGAAAATCTTCTCCAGATCTACCTTGACATTAGGCACAGGAAGAAGCTTAGCTTTCTCCATGATTGTATAATTCTTTTGTTCCAGGTCAGATTTTGAGGTCCATGTGCTGCAGAAGAGATGTTGTCTTTCCACCAGCAGTTTCTCCAGCTCATCTACCTTTGAAATTCAATATAGAGTGTCAGATTTTTAGCAAATTATGTTTCAAACACTCCATTCAAACTGGATAAACCTGAAACTCAGAATTACTGACTGTTGTCATGTTCTTCTCTTCCTTGGCTGTAATCCACCGGTCTGAGTCACAGGAAAACAACACATATGAAACTTGAACACAATATGCTGAAAACCTGATCTGGTCAGCAATAAGCTGCAGGAAGACAAAAGGTGCTTTCTGCAATTAGTAGCATTTTCAATTAAATGTAGTGTTTTCAAACAACTTTCAGGGTTTGCAGATTTATATAATTCTACACTTAGTGTAAAGTGGCAATGTTTGTTTTACATGTCTTTGTGCCAGGACTGGTTTCTCTGACGAACCAACACCCAAAGACATTTAATAATTTTTCTGCTTTTAGCTTCCGTAATTAATTTTTTATTTTTGTTTTAATTAACTTTTTATAATAGCTGAAACTGCTACATTAAGTTTGTTCTATACCATAGTTCTCCATGAGTTGAGTTGTTATATCTTACCAAAAAGAGCCAGAGCAGTCATACCACCAAATGCTGCTGCCATGCTGAGAACAGACATCCATCCTCCACCTGATCCACCTTCACTTTCTTCAGTGTTGCCATTCATGTTTGCCCTGCAGAGAAGTTTCAGGGGCCCAAACATGCAATCAATGACAGAAAAGATGGTCTCTTAAAAACTGTCCAGTTAAGAAATGATTATCATATTAATAAGAGATGGGAGAAGGTGAAATACTTCTTGTGTCATATGACAAAATCCTGTTAGGACATGTCGATCATTCTTGCTTGAAATGTAAATTCAGATGCCCGTCTCTTCACCTGGTGAAAGTGATCTCAATCACTCAAAGGTTCTTCCATCATTAGGCAATTGTGTTGTAAAGTTTGTTTTGTTGACTGCCGAGGCAAATAACAATGGAAATTGCTCAGTGGCTTCACTCTTAACATATTCTATTTTTATTATGTTGGGTCGATTCACAATGAAAGTCTTCAGATGGATTAAAGCATCAGAGGCTTGGACATACCTGCCTGTTTGATCAAATTATTTTCTTTCCTGTCTAATAGCTAAAAGTCAAATAGCTCATGTCATCAATGAAAGGAAAACAGTTTAATTTATAAAAAGTGAACCTTACCTCCTTCAGCTGTCTACTCTCTCAATCCATCTCTACCCTTCCTTTGGGAAAATTGCTATGTGAACATTGTGAATCAAACTTTTACTTTCAGATAAATAAAAATGAAGCTTTGACAGGTGTGATTCAGGTTTGACAGGTTGTGGTCCAGGTTCAGGTCCAGGTTTGACAGGTTGTGTCAGGGATCTAATAATTCATGACCTATGCTGGAAGCAAAAATTTCATACCAGCGACTACACCCCTCAATAAGAACTCTGAGGAAATACCACATAGCTAATTCAACCATAAAGAGTTGATCAGAAAAGGAATCTTGAATCCAGATTCAAACATTTTACTGTCTTGTTAAACCTATATCCTTTATTAATTTATTTTACAAAGCTGAGGGAAGGATTGCAATTACTTGTTAAAAACATTTCTAAAAGTGACATTCCCAAAATCAAAAATCAACTCTTATGAGAAGGAAGCATGACAGAGGATTAGGGAAGTCGTTCTTGAGTCCAGATTGTAGGCTGAAACAGAAAACTTTCAATCCTGACTGTCAAAATGTCCTGAGATGATTTTGTTCATGAAGAAGAGGGATTTCCTGTGTATCTCTGTAAGAACTGGTCCAGGCCATAGACTGTCCCCCAACCGACAGCAGGGTTCATACTGATGAAGTCATCCAGGTTCATCTGACTCTCTGTGGAGGTAGAACATGACTATATAATGACAATAATCTTTTTGTATGTCAAAAAAGAGGCAGACGGGCTGAAACTGGTTACCTGCAGAGTGTATGGGGGGGTACGTCGGAGGGGGCATCTTCCAGCTTCCATCAGGGTTCTTCATGTGAGATCGGTCAGAAGCAAAGTTCAACAGGAAGCTGTCAGCCGGGACCACACGCAACTTCCTGTCACAGACACAGGCAGGCGTTAATGTGACCTCACCCAGGTGGGACATTCATTCTCAGGTGTGTCATCTTAGGGGTCCTTACCGGTGATACTCGGGTTTGATGCTGCGGTCTGAGCGCAGGGCCTGCGTGGCGTAGAGCTGCAGGCTGCAGGGAAACGACAGCTCAGAGTCCAGGTCATAAACCAAAGAGTCGGACTGAGGATCAATCTGGATCAGGATCACGTGGTAGTCCTAAAACACCGGGTGATAGAAATAATAGTGGTTTGATGACATCAGCACTGTTATGTCAGTTAGTATCAGATTGGAAGTAAAATGACGGACCCAGACGACTGGCTGCCCCCCACGACCAGACTTCTGTTTCCACAGAGGAACCTGATAACAGGAACAACAACAAAAAGACAGCTAAAGATATGGAATAATTTTCTTCAGAAACACATGTTTAAACATGTTAACAAATTGGCAGATCTTTAATAAAACTTACTGATAATTTTTGTAATCTGACTGATTTTTTTTTATTAACTGGAATGTTTTAAGAGTATACACGATTCAAAAATTCATTATTGGTATGTTTTTCAAACGTCATGACCCAGTAGATTATTTTTTTTCTATGTTCTCACCATTCGCTTGTCATTAGAGATGAAAACCACAAAAAGCTGCTCCAGAGGAGCCGTTCTCTCCGCTCTAACGTATTCGCAAAGCTTCCAAACATTTTCTTCACTGCAGAGAAAACAAGGACAAAACAACTGACAATCACAATCCAACAGAACAAGCATACTTTGTTACAAATTATTTGATTTCTTTCCTTAAAATGCATCAACTTTAATGTTTTCAGAAACTGATAATGTATCTAACGCTCCAGAAAGAAGATTAACACTTGCGCTGGTGAATTACGAATTTTAAGACTGTTTAAAAATGCTTTCTCTTATCAACTTTCATTTAATTGTAACCACGTGGATTTCTTTATGAATCAACACAGTGAACTGAACACCGATCATGTACATTTAAACGTTCCTTCGAGCAGATCATAAAGTATGCTACATAAATCTAACATCGATCGGCTGATCACTGATCTGTCAGATTTTCCTGACAACAGCTCAAAATCGCTGAAGCTTGTTCCTGCTTCTACATAGTAAACCGCAGCGCTGCAGACCAGTGGACTTTGATGCCCCACAGCAGAGAGGGTGTGTATGTAGCGCATTTACCAGTAACAGCTGGTATAAACGCAGTTTTCACGGCTCGGTGTGATTTTATCTCCCCTCCTCATGGTTTGGTGTAACATTGAAAACGCTCCGCCGGAAGTTCGTTTATGACGCCTAAGCCATGTGAAAAAAAAGCCATCCAACGACTAGAAAATTGTGAGAAAACGTTTACATGATTAATCTGAACGCATTAATGAAATGATAATTTAATTTTTAATATGGGTTCATAAGATTAGTTTCTTTTTATCCGTCTTCAAAATGTTTTTTTCTTATGTTGGGCAGGTTAGAATTGTGAAAAAAGGGCCCTATTAAAAACAGAATTATGGGTTCAGTGGTTTTCTGATCCACTGCTTATATTTCTGGCAAAAGCATTCACACTGGTTTGGATTGTGTCAGTAATGTCTGCAGAGACCTATTTCCGCTATGAACAATTTACTCAATATCTCAAATCCGAAGCTCGTTTCAAGTGTTTCAGGCTACAACAGAGTGAACTTCTAAATCCATCACCCAAACCGTCACAGTTTTTTTGTTGTCCTTTGTCTTAGTTTAAAAAAAAAATAAATGAGGAACTTATAGTAAGCACATTACAATTTATTGAAAACAAAGAGAAAAATAATGACAGGAAATAAAATTTTCACTTCGGTGAAAAACAACAGTCTGCCACCTCGTCCCCCTGGGGGGGGGGGGTGCTCAGGTGGTCCACCACTACGAACAGAGAGCAGGCTGCTGTTTTCGGTAGAGTTCGCTAGGTGAAAAGTCGGATGGTGGCGTCGGCTCCGGAGGAAAAGACCCATGGCTGAGTGGGATGAAACTTCACATCCAGAACACCGAGGTCATGAGTGATCACATGACCTCTGAGGACTTTTACTGGGACTATCAGTGGGTTCTGCAGCAGGTCACTGGTGGGGAGAAGGCAGGTGTTAGCATTTTTCCCTCTCAGAGAAACAGTGTACTAACAAGTGTTTTAGTGTTTATTTGCGGGTATTACTTGTAAACAGTCCCGTGACAGACGATAACCGATCCGTCGTCAGATGCTGACGCAAACAGCGGGTAAGCTCTGTGATAGGCCACACTCCTCACCGCCTTCTTATGGTGTCTATTGGCAGGAAGAGATTGATCCTGTCAATTCGATTTACACTTACAGGGATAAACACAGAACAACTTGTTTGTGAATGCTTGCTGGGTGAATACCGTAGCATCTTGTACGGCTTCGTCGACAGATCGAGGTCGAACCAGCCTAGACGGCAGTCGTAGCTCCCGCAGATCACATGATCACCTGTAAAAAGACAGAGAAGGGATAGGGCTGTCTTAAAGGGCCGCACTGGGGGTGAGCAAGTCTTGGAGACTCTGAGTTTTCCTCGATCACCTTACCTCCAGGGTGGACAGCCATGCTGGAGATCCACTTTGAGTTGGCTTGTAGTTTTTTGGTCATTTCCTGTTTGACTAGATTATAGATTCTGACAGAGCGCTGTGTTGCCACAAAAAAGTAGGGCCTGACAGGGTGGAAGGACACACACTGAACTAGACCTTTGTTTTTCCTGAAGGGGTTCTGGCTCCGCCTCCGGCTCACCTGGTGGATGAACACCTGCAGGTGGCTGGAATGGTCAGGCATCACAGATGCCAGGTAGTCTCCTTTAGCGTGCCAGGTCACCTGGTGAACAGCCTGGGAGACAGAAAGCAGTTAGCGTATTCCAGGAGGGGATGCCCGTCCAGTATTCAAACAGTCAGATGGGCGATCTCACTTTGGGATGCTGGATTTTAAGTCGAATCCCTTGACTTAACTCCTCCCCCTCAACGTTGGACCAGACAACAGTTTCTGATCCTTCTGATGGTCCCTCCTCCAAAGGAGCAGTGAGGAGTCGCTCTGTGGATGAGATGACCTGTTTGTCTGCCAGAGAGTGAGTCAGGATCAAGACAACAGATTCCCTGAAAAACAAAACACACATGGAGTGTGAAAAAAAAAAGGCAGAGACTGATCACCCAGTCTTACAGATAGAGTAACAGGCAGATCCTTACAGAGCCACAGCCAGGAGGCACACGGATGGGTTTGGGTTCCATGCCACGCTCTTCACAGCTCCGCCCACCTGGACCGTCTTCACACAGCGAGACGTGCACACCTCCCAGAACCTCACAGAACCATCATCGCTACCTGTACATTCATGAATATACAGAGCAGACAAGTTAGCACTGACCTGACAACCATTTTTTTATTAACAGTGGCATTTACATCAGTCACCCTAACCTTAAGCCCTTTTGATCCAATCTCAACATTTAGTCTCAGTTAGCGTTGATGCCACTTATTCCTGACAAACTGGATAAAACCGACACAGAATAAGGCTGTTACCTGAAGCCAGCCACTGTCCAGATGGAGACACACTGATGGAGCGAACAAGGCCGCTGTGACCTTTATAAACCTGAGCACAGAGGGGAGCAAAGGTTTAAGGAAAACAGCTACATGATGTATACTCATTTCATATATTATTGTGTGTATATTCTTTCTTTTTTTTTTTTTTTTACCAGCGACTGTGTTGTTGGAAACGGTTGGAGGTCTTTTGGTTTGGGAAGCTTGGGAATTAAATCTTCTGGATTCACGTTCACCTGCAGGCAGACAGAGAGTAAGTGATGATGTGTGACCGCTCCATTTCTCTGGTGGATGACAAACTACTGATGGTTACCCTCATTTTCCTCTGTCGGGGACACAAATAAAGGTCGAGGCAGCGCTCGAACCTCTCGTGGATAAACCGGGGAAAGGCCGGAACTTGGCGGAGGCTCGAAAACTTCTTGGGAACAAATGGCAACTTCCTGTCGGACGGATCCTGCTGCTCCCACAGAGCCCGCTGCAGAAGGTCAGAAAGGGTGTTTAGTCTCAAGGTTCTGAGTATTCCTTCAACTGAAAGAAGGGGAGTCATTAGGGGACACACCTCTTCGTCTGTGAACAAATATTCAGGAGGGGGATTGTAGGACTCCTCGTGGCCAGGAAGAGGGATTTTGGGGGCTGGCAAGTGCATCTTGTGCCTGGCCAGAATGGAAGAGTCCTCATTGGCCCAAAGGTCATAGTAACGGGTTTTGCTGTCATCCTCCACCCGCCGAGGTTTGATCCAACCCATCTTAATAGCATGTACCAGCTTGGAGACCTACAGATGAGAGGAAACGGGACGAATCAGAGTCAGAACAATAAAGTCAAGGCAAAACAGAGATCACATAGAAGCTGCTGTTTTTTTTCTTCTTCTTTACCTTCTCCTTTTCAGTCAGTGACGGGATGAAACTTCGCTTGTCTGCAGGTCTGTTGGTGACTGGATGAATCATTACTTCATTACTGAAGAAATCCACTGATGGCTGAGGGAGAGGAGGAACACAGGACAGTTTATGGTAAACAACTCACAAACTAAAGCAGGAGTGTGTGTCTGGTGTACAGGGTGAGGTTCACCTAAAAAAAAAACAACACCAGGATCAAGCTGAGAGCCGGGCTCACCTCGTACTCATTGAAGCGGAGGTCTCCAAATTGTCCTCTCTGGAGACGATTCACCAGCTCCACCTGCTCATCTGACAGCACAATGTCACTTCCTGTCTGCTTGTCGTGGACCGTTCTCCTGCAGAAAGAGCGCTATCAGTATTCCCGGTTTGACACCACAGAGGACTCTAGATCTGGTTAACCAGCTCACCAGTAGTCAGGGTTCTCCATTTTGTCCAAGAAGTCATCGAGCTCATCCTTGTTCCTGATCGGCTTAAAGATCTTCTTCCCATCTAGGTTGTAGCCGATGTGAGGAAAGTCTTTGTACCACTCCATGGGAATGTTACCCACCGTGTTTCGGATGTCCTGAAGAGCATTCATAACCAGGGTGTTGGAGATTTTTATAAACAAAAAAGAAGCAGGAAATGTGAATTAAAAGCAGAGAACCGTGCAGAACCTGTCATTACTGAAAATCAGAGAATCTGACAGAAATAAAGGCCACGACATGACCAACTTTCCCTCACCTCTTCATCCGAAGTGTCATGTTCATACTCATCTTCCTTCTTCTCTTGTTTTCCTTCAATCACTCCACCCTCTTTCTTTTTGTTCATCTTCACAAGTGCCTGCAGGTAGAGCGACATACCGCTGACATTCAGGCACAGGCTCAACAGAAAAATCCCATCCAGCCCATCAAAAATGCAGACAGATACAGATGTTACGTGCTACCTGCTCCTCTGGACTCTTTCTGTCTTCGTCATCACTTGGTCCTTCCTCCACATCCTTGTCGTCCTCTTCCTCAGAGTCACTCCCAGAATCCTCCAGTCCTGAGTACACACTGTCCTCACTGTCAGATAGGTCCTCATCTTCTTCATCCTTCTCGGCAGGTTTGTTGTTGAAGTTGATGAGCTGAGGAAATGACGAACACGTCAGACCAGGAGCATGCGGTTTACTCTGTTTTGCAACTCATATATGCATATATAGATTGTAGACACTCAATATATAGCATTGATATATGTTGTGTTTTCACAGTTGTTAATACTTTATACAGAACGACGGTGTGACATACCGCCAGTAACATTAGGGTCTTTATCTATATGGTAACATATTTTGGCCTTCGCTGTCACTGCTCCGTTTAGAACTCCATTAAGAATGTGTCGATTTTAAGATGCAAGACTTCTCGTTAGCCTTTGTAAACACATATCGGTGTTCTCTGGACTCATTCTGGCTTAAAACTCAGTTCGCTAGAGTTCGGTCAACATTACCACTAGAATAGCTGAATATAAAGCTATTCCTCAATAAATCTCAAACTGTTACGCGGCAGCGTGGTTTACTTTGCCTTCTACCTGTTAGCATGCTAAAAGCTACAATCATTGGCTCCTAACTTAAGTTCATTAAAAGTCATCCCTGTCGTTTTCCTCCATGCTGTCAGCGTGTGCCTCACCTGATCCTGCTCCTCTTCCTTATCTTCTTTCTCCCTCTTGTTCGCTGTTTTGCCTCGACCTTTTCTCATCCCTGCTTTCTGGTCAGTCTTCTGCACGTTTCCTCTACTCCCCTCCATTGAACCACGTGGGAAACTTGCGAGGCCAGAGGCAATACGTCACAACCAGGGAGAGGCGGTTCCTGCTGACGCCCCCCTGTGGCCAAATATATACAGACTGTTCTGCGTTGCAAAACTTTGTTTTTGCACGTGATTTTATTTTAACTTCACACGTGCAGTTTTCATCTCCTCATAGCGGCACTGAAAGTAACTACACACACACTGTGGGAACAAAGAAAGCAAGGATGTAACCACTTAGTTAAGCTTCTTTAAAAAAAACGACAACAAAACATTTGCACTTAGAGGTTAAATCAAATTGAGAGAGTAAATAGAGACAATCTTACATTCTGTGGTGAACTTAATCTATAATCACACGTAAAGATGTTGAGTTGTAAAATGAGAGTTGCTATAATATCATAGTACATCTATAACATGAAGGTCTTAACACTCTTCATGGACAAGTGATTCATTTTTACATTTGAATAAATATCTTTGTAATGCCTTTTGCTCAGATTTTTTTTTCTCTTTTTGGGGGTGTTCTCACAAAAAGCTCCATACCACCAAAAAATAACAAAAAAACAAATGCAAAACATCAGGTAGAAAAAATCAGGGTTGGTCAGAGATTCACACTTTCCACTGGCATAATAGACCATCCTATTTTCACCTACTTCTCATGTCAACACATAATTGTAGGACAGGACATTCAGATCAAGAACAACTTCCATTTTGCTTCAAGAGCTTCAAGAGCAAATTCTAAATAGGATGATAATGATGGACAGAGGCTCTTACAGCTATTTCATACAAAGCCCCACACTGTGCAGTGTGATTACTGCTGCCAAATAATCAGGTACTTGCATCATTTGTGAAATGTCACTATGTTGTACATCATGAATTGCATTCACTCTTGCCAACTAAACTACGTACACGTAATTGCCATGTTAATGCTATCTTAATGTTTCCTTTTTTGTGTATAAAATGTTTGTGTATTATCACAAAGATGACAAGTCATCAGTGGCGGCCGGCCCATAGGGGGCGCTCGGGCGCCGCCCCCCCCTAGATGTGGAGGGGGAAAGTTATAATATATATACATTTTTAAAGTATTATCAATGTCAGTTTTACTTGATAGTATGTGGCTACATGTAATATGAATTATTAAAACAACACTTCCACCAATTGACTCTCATTCAACAAGTGCATTTCCACCCACAGAACGTATCGTTTCTCTTCTGGGGCGCTAGCCCCAAGCGCCCCAGAAGTGCAGCGAAATAACCAATTGAAAAATGTTGCTAGGGTAAATGAATAAATATTTGGCCAATCAGCATCGCCGAAATTATTGGCTTTGGGGCGCCTGGAGCTGGCGCCCCAAAGCCATAGACGTATAGCTAGTGGTCAGTCTGGCAGTGACGTAGAGATGACCGCGACGACGACAGTTGAAGAGCAACTTTCACATTATTCAGTGAGATATTTACTGAGATCTTCACCCTTTCGTGAGAAAGACAATGGTGGAAAAATTAAATGTAAAGGAGCTGGGACCTGACAAGTCCGAAATAAATTTAACGCAGCGAACCAATGAAAAAGCGAAGTCCTACAGTCGGCCTTTAAGAGGAGCTGGTTCCAGCGTAAGTCCTGGCTGACTGCTGGTGGGACGACCAATGCACTTTTATGTTTTTCCCGCATCCTTTTTAAAAGTGACCGGAGTGATTTGACGTGGACACAGTCTGGACAGACAGACTTAGAACACCTCTCTGAACAACTAAGTAACATGAAATATCACGAGTTTATATGGAAAACTGTGTAAAGCTAACTGTGTTAAGCTAACCACCTGTGTGTTTACTTTGTGTGTTTGGTGACAAATAGTAAAATTGAGTGTTGTATTTCATAATTTTCTTTTCCAAAATAATACCTAATATAGCTTCAAATGGTTAACTGTATATGTAAACTGCTGATTCTGATAAGGGAATTAAATCATCATTGTAGAATTGTACTAATTTTACGACTTTTAATTTGAATGCATGTACTGGGTTTGGCAGGGAAATCTATTGTAACACCAGCCCCACCAAGATTTTTTTTCACCAGCCGCCACTGCAAGTCATGCTACATTTGTGTAACATATACAAGTTTCAATAAAGCAGTGATCAGATCCTACATTAAATTTACATTAGTAAAAATATATATCTATGATCCTTGGTCTTTTATCCCTTTTACTCTCGAACTCTGTTGTTAAAATTAGAAATAATCCGGATTGCAAACGTTTACATCACCACGCGACCAAACACTGCCATTACGTTTGTGACGTTGTCAGTGTGCGACGGTCAGCTAGCTACGCAGTTGTGTGTTTTATCGGATTTGTTGGAATTTTCCACTACGGAGTTTGTTTAAACTAAAGTTTGACAAGTCAACTGCTAACCAGTAGCTTCTAGCTGAATTCAAGACCATATTCGAGCCTTCTACAATCTCCATTGAACCCCTATCGAGTTTAGTGTTGCGGTTTATCTGTTTTTCGTCTTTGAGGATGGGGTTAACGGTTGGCTAAGTATTAGCATCGTTAGCTCAGATTAGCTGTTGAAGTCCGGTGTGGGTTTTGTGTTTCGTCGTTGCAATGGAGTATCCTGGCGGTGGGGTGGTGCTGAGCGGGGGGAACGTCCCTGCATTCCTAACAAAGCTATGGACCCTGGTAGAGGACCCTGACACCGACCCGCTTATATGCTGGAGCCCGGTACTCACTTTATTCTTCTCAAGATTAGCTAATGGCTAACGGTTAGCAGGCGCAGTCACCCAAAGGAGTTAATTCAAAGAGCACTTTAATCATGAGAGATGGGTCTCCAATGTTTATTTGCTTTAAAAGTAAATGATTATTACTTTAGATAGACAAGGCCTATATCATTAATATACTATACCAAAATGAGATGGACTGCTTTCAACCTTTATTTACTTCTCTGAGACAATGTTATCATGTCCGATGAACTGGAACCTGACAGAATTTTAGAGCCAGCTGGTCTTCGTGTAAACTAATTAAATGACTGTTAACATAACAAGATGCTTACAGTCTGACTTAGTTGTTTCTATTAATACCACACAACTGACTGATGCTTAATACCGTTTGAAAGACTGTTAAATGTATTTCCGCTTGCAGAATGTTTCATATCAAGTTATTATCGCATTTACATTGGCCAGAATTGGTTTTACAAGAAGGCCTGTCAAATATTTCTAAAACTGATCATTATCTTCTATCAGTTTGAGTTGGTGACGCATAATGGTGACACTGAGGGCCACATTCCACTTAGAGGAGGTTTTGCGTTTGTGCTTGCTGTGTTACCAGCATTCACAAGCACAGACGTAAATCCTCTGTAATACCTCAGCGTAGCCCCATATATTAAAGTATTTCTACATTTGTTTGAACATTTTGTGCATTTAGTGTTTCTCTTAAAATGATGCCGGTCTACTAAGACTTGCTACTAAAAATTTAGCCAAACTTGATCTTAACTAAAATTAAATCAATGGGGATTTAAATGCAAATGACCAATTTAGGGTGTATGTTTTCCTTTAATTAGCTTTTAACAGATCATAACATAGCTAAAAGGTTGACTGAGCAATCTTAGAAATGTTTTCTCAGAGTCTTTCAAGCACCAGCTTTGTTGTGATATTTTACATTATACTAATTGTGTGTACATGTGTTGTTGTATATGTTATAACTGGATACGCTTGTACAGAATCAAGCAATTATAACCATATTGCAGCTCTCTCAAGGGACACTGTGTCAGTCATAGCATTACAAAAAGGAGGGATAAAGGCATCATGTGCTAGAATTTGATCCTTCCTTGAAAATCATTCAGAAGGATTGTCTGCTGTTGAAACCTGATCCAAAAATGCACCTGTCCATTTGACTTCAGATCAGGCTGGTCAATATGGATTGCCTCCTACCAGCCACATGATATGGTTGTAAACTTATAACGAGTCAGCTGCAGCTCCTCTTTCACTTTACCCCAGTCTGCAGGTTAAACTGGGAGACACTTTTTGTGGAGTACAGTTTGACAAACTAAGTTTATCTGAGGTTTACAATCTTAATAACAAGAAGGTCAGCCTTTTATTGGGCCCGACTTGGCCTTTATTTCGCCATTCATTTACTGATTTTGAGGATTAACTTTTTAGACGCCAACAAATGACATAGAAGAGCATCAGATAGTCACAGACCAGTCTCGTAATGTATATGAATTTTGAATCTGTTTGTCTCTGTTTTTGTGTCAGAGTGGAACCAGCTTCCATGTGTTTGATCAGGGCCGCTTCTCTAAAGAGGTTCTGCCAAAATTTTTCAAGCACAACAACATGGCTAGTTTCATCCGACAGCTCAACATGTGTGAGTATCAGCTGTTTTTACTTCTAACTATAACTTATCGATATGACGTGTGGCAGACCAGCCACTGCTGTCGTAGCAAAGAAGTCACTCAGAACAAGTGGTGATGGTTTATTGGAATACAGAAGCTGACTGAAGGTGATGATATTCTGTACACGTCGGTGTTCAGATGGTTTCCGTAAGGTGGTGCACATTGAGCAAGGTGGTTTGGTGAAACCAGAGAGAGACGACACAGAGTTCCAGCACCCATTCTTCATCAGAGGACAAGAACATCTACTGGAGAACATCAAGCGCAAAGTTACCAATGTACGTACCTTCACAGACAGGTACCAACGTACCTGAACTGATTCAGGCATTTTAAAACTACTTCTAGTTTTGGTTTAAAATCTCTGTTACTTAGAGCTCAGGTCTGCACGTCAACACCTCTGAGCACCCTCTGTTATGTCTGTGTGCAGTTTTACATAGTCGAGTAAAGAATTTTACTCATGCAGATACAATCTCATATACCTGGTTTTAATAAAAAAAAAAAACACATAAAAACAAGTATTTTAAAAGTTGATATGTTCTTCATTCATAACTTTTTCCTTAATCTCCATTACAACGGGCTTTTTCCCCATTTGACTGGTGCAGGTGTCGTCAGTCCGTCAGGAGGAAGTAAAAATCTCTACAGAGGAAGTGAACAAGATCTTGGGCGATGTCCAAGTGATGAAGGGAAAACAGGAAACTATTGACTCCAGAATCATTGCCATGAAACAGTAAGGATACAAAGCAGAAAAAATACAAACTGGGGTTTCTTTGTGGAGTGTATTGAGTAGGGCTTGTACTTGCATCATGCCTACAAGTCAAGCTTCATGCAGATAAATGGAGTTAAAAAAGGGGAACATTTTTTACCAAGTTAATTTCACACAGTACATTTTGCCTTTTTAACAAAACTCTGTGACCTGTAAAATGTGAAATCACAATTGGAAATTTGTGACAGGCATAGAAAAACCAGGAAATTTCATATCTAATTCATACCTAATATTCTTCATGTAGCTATTTTTAAAGTTCTGTTGATGTGGTTGGCACCAACACTATCTGGCTGTTGCCTGTTGCCTTCTAATCAAATGAGAGACTGGCAGCTGTACTGGCCAACCAAGGTGATGGGAGCAAAATGTCTTACACGTCAAGACAGCCTGTGTTTATGCATACAGAAGCTGAGAGTTAAATATAAAGTAGAGCTGGGCACATTAACACATTATTATCGTGTAAGGCCAACATTTGTTTTTAGTGTGTTGCACACTGGCAATGAATACCCACACACTTTCATACCTGGATAAAAAAAAAAGAACTGGGTGATGATCACTATTGGTTCTTGATGGACATCATTGCACAGCTCAACCAATTACAGACTTTATATTAAGACCGCTGACTTTCAACAGAAAACAACTCATGAGCACAGATGGAGAAAAGTACCAGACTGTTAGAGGGACATTTAATTTCAAATCTCTTCCTGATGGTTTACTGGATAAAAATTTTTTTGTAAGCATTGCAATGCTGACTTTTCTTATCATCGTAGTACTTCCAATGAAAAATTCTATATATAATAATATATGAAGATATTACTGCTTTAAAAAGTATCTAATTCATTCAAATATATGCATAAAATGTTATTGGGCTTTTTCCATAAGACAGTACTCTAAAATGTGATGTACACTGCTATATCATTTAGTAAATCATTGGCATAATAATGCAATTTATTATGATTCATTAGAAAAATGTATGCGATTAATATGAATTAAGCGTTTTTTACCCAGCCCTAATTGAAAAACAAGCTCTGAATATGAAAAAAAATGTAATGATGTGTCTTTAATATTCAGCTATCTAGCGGACTTAAGGTCTCCTGTGTCTCTCTTTCTGTTTCAGTGAGAATGAGGCTCTATGGAGGGAGGTGGCCAGTCTGAGACAGAAACATGCTCAGCAACAGAAAGTCGTCAACAAGGTACAAGCATATCAACACTAACCAAAAACAAAGCTGTTTCACAGTCATTGAACAGGGATTTGTCTTTCAAGATTTAAGTTGGAAAAGTTACTTTTTAAATACTGTGAATGTGGTTGCCATAAATAACAGATAAAAGAGGAATTATTAGGTAGCTGTTTTTGTCTTGATGTGATGTGCAAGCTGATGAATGTTGAGATAGCTGGTTGCACAAATTTCTTTTTACCCTGTGCATCTCCATCTCCGTTATCTACATAAAGCATCCACATGCATGTCCCCTCCCTCTATGTCTATATATACTGGCCATCGCAGAATCGTATGAAAGGGATCTGCTATCCGCCTGTACGAAACTGTCAGCACAAGCTGGACTAATAATAAACTCTCTCTCTCTTTGCAGTTGATCCAATTTCTGGTGTCTCTCGTCCAAACCAACCGGATCATGGGAGTCAAACGAAAAATGCAAGTTGATCATTAATGAATCAAATATGACCCACCTCTGCACAGATAATACACGGCACATTTTACACATCAAGCATGAACAAACAATGTTTATTTATCTAGGGGTAGGGTAGATATAGAGATTTAATTATGATTATGATTCTGAGGTGTGTGTTCCGTTGAGAATGAATGTTCATTTGTGAATTAATGCATTACTTTTTTTTCTTCTGTAGTCCTCTGATGCTCAATGACTCAAGCTCTGCCCACTCCATGCCTAAGTACAGTCGGCCTTTCACATTGGAGAACTTGCAGGTAACTTATTTTTTCCCTCTGCTTCAGGATTTAGATTTTATAGCAAATTCAGGTCAGTACAGATCAGAGGGAGACGCCTCTCCTGATACAAGGAAAGAAAAGGTGGCGGCAGGTGACAGTGCAGGAAACAGACCAAGCAAAGTGGTACTTAAGGGGACAGACTGTTGTCTTAGACGGATTTGATGCAGCTTTGCCCCTTATTGGTTGCTAAAAAAGATTTTGATCAACTGAGTTAACTCCTTTAGCTGTTTGTCACAGCATGTCTAGGGCTGCTTAAAACAACAGGCCACTGTGTTTGGTCATTTCCGTTCCTCAGTGAGTCCCATTAACACCTGCGTCCTCTCCTCAGGCTGCAGCCAATCTCTTCTCAGCTGACAGCCCAGTGACTTCTGGACCAATCATCTCCGACATCACAGAGGTAGCCACGTCCACCCAAGATGATGTAGTCAATGAATGGATTGGGTGAGGACCACTAGAACAGTTCTCCTTTAGTTGGTAAACGATCGATCTGGCAGAATTTTCTAACGGTGCCAAATCAACCTGCAGGGAGAGTCAGTCGGTTGATATCAAGGAGGAACCGTCAAGCCCTGAGGTGGAAGTGTGTCCTGTCCTCGAGGTAGAGGCTACAAATGTGGACACACCTCTCTCCCCAACAACCTTGATCAACTCCTTCCTTCAGGATGAGATACAACACACATCTGTCACCTGCACCACAACCACCACCACCTCTACCCCAACAGGTATTTATTTTACTTTGAGCTTCTACTTCATTTTTGCACAGCGCTGTGTTGATTGACTGTCGGTAAATACTTTCCCTCAGTTTAACATCAGCGTGTTTCCTCTATAGTCAGTTCTATTGTTGTGATGAAACCTTCCTCCACTGAGTCCCTCCCATCAACCCAGACCAGCCAATCACCTTCCCCTGCTGCCGCCGTCCCACACTCTGCCTGTGACCCCAGCCTCGCAGGTCCGACAACACCTCAACAGAAATGTCAGACCATCGCCTGCATTGACAGGTAAGGGTGACCGCAGCATGTGCGGATGCCTACGTGCTTCAGTGCTACTCTTGGCAGCCACTCATCCACCAACTGAAATTGCCAAATAATCTTTAAATTATCCGTCAACAAAGAACTGTCTAAACAACTACTCCAACCCAGCCCTGCAATAGCTGTCGTCTACCTGCCAATCGGCTACTCAGCAAGTGCTCTGTCATTTCTCCTGTCAATTGACAAAGATATTCTAGGCCCCATACGACGCATCACATGACGTCCGATTTTGCACACCTCCCAACAAACGCACTGCTGCGCCTTCTTGCTCTGTGTGATAGGAGAACTGCTGTGTGATTAAACATTACAAGGTGTCAGCACTTGCATTCTAAGTCTGTTAAAGGTCATGTTTGTCATTAAAACCCTGTGTGCTTCCTTCAGATTCCCCCTCCCTCCATCTGCAGGTGGACTCCCACCTGAAGTTTGGCGCATCAAAGCAGCACAGCCAGACAAGTGAATCTTTGAATAATTATCTCAGATTGTATATAAAAGATGAACGTATCCTCTCAGTTTAGAATATGCGTTTAAATTTCATCATTTCTGATTGGAAGCGGAAGGCAACTCGGGCTATTAGACAGAGTTTTTACCGACGAGAAACATTTGCCAACCAGTTTGCATTCTATGACTTACAATCTTTTTTCACCAAATTGGATGGGACAACTGGGTTGTTAATTTATTTTTTTACATCAATGCTGCTCTGGTCACCAAGAATGATCAGTTGTTGAAATACAGAATTTGAGGCTTCAAAAACGTGGCTACGTCATTTTTTATATATAACCTGTGATAATTCCAGATATTTCTGAAAATGATCTGTTCATTCTTCTGGTGCCATTCTATATTTTTCTTCTTGTCATCATGTGACAAGGCCAGACCAACAGAGTTTTGGTTTTTGAAGGACTTTTTAAGTGCTGTATGTCTGTCTGATGCCTTGTCCAAATTTGGAAGAGTCAAATAAAAGTCCAAAAGTCTCCCTTTAGCTTCACCCTCCTTCTTAATGACGCGTCACCTATAAATGCTGTCGGAAATGGCTGAACTTTATGATTTAAACATGAAAAGAGCTTTCCCCTTAGAGATTTAGTCCTGCTGCGTTCCCTCTATAGCCCACCACCCTCTTGGAAGAGAAAGTTAAGAAATGCTTAGAGGCAGAAACAGATGTAGAGTAGAAAGGAAGTTCTGCGGAGTTGGTTTGGGTCCATGTGGACAAAAGAAAAATGTAGAATAACACCAGGCTGATGGCGTGAACTCACAGACATCTCTCCTCTTGGTTTGTGTGTTTTTGCGTCTCAGGTCGGAACTTTCTGATCACATTGACAGCATAGACGGCGGCTTGGAGAACCTGCAGACCATTTTGAACTCACAGACCTTCACCTTTGACACAAGTCCGCTGATGGAGGTCAGTTTGATAGCATCTTGTTATTTTGTCATCCATCGTTTCTGATTATTGTTATGTCTAAGCTGATATTATTCTCTGTATCTTTAGTTCTTCAGTTCATCCAACCCTTCCGGTGACTTTGACCTGGACAGTTTGGACACTGTAAGTTTTACGGTGCCTTTTTATTTTGTGCTTTTTCCTGTTCAAAATATTTGTGTTGTTGATGTCACCCGTCTGACCAATAAAGCTTTTTCCTTTCAGCTCCTCTCCGACGAACCTCCAAAGGAAAGTGAAGGTAAGCGCTCAGCTTTATTTGGGCGATGCAGGACCCCCCCCCCCAAACATTACCATCACGGTCTCATGCTTCTGTCCATGGTGTCTGCAGGAAAGCAGCTGGTGCAGTACACAGCCACACCCATCCAAATACCTGAACCGCTCAGCCTGGAGGGGGATGGAACGGACCTGCCGTCCCTGCTGGAGTTGGAGGCGCAGCCTTTTTTTTGCTCTGACGTACCCTCTGATGACGCCACTGACGACCTGCTGAGCCAGACCCAACTTGACTCAAACCTTTGACATCACTAAGAATGTGATGACCTCTGAGTAACCATAGAAACAGGACACTGGGCAGCAATAGATGATGATGGCATCAGTTGTAAATCGTCAGAGTTCATGTTTTAATTATGCAGATATTATTGATCAATATTAATGCATTTCTATACTTTCTTTTAGTTTTTTATTTAGATTTATTTTGATCTTCACTGCTTAGATCAAATCCTTTGCGTTTTGCTGTTTAAAAAAAAAAAAAGACAAAAAAGGAGAGAAAAACTATCTTTGCGGTTGCTGGAGAACCAGGGCCACATGTATACCTGCTGATGTTTTCAGGGACAGATGTGAGGTCAGACCGAGTGAGTGACTTCATAGTTCAGGAGAGTCAGGATCATGTGACCCCTGTGCTTTCTGCTTTGCATGTTGAAGTCAAAGAGTTTATGGTTGTTTTTGTTCTCGTGTAGACTTTCATTATAACAAAAAGAATCTAAATATTTTTGGAAGAGTTTATTACAAAGTGTTTATTGTCCTCCTGTCTCCTCTGTTACCTTGGAAACCACAGACAAAGACACAATGATTCAGTCTGGGATTTTTTTATTTTTTTTTTTTTCTCATGGACTGAGGTCAGTCCAGTTCATGGAAACGTTTCCTCTACGGCTTCGCCAACTCTTGACCTTGTCCTGCGCGGCTGCCGTGACGCCGGAGACCAGAGACTGTGTACCCTCTGAGGCTGCTCGGAGCTCTTCCACAACACAGCTGACCTAACGCGCGGAATTGCAGCCAAACTGTGTGGCACGGACGGAACTGCCGCTCCGAGAACGAGCTGCGTTGACTCTTATCAACAACACCTCTCGCACTCAGCCTTTTCGGCTCCGCTCAGCTTTCCTCCCTCACAGCACAAAAGCAGGATTGCCTCTGTAGGATAGTGGGACTTACCTAGAATTTTTCTGTCCCCATTTATTCACGTAAATTTGATCTCTGGTCTGTTTCACAGTGAGTTTTCATTTAGTAACTCAGCACTGACTTTGGGTCTTTGTTAAATGTTAGAAGCTTCTAGTGGTTCAGGAATCAGATCGACGGGTCTGAGACCAGAGTGGGTCTGTGGCGTCTATCACTTCAGGACATCAGCCGTCGTGTCTCTGGAGACGGCTCATGGAGAAAAGCTTTTGTTTCAATCTGTGACTGAGATGAAAAGCACCCGAGATTTAGAGCTTCTCAGAGGAGTTTCCATCTGTAGCTCCTGAAAACGGGGAGCACTACAAGTAGTGTTGAGATTTTTATGGACAAGGTTAAAAAACCGTGTCAAGCTACTAAATGTTTATTATTTCTGGTGTGGATTCTCAGTCATCCAGAAAATTGTAACCCTTACAGCTTAAATAAAATCAACCATCCTCATTGGTGGATCTTGCGCTTCTAAAGAAGCTGTCTGTAAATTACAGTGTCATATAAAGGACTGTATCCCTGAACGCATGTGAACAGCACCCCCAAACTGGTAGACTTTTTGTTTTTTGAGTTTTGCACGTCAAACTATTCATCTGAATGTTGAAAATCTTGTGAAGAGACTCCTGATGTCCTGAAGTACAAAGAAAAGCCACCACTCTGTCAGCTGTTATATCTTCTATGATTGAATATATTATTTTGTTTGAAGCTGCTTTTTATTCAAACAAATTATTCGAGTATAAGCCATTTTTTTAAATCTATCCGAGCTTGCCTGACAGCTGTCCACGTGTCAGATAGAGGACTGTGGTAAACAGAGATGGGGTCAAAGGTTGGAACCTTTTCACAGTATTCTGATTGCGAAACCTTTGGTTCAATAAAATGTTTCAAACTCACCTGAATGTGAACGTTTAATTCAAATCCAGCACAATTCCAGCCTTCTGATTGATGAGTAAAACTACCCATCATTTAAGACTCAGCTTGGACAAAAGACAATAAATCAGTTTGATGTTCAAAATAGACAAAAGGAAAAAACCCAAAAACATTTATTGTAGAAGTTCAAAACCACATTTTACAATGATGTCATCAAAACAGAATCACCAAATGGTCGAGATTCAGCTGGAACTTTCTTTTGTTTGGTCCCCCTCTCAGTGATTCTCTAAAACAAAGTGAACATCTATAAACAACATTTTAAATACTTAGAAACAGCAATGACCCTTGCCATTTTACGGGTTGGGCCTACAACTAGTGGGAGGGTTCGGAATCCCTAGGCCATGCTGATTGGTCAGTACACTGTAACTGGAAGCGCAGGAGTCGCACTCGCGGTTTGATGTGGAAGTCAACAGGTATCCTCCGCTTCCACATTTTCTGCACCTGAGACATAAAATAAAGCTTTACTTCGCATGCCTCTTTTGTTAAGCAGGCTTTTTTTTCTTTCATTTAACTAAAGACCCAAAGGTTTCCAAGTCTAATATCTAATATATGAAATATAGATGGATTTAACTTGCATTACAGGAAACAGCTCATCTTGATTTGGCTGAAATTCTATATCTTTACATTAGAAAAAGTAAGTGAATGAATGAAAGCTGAAAAATTAACTGCCATGTGTCATAGTTTTGAATGCAGGAATTGCATTTTTTTTTTGCGAACTGAAATATTTCACAATTGTATGGGAAATGACACGTCTGTACTTGAATTTTAAATCATATAATTGACTATCATTGACTATTGAAAATAAAAGTGTCTTTGGATACATCATTTATGTGTCATATTATCTTTAAATTGTCTGAAAAACATGTAATGGGACAGGTTCATTGGTAGGAGATGAGTCTGAATTTAATGTTTAAGAATTAGTGCAGCTTGTTGTTCATATCATACATCTATACAGTGGAAGGGCTAACAATTACAGCAACAAATCCACTCCTTTTATGATATGATATCCTTTGATCAGTGTGTAAGATAACTGGACGTTGAGTTAACTTTCTCCTCCTGACTTCTGTTTTTTCACATACTTCATCCATTCATTTGTGCATCTCTTGAATGAAAGCTGAGGGGACACTGAGGAATTCAACTTCAGACTTAAAGAAACATTTAGATGATTATCTGCAGGAAAAAACACATGAAAATCTTTTCCAAGTAGTTTCTTTAAACAGTGACTGAAAAGAAACCCAATTGAAATTTTGCCGACCAGATTTAGGACTTATTTTTCCCAGGATACAAAGAAAGTGACGTTAGAAAACAAAAATATAGTGCTAGTTTTCTGAAGAACCACACAGTCATTAGGAGAATCAATAAAAGCGGATAGAATGGCTGTAGCAGGCCAAATTAAGATGGTCTTAAGAGGTCAAAGGTGAGGGCAAGCTGATACGAACCTTCAGGACCCTGACCGGAAGGGTTGTACTGTTCAGTGACTGAACCTGCGGAGGACAAGCAGAACCAAGAAAAGAGAAAGAACAAACCTTCAGCACCTGATCTGAGTGGAGATAAAATAATATTTCAGACACCATCATTTATCTGTTCATCCTTTAACCACAAGTCCAGATCACAAACCAGATCCTCAGGGATTCTGCAGTATGATTTTTTTCAGTCTTTTTTGACAAGCTGTTTTTTAAAACTGTGTTAAGACTGGGTTTTTAATTGGTTTTGCAAACCAATTTAAAGTGTTGATACTAACTTATTTGGAGCTAGTTGTGTAGACTGTCTTCAGTTTAGTTTAAAACTGGCTTGTAAAGGGATTTATAGTTGAAACATATGAGTTTAATGGCTAGTTTTGTACTATTTAAAACATTTTTTTAGACTGTTTTTTAATCTGGTTTGAATTCAAGTTCCAGACTGATTATTTTGTGTTATTTTTCTCACACTTGTCGTCTACTTATATTGTTCAATTGGTTTTATTCTTGGGTGGGAGCTTCTCCTAATGTGAACAAATGTAAAACTTACCAGCAATCTGTGTGTGATCTGTCACAGATGGATGACCTGTAAACAAACACACTTGTGAAAACACACACACACCTTTTACTACAAAATTATAAACACACAGGTTCATGTTCATCGGGCGGAAGAACTGGAGTCTGTACTTTAGGCCATGCTACCTTTTTTTCTTCGAAAACATTTGAGACTTACTTGAGTCAAATGGAGTTCCTGTTGCATCTGCTGTAACTAAGAAAATAAAAGCATTAACATACCTGACCTTTAACCTTCCTCTAAACTCTGGCTACTCCTGCAGAGGCCATGTAGGAGGGCGTCTCACCTGTTCCTGTCCCCGTAGAGTCTGCTGTTACAGTAACCAGGTCCGTGTGGGAGTAAACACCTGAAACTTAATAAACCAAGACAACAGAGCAAGAGTTAGATAGGGTTACCTGGGAGACACAGAGGGGAGTCAGACCGCCGGACCTGTGTGTGTCAGACCTACCTGGGCCTAGTGTGTGTGTGACACCGTCCACAGAGTCTGTGTGAAGAAGAACGGGTGCCGACTCTGTGACACATCACCAGGTGACATCAGATTAAACGAAAACAAACTACTAGACTGTCAGAAAAAGGCCTCAGCAATGCGTCCTACCTGTGACGTCTCGGCCAAGCGCCAGACCTGAAGCTGGACCCAATCAGAGAACAGAGAGTTACATCAGTGAATCCCGGTTTGCCATTGTGCTGGTTTACAGATCTACAGGTTCATCTCACCTGTGAGGTCAAGGTGAAGACTGGTCACTGACTCTGCTCCACCTGCAGACATGATCATTTTGTTTTCCACATATCTTATCTGTCTACATCTAAGTTATCCAGAAGTCCAGATTTACATGATGATTCACTTCATGTTTTGCATGCAAGTATTTTCTACTGTGAACATAAGCAGACACCAGGGATCATGTGATCCAGTATAATTAAAAATCCTTTTTTTATTCAGGCTGTGAAGCTTATAAAGCTCCAGGTTAAAAAGCTATGGAGAGAATCTGCTCCCTCTGGGATGTTCTGCATGAGGTGGATGCTCTGCTTGTTCTGTATGAAGTGTTTATGCATCGGGAGGACATCCAGATTAGTGTGAATCTGATTTTAGATTTATAAAATATTAAAAGTGACACGAGGGTTTTTTTGTTTGTTTCAGCTCACCGCCTCATGAGAAAGGAGGCGTGAACTAATAAATGAAGGTGATTCTTAATGTCGGTTCAGGCCTAGAGGTTTATCAGTCGACAGTTTTGGGGATTACCTGTATGAACTTGTTGTCAATGACAGAAATCCAAACCTGTACCTGTGAGATCAGTCTGCAGGCTCTGAGTGTGAAGATCACTGTAGGAAACCAGTCCGTCTGTAACTGCTGCATGAAAACAAGCATCAGGGTTCAACTGCAAACTGATCTGATATTAAAGTGTTGAGTGGTGGGCGCAATAAATGAGACAGGTAACCCATTTACATCTGTTCTCTTCTCAAATCAATGAGGATAAACCAAATGTGGAAGAACTTTTACCTCCGTTCATGTCAGTCAACAGTGTCTGTCGACCATTTCCTAAAAAGCACCAACAAAAAAAACAAAAACATAATGGAAACATGAAAAAGAGTGAATGAAATCTCTAGAATTAAGAGCTATTCATCACAAATTTTTATGAATCTGTGGAATGAATGCGGCGATTTAAATGCAGGGAACAAGTTTTACCATTCGTATCGGGTGAATCGATTCCTTCTGCAAAGGAAATATTTAGCATTAACTCGGTAAATCTATGTGACACTCACAAAAAAACGTATGAAGTGTTGATATAAAGACGGTTTAAAGTGAAGAGTTGTTGCTTTTGACAAATTAAACCTCAATCATTTCATGTTTAATCAGTACAGGACAAACAGAGGAAGTTTATCACCCTGCACAGACACATCAGGGCAGCTCACCTGCCTGCTCCCTGTGAGCTGCACTGTCTGATGATGATGATGATGAGGATGATGATGATGATGAGGATGATGATGATGATGAAGCTGCTGCCCCAGATGAAGAGAAACAAATTCTTTATCTCCTTTGAGAAATGGGTAGGTGAAAAAAAGAGAATACGTTCCCCTGATTTCGAACATTATACTTGGAAAACTAACCTGCAGCGTGGGAGGAGCCTGAGGCAGAGCTGGAAGGTGATTGGTCAGGTCCTGAACTCAGTGACGTGCCATCTGATGCTGACTGACCAACACTGATGGCAGAGTGATGAGCAAAATCTTCAACCCCAGGAGGCAAGAATGATAAAGAGAGAGAGAAAGAGAAAATGAGGTGATTTACTTTTGAAAACGTTTTTGTAGAATTGATTCAAAATGATGTTCGACACCCGGGGACAGCTTTAGTACCTGCAGGTGAGTCCCGAATGTTCTGCTCTGCAGATGGAGCTGCTGTCCCACCTGAATTGACCACTGAAACACAGCCAGACTGATCAGCAATACGGCTAATCAATAAGACAGCCTTTCTGTCCAGAGGTGGATCGAATGATTCAGAGAATGTCCCACTGCTTAAATATCTGAGTCTAAACTAAGAGGAGAAGGAGAAGAAGATATGTCAGGGGTCAAACCTGTGGCATCCAGGTGAGGGCTTGGGGTCATGTGGCCTGAAAAAAAGTAAAAAGATCATTTGAATTTTTTCATTATCTACAAATGATTTTCAAGGATGCAAATTGGAATATTTAGGGCCAGTGATGTCATCATGTTACTTTAAACCTTTTCAGAAATAGCTATAAATATCAAACCTGGGATGCTGGCATGACTGTCTGTACTGAAAGGATCAACCAGTCCGCCACCTAAAAACATTGCACACAACGTCGAAATTCATTTTAAAACAGCGACAGCTTCAACATATTTAAGAAAACTGATCAGATATAATCTGAATTCAATATGGCTTGAAAATGTGTGGATTTTAGATTCCGAGCCAACTTTCTTTGGTGTGAAAGCTGCCCTTCTCATTATAACCCACAGTTTATCTTGAATAGTTTTTGAACTGGGCTTTGGGCCTCAAAGTTTAAACTATGCCTGTCCATGGTTAGACTTACCCATAAGGCCAAGCAAGTAGTCATGGCTGGATGGATCCATAATTCCTGTGGAAGTAGAAGCATTAGGAATTGATGATTGATACAAACACCAAAATGTGTTTGTAATGTTCTCAGCTGGAACGTTTCATCGTCCTTGTGCCTAAAAGGGCCGGCAGTCTACACTTAAAAGAGGCTGATTGCAGTTCCCCATCTGTACTTGTTGTAATGTAGTTTGTGTCATTCATAAACACAGACTAAAGGTACAGCGGAGCTGTATGGAATGGAGTTGAATTTTTAGGGGCCAATGTCCGACCTCTTTCTGTGAATTGATATTTTAGGCTTCAGTCACGGTGGACATAGTTCAATATTTACAGATGAAATCAACCTCCTTTCTTATTAGATTTTTGTTTTTCGCAGGGAGAGGAAGCACGATATGAGCCTAAACAGAAGTTACATACTTTTCCCATTTAGAGAAAGTCAGATAAATGACCAGGAATTGTCACATTGTTTGTTTTACATTGTTTGAGATTGGTGTCTAACCTTGAGGATTTGTGTTTTAATGATGGTGAAATTAATAGATTAAGTTGTGAGTTTACAGGCCTGACACTAATGCCAGAATTACTCTCCAGTCTTATTTGTAGCAAAAATGTTTCTTTCTTTATTAAATGTGCAATGTGAAGCATGATTATGGCAGTGGTTACCTAACAAGTGCATCACTCTCTGGATACTCACCTGTATAATCGATGTGTGGAGCTTCGCCCCCAAATGTTCCAAAATCCCCTAAAAGGGACGAAGAGAGAGACAGGTAAATACCCTATGTCATATCCTGATTTTTTCCGCTTTTACTCCCACCACACTGGAACAGTTATGATTAGGGTTTCAATTAATTTTACTAATTTACAGTCTGAAACCAAACGACCATGAACTTTGACATTATAAATGACTGTTCCTCAATGCTTTATTAGGTTTGTTTGCACATAAAAATACTGTAGTGATGCTTTCAATGACCGTGAAGTTTAAAATTGAACGACTCCTCTTTCCTGATCTGAGTGACTTACCGGTCTGAGAGTCGACTCCAATTCCCCCGCCTCCTCCGTTCAGCAGCTTCTGCCCGTTACCTAAACAAGCAACAACTAACATTTGTTTCTGAATTTGAAAATGTACGTCATCGTATTTCCTTTTATGGTTCTGCTTATGACGTTCAAATCTGCAAGGTATCTATTTCTTCACATAGTGTGTGAACACACTGGATCAGCTGTATTAACTGTAGTTTTAAAGATATTCACCATTTGACTCTGAGTCCACACCATCAGAACCTGCAGACACAAAAAAGGGTTCTTCATCTGAGTGACATCCCTGTGGAAATCTATTAAGTCATTCATTCAGTCTTATTCAGCCATTCCACGTAAGAACCTAATAGATCACTCAAAATCTCTCAGACAATTATTATAATTATATTATAGCCTGTTTTTAGTGTATTTGATCCACTTAAAAACAAACTTGCTTCATTGTTCATTTTCAGTATTTAATGATTCACAAGAAGGATCTCCTCTCCCCTCTATCTTAGCTGAACACAGTAACTCAGCACTAGGACTGCCCACCACTGAAAAACAGAATTGGAATGGACCAAAAATAGAAACCTGGGGTGTTCTGAACCAGTGCAAGAATTACAGGAATTACAACACAATGTCACTGTGACTTGTGCGTCCGCAGCTGCATGACCACAGCATTCAACTCTGAATTGGGAGTGTCAGCAGAAACAAAACCCCACAAGATTCCTTGACAAGCTCCTTAATCTGATTGGCCTAACAGATCTAAATGTTTAACTGGAAAGCGCCTTCATAGAGTGGGAGAGGAGATAGCTTCTGATTCCCTTTAGCTTAGAAACGATCACAGACATTTTTGGCAGGTTCAGTGTGGCGTCATACAGCGTGCCCTGACTTGATCGGGTCATCAGCTGTGAGGTAGAACTTAGTCAGAACAACCGACGCTGGGTATACAGTTTGCCCGTGTGTGTGTGTTACAGCCCAAAATTGACTGTAAAGATGAACACGTCTGTCATAAATTCTCAGCTTCCTTTTTTTCTGAGAACAGAACACCCAGAGCTCAACACAAGAACTTCCTTCCTCTGTCCCCTCACCCACTGCACCCCCCCCCCCAAAAAAAAAGGTTCACATGCAAGTTTCCTTTTTTTGTAGCCAGCAAATAAAATAGTTGTTTAACATAATTGGATATTATCCTGCATGTATGGTATGTATTTGTCTCTAAATAGAGAGTGATTCAGTGGCATTCAAAGACTTCGCACTTAGTCCCGTTGGTTAAATCATTTCGATTTTGCAAATTTGACTTGGAAAGAGCCCTGATGGACTTTTTAAGACCAGTTTACATCACACAAGCCTCATACATGGGCGGATGCAGAAACTGTGAATGCACACATGAGATGTTTATCAAAGTCATCCCTTATAATAATTCCAGTCTCACACATAGAATTAAAGCTCGTTTGTCTAAAGGCTAACTGAGGGGAAGCTCAGACTGGAGTTGTTTAGAAAGAAATGTTTGACCGAGGATACTGAGGGTACGACAAATGAGACCCACTTGAACAAAAACTCACTCAGTCAGACCAATCAGAGGCCTCAGCATCTGTGTAACAAAACACAACACAATGTTTCAGATATTTTACCAGGTATTTCAGACTGAGATGAAACTGATGGATGACCAGCTCCTAAAATCACAAAAAATAAATTTCATTAGAGAGCGACTGTTTATTGACTCCGATGTAGCATTTTAAAAAATCCAATCAGTCATTTCGAAAAGAGTTATACTGTCGGTTACCTGATGAATGAGTCTGACCAGCTGCAACACCCGTATGCTCAACCCCTACAGAACCAGCAGAACCTTTAGAACCTGCTGAGTCAGCAGACGCTTTAGGGAGAAAAGGAACAGAGATTACTGTTATTCTGTCACAAACAACTGTTTTACAGCAGATCAGTAACATACTCAAAATTATTAATAAACTGAGATAGTTAAATAGATAGTTATAGAATGAGATAGATAGATAGTTAGTTAAAGAATGAATGTTCATAATTGTAATGATAATTTAGACTTAAATTAGATGAATGAAACAGAAAACTGAACATTTCATCAGATGTTTTTATTCTTGATAGTTTAGTTTGAGCTAACTTACAAACATAAACTGGGATTTTTTCATTACTAGGGCTCAAAATGACTAGTCATTATTTACCTGATGAACTGCTTGGACGTCCAGCAGCTAAATAAAAACAAAGAAGATTAGGAAACCTCAAAAACCTAAAACCTTCAGTCAATTTGATCAACCTTTTTTTGTCTGTCGTAATTTTTTACTGAACCCAATTAGCTCCATTTAAAGAGATCTGTTTGGATTCAGCTGTGTAACTCTGATTTCAGATGCATGTGCTACAAAGCAGGATTAAGGACAGTACCATCAGGTTTACTCTTCAAGGTTAATGGTGCATACTGCCACTGTAACCAAAACAGTTTATTTATAGCAGATAACCTGATAATGATACGTGATAGTTACCTGATGAGTCGACATAGAGAGTGGCGCTTCCAGCACCTGAGAAACAGGAAGGAAACATTTATAAGCAGGTGATTCTAAAGTGGTTGGAGTCATAATTTGGTGTAATGTTAAAAATAAAGGGACTATAAATGGACCCACCTAAACCCTAACCCTGGGTATATGCATTCACATATGTTGCTATTGAAAATTCAACACGTATTAACCAAACTATAAAAAACCCCGATATAATATCAGCACTCTGCCATGCAAGATCATTTCTAAGGTACACTGTCATAATTCAGCATGTTCTCTTTTCAAGTAAAGGAATTCTCGCCTTCTAGCATGGGGATGTTCTTTGCTCGTTGTTTTAGTTGAGTAAACTTGCGTACCTGTAGAACTTCCCACTGTTCCATCATGTGGTCCCCTTCCAGCAGACGGACCACTGTGAGCTGATGAGAAACCCACATTATCATGAATACAGAAATTCATCCAAGATATTCACCCTTCATGTGCTCTTGATTTTTATTTGTACAAGAATTGCTTATTTTAGGTTCTCTTTATTCCAGCTACACACAGTGGCAAATTCTAACTGAACAACTGTGTTTTTTTTAACTCTTTTGTGATCGATTTGTTTCAACATCAGTTGGAAATGTTTCACTCCAAGTGATTACACAAGTTATCTTGAGGTACGCAAATCGATTGTGATACCAGAAATGTTCACCCATCTCATTTCTAAACTGCTTGCATAAAAGTTCTGTTGGGCTAAGATAGTTTGCATCCTTCTCCACAAAGATGTGAACTGAGGGCTCCAAGTAACCAGCAACACAAATGATCTACTCATTCATCTGTCAGTGGTGGGAACTGTACTTAAGTACAATTTCCGAGTATCTGTACTTTACTTAAGTAGATTTAATAATGGATACTTTCTACTTTTACTCCACTACATTTAACAGTAAGTATCTGTACTTTCTACTTCACTACATTTCTATACAGCGTTTCGTTACTCGTTACATCCAAGACGCATTTCGGTTTTTTTATTTGTTCGTTAGTTTTTATTTGTTCGTTAGTTTGAAAGTATCCAATGGCGAGAGCAGAATCAGTCCGCTGAACCAATCCAAAGCGGGAAATAACCATTAGGCCCTCCCTCAAGAAGAGCAGCACAGTACGCAGGACCTGCAGAATCATTAACTCCCAGAATGGAGTCCAAGGATAGTCATCCTCCAGAAGACCCGCCCCACCCATGGCCTTTGCAAAAAGTTAAGTTCATGTTTTGTTAGGACGAAAGACTAGATGTTTCCAAATCGCTTGATGTTTGTTAGGTCAGTTTAAAGTCCCTTTTTTCAGGGAAACAATTTTCTTTTGAACGTGTTTATTTTTAATTAAATAAAACATTTCAAAGGTATAATACTTGCTCTCATTTTGCCTAATTACATGTAACCCTGTAGGTCATCCCTGGAATTCTGATGCATAGAATAAAATATCTAAATCTAAACTGTCAAAGGGGGTAAACACAATAAAAACATGCTTTATCTGCAGCATTGCTCATTAAAATGGTACATTACTGATTTATTAAAACGATTATTATTATTAATACGATAGGTACACTTAATGACATTATATAAGCCGTTAGGTATTATGGTTGGCAAGTACTTTTACTTTTAATACTTAAGTAGTTTTAAAAGCTTGTACTTTCTTACTTTTACTTAAGTAAAATAATAATGTGGTACTTTGACTTTTACTTGAGTAAATTTTTGTCTGTGTATTTGTACTTTTACTTAAGTACATTGCATGAGTACTTTCTCCACCACTGCATCTGGAGCTATTCTACACTACGGTGATATTCCTGCAAAGAGTTCTGAGAAAGGAATGTCTTTGTAATAAAACATTAGTTAAACCTGTCTTCACAAAAGAGTGTGTTACAGTCATCAGCTCTCTGAAAATTCACCTGCATGTATTTATGCTTATATTTCAAACAATTATTCAGCCTAAAGTAACTCCAGCAAGAACTTAAGTTAAATTAATATAGCCCTTTGCTTCATTTAGTTTATTACAATCTATTTTCATTCTGTGTCTTCAGAGATGTTGGACCTTTTTTTTCACAGTGTCCAAGTTTGTGCTGCTGTGCCCATCGCTTTCAGCTGGAGGCACTGTGGCTCTAACCCTGAGCTCCTGCTGCAATTTGAGGCCCGTGTCCTTTTGCCTTACTGGGCAGGAAGTACAGGATGTGGACCAGACCGAATCAGGTTCATCCTGCCTGGTCAGAAAACCAGCCACTTAATCTGGATTAAATTTGAGAGCAAACAGGAACAGACAAACTTTTCAGAGGAGGAAAACCTGATCAGGGTCGACTCACCTGAACCTCCGGCCGCCGCTGCTGACGTGGGCTTATGATGTGCGCTGAGAGCTCCTTGAGGGGGGAAAGGGAAAGAGGAGGGTGAGGAGGGATACAGGATCAGGTGTGCCCAATGAATAATCCCTCTGTTTCTTCAGGTGAAGTTAACTTAGAGTTTATTAAAAACATGAGGGATCCATGTCATCAAACTCTGACAAAGAAACATTCAAAATGAGCCTTAAGGCTTAAAATAAAAGTTTATGAAAGGGTTATCAAATCTACAAATTAGGCTTGTTTTTATCAGTCTGTAATTAGGCATAATGTTCATGAAGATTAACGAAACTTTTTGTCTTTTATATAATAAGTAAAATGGTAGGACTTTTAAAAAATGAGAACAGTGCTGACGTTATTGTCAATTCAAGTTAATAGGAAAATAATTATTGCAGGTTTGATTTAAATTGAATATCCTCTGTGTTTATGCAGGTTTATATGGTAAAGTTATCATTCACTGTGTGGTTTAGCCTCTCACCCTTAATCTTATCCTGACTCTTGGAGTCATCATCATCGTCTGAAAAGAAAAAAACAAACATCCAACATTTATTTCTCTAATTAAAGGTGGTTTAATAGCATCTTTTACATAGTCAGATGTTAACAACGTCAGAACAATCTCTTCAGTTTGGTCTGTTGAAGATATTCGTATGTTCAACTCTCTATTTTATGATGACATTAATGCCATTCTTTTTCAGACCTTTCTAATGTACTTTTTTCTTCTTGTTTTTCACACAGCACCGTTGAGCAGGAGTTGTGGATCATGCCTGGTTTTTATGTTTTTTTCTTAAATTTAGTGGTAAAGTCATGACCTTGAGGCAAGATGGGAAGATCTAAAGGTTTTTAAACACAGTCTAGTGCAACTGCAGTATTACATAAAGATGTTTCACCAGTGATCTAGTGGTGTTTTGAGAAGTACGTGTATGCCATGTCTCTGCCTAGTCTAGTGTCTTTATCTGCTCATTTACTTCTTATACCATGGTCAACTCTTTTCTTGATGCCACCCTGGTGGTTAGATTTGGGCAACTCTGGACAGAGTTGCCAGTCTTTTTTTCATCATGGTTAATCTATTTAATTGTTTCTTGTGTTAATCAATGTCCCTATTCAGTACACAATAGATAGTTTGGGCTATACACAGTGGCCTCTCAAGGATACCTGTTGATGCAAAAATCAAACCAGCAGAATTCCATTTTGACATATTTCTATGGTCAGATTTTAAGGTCACGTCTCAAGAGAGAAACAACAGCCTTTGGAAGTATGAGGTGGTAGGCCATGGGTTTCCCTTTCAATTGAATGAGAAGCACATCAGAGGAAATCATGGGAAAGACAAAAAAGAACAAAATGTATTCATTATATAAGTCTATATCTTGGACTACACTACCCTGTACCAAAAAGTGTATCAAGATCCTTCCGGCATGTTCCTTTGAACACTTTAAAAGTGATTTTCTGACATTATTAAGGTAGATGTTGACAGCAAAGGAAAACTTTATGATTTCAAATTATTATGATTGACAAGTAACTTCTTTTGAATACAAAACTGTGTTGGAATATTTCATATTCTTTTTCTTGACAGGCATCCTTCAATGTTTCAATTCCATGAGTCCAACTAACTTTTTAAGATGTGCTGCGGTGAGTAATTATATTTCCTATATCAAACAATGATGATTATATTTCAATGGATTCAAGAAAATAACTCTTAATCACCTTTCCTTCTCATGGAAAAAAGACTATTGGACCAAAGAGGGAGACAGTCTCTGAGGTGTTCAGGTAGAGTACAGTCATCACCATCCAAATGCAGTCAATTCTATTAGCTACATAAAAAAAAAATATATAAAAATCTTTCATGACTCATCTCAATTAAAGAAGGAGTTTTGCTAGTTTCTAAATAACCCATGTCCATATACCTGGTCTGACACACAACAAAAACTTTAAAGGAATAAAATACAGGAGTGAGTGAAGGTGGTAGCAGTTGTCATAAAGGGGTTTAATTTGAAAGTATTAAAGTCTAATTTTGTTGTTAACTCATCAATGACTTTTAGACTCTTTTTGCAGTCAGTTAGGATGACAAACCCAGGTCAATCTAATATGTAATTTTTTTACCCACTTTAAAAAAAAAATCTGATTAGTTGATAGAATGTTTTATGAAGGTGAAACAAAAATGTTTGTGTCTTAAGTCTCTTCTTTTAGGGCTAAAAGAAGCTGCATTTCCAAAAGAAGAGCAGGTTTCTTTCACACACACAGGCCTACCCTCCTCCTCCTCGGACAACTCCCCCTCCACCTCCTCTGTGGTCTCAACCTCCACCTCTTCCTGCTCCTTCTCTGGAAGACACAACCAAAACTCTCATCTCCACATGCACATTGGAGCAGGAGACATGTGACGTAGATAAATAAAATGAAATGTGCTTTACCCTCCACAGGAGCTGTAGAAACTGTCGTGGCCAGAAAGACGACCATAGACAATATCAACAGGTTTCTGTTGTTAAAGAATAGATAAATACAAGATTCAACTGTGGTCAATGCAGACGAGGAATCAGAAGTGCTAGTTTTCTATAAGATCTTCCGAAATACTAATCTATAATGGAATCAGAGAAATCAAAATCAGTTAATGCCAGTAAATGTTCTTCTTTGATCACAAATGCGTCCGCCAAGCAAGAAATCATGGTGTCTTATATTTGAATTGAAATAATCAATGAAAATCTGTTTTCAGGAACATTTCAATGCTCAATGTTCAATTCAATGTTTGAATTGAATACCTTTTTGACCCTTCGGTATTACCATATGGTAGTTATTAACACAATTTTTTTTACAATAGAGATGTGCCATTCTTCAATAAAGATCATGAATGATAAAATTATCTAAAGACATTGACTAATAAAACAGTTCTTAAAGTAGGTATAGTTTGGTCAATCCCTTATGTGAAGGAAAGAAGTAGCTTTGTCACATATTCGGGATGTAAACAGTAGTAGACTTAATACAATTACAACTGTAGAGGCTGGAAGTATTAAACATCAACAATATAAAAACAATTTGTACATATAGTGATAAACATAAGACCACAGGTAGCAGTAATCAGCAATTGAAATGCATATAGAATTCACAATCAGTCACAAAAAGGTCAACAGCATCAATATCCAGCATAACAAGAACAGATGTTAACAATATAGTTTACAAAAAGAGTTTGTAACAATGTTGTCATTAGCATTGATCTGTGTAATGAGTCAGTACTCACGGTGGCAGCATGCTGCTGTCTGATAGTTTTTCTGCTGAACTAAAGAGAAGCAGCTGAAGAGCTGCAGCTCCTCCTTCAAACACTCCAATTTATACAGAGACAGAGGGGAGGGGCCGCTCATGCTAAACTAAAAACTACAAACATTTCTGCAAACATAAATTAAATCCCAGTGCAGACTGCGGATTCCCACCACAAAACTAAAAACCGAAGAAAACAGCGACTCCAATTCTTCTGTTCTCCACCTCTTACATCCAGTTATCTTATTCCTTGTGCTGTATATATCAGACCACAGTGGGTGGTGGTGTGTCATCCCATCATGCACTGGGGTAGGGGCAGGGTTCATCTGAACAGGTGACCTCTCTCTTTCAATCAAATTCGGGATGATGGACACACTGTCTGGACATGTTGCTTTTTTTCGCAGATTTATATTTAGGAAGTAACAGTCCATAAGGATTGTGGTACGGTATTCTTCAATTAAATAAATAACTGATTTATAGTATTAAGGCTTTTATAGTCTAACCCCAGCATGTTTACAATTTAACCTAATTTCTGAGTAAAATTCACTTGATGAGTTTGACTTGTGTTTTACCTGTTTCGCTAGTTTTAAATCCCAGTTACACATGGATGTGGCCTTATGTTAAGTTGTAGTTATAAGAGAGGAAAAGGGACCAAGACCACTTCTCTAAAAAAAAAAAAATCAATGGATTTAATCTGATAATTTAATCTGCTCCCCTGCCTTCCATGACTTTCCCTGCACTACAATATAACATTTTTTAGCTTTCTGGACATTCATTTAACCATAGTGTTGCTCCAACTTTCTGGCCAAATTAAGACTTATTTCCAAAATCAAAATCCCTACTATATGAGAGCTTGCCTGTCTCACGTGTCTCATGTGAGGTTACTATCAAACCAGAACTTTCAAGCAACCTGAAACAATATATTCCCAACAGCCATCATAAATAAAATAAGTATTTACCGGTGACTGTAAGTCTGTGTTTATTTGGGTCCCAACTGCTTCTCTTCCCATTTATCACAATTGTTTGGCCTGGATCTGAAATGCACATTCCACTGCTGTACAACAATCTGTTGTTTATGTGAACACACTTTTATCATGAATTCTGAAACACTTGACAACTAAAAAGTAAAAAAATAAAACAAGGGTTGCAATCTGGTGAAAAAGGTAAGATTCTAAAATGAAAGAGACAAATGAATAAACGGCACATGTGGGCTGTTTAAAATTGTTCAAGACCTACAAATTCATGTGCTCTCAAAAAAAAACTTTACCGCACCAGAAAACTGAATCTTGTGCAAGAAAAGTTACAAACATATCCACCAGTTTGTTATTTTGGACACATTAAAAATCCGAAATTGAGTTTTCTGACATTCAAAGCTCAAAACTGAAAAGAACATTTAGAAATGCTCTGACTATGCAGTTTTATAGCTGTGCGAACAGACTAAGATTTGCAATTTAATTCCTGGTGTATTTGACATCAAGTATCTTCATTTCATCCTCAAATAGAGACTGCAAATGGCACTACTAGGAGAGGGAAACGAACTCTGGATGAAAAAAAATTGGACATCTGAGCTCCAAAAAGCATTTGCATTCAATTTATTTTCTACATTTTCCCAAGTGATAAAAAAGGCAAAGCAAACCCTTGGTAAAAGCGAGTAACTGAGGATCTACAGAAAATAACGTGACAAACTGCAGCTGAACAGTGTTAGCTGTCAGCCAGTGGAGGGCACAGCTAACCTGCTAATCAACACACATGTACACACACTGAAACATGCAAAGGCCATGCATGTCAGCCCTTGATACACCAGACACTGACACTCTCCCATACACACGTGCACAGGTAATAAAAACGTCCCTCAGCATTCAAATGCATACAATAGTCACACCGTGTAACTTTACATTGTCCTCCAGAGATTTAATTCCTACAGTAAACTGCATGTCCGCATCGCATCCCCTACCCCCCCCCTGCTTTCTGCCAGGCCCTCCTCTTAAACTGATCAGGTTTCATTTATAATTACCTTCTTGGTGAAAAAAAACAGACTCGTATTGTTGCTGAAACATGAAACTTTCTCAATCTGTTGCCAGCTACAAGAGGGCAAAATACATGGAACTCCAAGACCGCGGGAGGCCTGCGATGTTCCCTTTTCTGTTTTTCCACAGATGGACATTGAAGATTTCTTTTCATTTCCATGAGCCAAATTTAGAAGAAAGAGAGTAAAAAAGAGATCCACATAAAGAGTAGATGTGCTGTTATAGCATGACTTAATTTTGAACAACAGAAAAATCATCTAACAATGAGGTGAGTTTTAAATCTCGTGGCTTTCTCTCAAATTGAAATTGAAGCTTCTGTAGCGTGTATTTACGCCAAGTATCCAAAACCATCGACACAAAACAGGTGTGTTTCGATTTAATCACCTTCTGTGCATCCATTAAACCAAACAATATAATTGGTTGTGTGTCCGACGGCAAATTTTGAACAGCCAAACAAAACAATCTGTGCATCAGGTTACATCTTGAAACCGCTATTTGTAACACATTGAAGTCCTTCATTAGACTCCAGCTATATCCTCGTCCTCCTGCACACGTATGTAAGGAAATTGTTTAGATTGTGGTTCTGACATCCAACTTTAATCTACCACATAACTGGGTCTTCCCTTTAGATGGTTCCCTGCTTTAACACACCTGATCCAGATTAAGTCCTGCATACGTTTGCTGATGGTGAACTGAGCTGAATCTGGTGTGTTGAAGCAGAGAAATATTTCAAACTGGCACCACCTTGTAGACTTTGTAAAGGGGGTGCACCTTTCCATTCAGATTACTGTTAACCTGTAGACAGGAAGCACGGCCCCTGCACATATCTGCCCTCACTCCAGCTCACCAATGCGCAGGTACTGCTGTCACTGCTGTTTTCTGTCAATATGTTTTTGTTTCCATCTCCTAATATACTCGCATTCTATTAAGAATCCCTTGTGTCAACTTTCAATGCACAGAAAGTTGCATTTTTCCAGTTGTCTAGTAGCAACAGTGAACGATACAGACGCACAAAAGATACTATTCTGTATTGTTAGACATACTGAATAGGTACATGGACTGGACAAGGAAGTTGAAAGGGAGAAGGATGGACACCTGACTCCCAGTCAAGGGAGTGGTGTTCCAAACTTGAAACCATTGTTTGCTTCCTTTCACTGTTTTAATTATCATTTAATTATCCTTTGCTCTACTACTGTACTCATTCGATATGCATGAAAATACTTGGTTAAGGCTAAAGATCAAGGTTAGAGCTTATGCAATGAAATGAAATATATTTCATTCCTTAAAGCTAGACAAAGCATTTTCTCTCATTGCCGTTGCGATCCATCCCACATCTGATTCGTTACACGGCCAGATGCGCCTGCATGCCTGACAGCGACTCTGGTTGTACACAGGGTGCTTCTGACCTGACCAGGAGTCATCATGAAAAGAGCTGGAACTGAGAGCGAGCGGTTTAATTTCATCTTTGTTTGTTGGTTGAATGGACGAACAGTGTCTCAAAGAAACCTGATGGCCATTTCTTTCACAACAACAGAAATTTCTTCATGGTTTCCATCTTAATACCCATTATAAACACATTTACTTGAATGAAATTGTGTGAGATACACCCAAGTGTTAAAAAAGGTAAAGAAATTCGAAGAAATTCAGCTGCACAAATTTAGTCAGCAGTCAAATGTAGTTTCAACAACGGCGATGAAGCAGATGAGAAACAGATGGATTTTGTTCTCAAATGAATATGAAGCAGATTCGGTTTCATGAGGAAAAGGGGCAGTTTGTTTCAAGCTTTTTACTTGAGTTTCACCTATGTGAACCTTCAGAGCCACAGCTCTTTTGTTACTGTGTGTACTCAGGCTTAAAGGATGTATAGAAAGGATGCTTTATTGAGGTGATGGAGAGCTCCGGAAAAAATACTGCCAACATTCCTTGAAACTACATCCATAGACTCCTAACCTACCCCACCCCCTACAGTCTTTGCTTTCCCCTTTGAAATGATTTCCCGCGTAGATTTTTTCAGCTGTTGATCAGGGACACAGCATGAAACACACATTATGTCAGACCCAATAACAGAAAAGCAGCAACATGTCACCACTGTAATTGTCTTTTCCCAAATTTTAAGTAAAACAACTAAGAAGAAATCAAATAATTAGCAAATACAAACAATGAAAACTACTCCCACCTGGTGGACAAAGAAACTGACAGACAACAGATATAACTGTGTGCCGTGAACACAGATGTGGCCTCTCAGATGCTGCATACACCTGAAACATTACAGAATATCTATTAAACTGGCAGCTGTTCTGGCAGTTCAGGTTGTTCGAAAGTTTGACAATGCCATGATTGGCAGTATGATCAAATGGTCAAATTACGAAAACTGTTCATCTGCAATCACAAAGTTACAAAAAGAGAAAACATTTTTTTTTTTGTGTCTGAGTTTCTGTGGCCTCATTTTGAAGGGAGTTTCTTCATACCTGTGGGAATCAGGGCAGAACATGAGTTTGCATCAACCTGCTACGGGAAGTCCTGAAACCAGAACCAATCTGGAGCCAGGTTGGACTCCGGGATCAGGTCCAGAAGAGGAATTAGGGGCACCTTAAGGTATGGTGCTCTGGTCCAGCTTGGCTCTGAATGACCGGAGCTCACCTGGACCTTTGATCCTGATGTCTGACTGTAACCAAGAGCTGTGGGACAGCTGAGCGGCGAGGACTGAGTGCATATGTAGAAACAAACAGCCGATAAATATCCTCTATTCACAAAAAGTGTAAGTAATATTAGCTAAAACGATAAACCGAAACATAAAACAATAACAGCCCTTTAACATGAAAGTGAAGACAATTTAATTAGAGGGAACAGTGACATGATAGGACAAAAGTGGAGCCCCGGCTTCTGGTTTTGTACCTTCCTCAGTGGAAAATGATTTTTTTGTCGGCCTACTGCAGAAAATCAGCTGAACACAAAGTCCTTCTCCTTTGTTTCAGTATGCGCGTCTTACGTAAAGGTAAATCTCTTCTCACAGATATCGAACCATCGCCTGTTTCTGTGTGAAACTCTCCCAGACAAAGTTTTATTTTACATCACACACAAATCCACTCACACACACACAGTTATACGTCAGGCTCCAGTGAGTTGCCCCCTGTTATTGGCCTCGGTCATGACCCCATTAACCAATCAGGAATCTTTTTGAAACAAACGCCCTTTATCTGGCAAGAAGCACCCCTCTACCCCTTCTTCTATAGTGTGTGTGCGCACTTGTGAATCAGTTAACCTCTGTGGACCAGCAGGCCAGTTTTCATTCATCTACTTAAGGAAACTTCATCCTCCCCATCTCAGAAATCAGTCTTCCACACCGTCAACCCGTGGCAACCAGAAACCTGACTCCTCCAACTTTTACACACCTGTTATCAGCTTCAGGTGATCTGCCCTCGCTAAGTTAAAACGTACACAGGCCACAAATCGTATAAATAATAAAATGGATCCTGCAAATGTGAAAATGTTGGTTAAAAACTTATTATGTATAAAGATGGATATTAGGGGAAAAAACTGGTTTGAAAGAACCAGGAAAACATCTAAGAATTAGGAGCAGAAACTACTCAAAAACAAGAGGAAGTAAGATATTGAGTATCTGTTGTAACTGACCAGATATATCTACAGTGACAGAAGAGCTGAAATAAGTGGCCAAAAGTTGACAAATGGGCGTGAACTTGACTGATGTTATAAGATGTATTTGACTGTTCCAGTGGAACAGCGTGTACGCATCCTCTGGTGCAGAGGAATGCGGACGAGCCGCAGCTGACTGGAAAACCTGAACATCAGGAATCTGGTCCGACCTGCCCTTTTCTACGAAATGGGCGGCAGCTGACAGACAAACTGGAGTTTTGATGGAAGAGGCTTACAGTAAATGAGGAAATCACGCGCAAATGTTTTTTTGTCGGTCAATGTTTGAAACATTTAGAGAGACATTTTCATATTGGGATTTTTGTGTTCCATTTAAAGGATTGTTTTCCTCTCAAATGACCATCCTCTGTCATTTGTCTTTTTGTTTTCATTGTTGCTGTTATTGCATCAGTTTTCTTTTTGAAGCACTGCAAACTTGACTTCATACAAATCTTAGTTCCTAGTGTTGTTCACACTGTTGCTGTTTTTGCTAGGTTAGGTATTCTCTTTCAGCCTTCTTGTGCTATCATGAAAAGCTTTGTTAACTGATCAAAAATAATTGTTGAATTCATTTTTTGTTTGCAAAACAACTCAGTTTTAAGACAATAATCACGGTGTTTGATTACCTCAGCACAGTCACTAACATCTGTTTTTTTGCACTTTGAAAATCCTTTTTGTCAATTTATGTGTCATACCCCAGCAGAAAAACACAGGCTCTTTTTTTCATCTCATTATCATTGAAGGTGACATTTAATGTGCAATGGGAAAAAAAATTAAATGATATTTCTATGAACGTATTAACTAGACAACTCAGAGACTCTTTTGTACCGATGACAGAAACAGGTTATCCCCTTAATAAATTCAATAACCTCCTTCTCCAGTCAAACATCCCGTTAAACTAAAATATCAAATCCAAATCATCAGTCACATGAGTAACTTTGTTTTTTTATGCATCTTCATGTCTACATGTATATTTTAGAGTTACACAAATTGAAGCTATTTCATGATTCATAGGCCAAATACCTGAATTAGTTGAATGTTCCCTGATAATAAACTAATGACAGTTTAAAATGAGCTCATAGAAACATGCTTAACACTGAAATAACGACTCAGCGTGTTTCAGACAATTCAAACTTTATTTGCCGCTCTTTGTGTACAATCATTAGCTCTTTTCAACCCTTATTTCCTTTTAAAAATAAGCATTAATATCTGCAAAGTAAACGATGGACTGTATGTACACGTTAAGGTGTGGAATCAGACACAGAGCACATCTGAGATCAGCAGCTGGTTTAATGTTTCTGCACACACAGACAGACACGGAGGCAGATAGCGGGTTAAAGGAGACACCAGGAAGACACAGCCAGCACACCGGAGGGAGACGCGTTTCTTTTGTGTCTCTGACAAGAAGAAAAAAACTAAAGCAATTTGAAGGAGAAATAGACAAAAAATCAGAAGCAGGCTGGGAAAAAAAAACGACAGAAACAAACAGGAAACTGAAGGCTGAAGTTTAGCCGTAGCTTGTTGTCATGGCAACATGTTCCTCTGTGGAGGCTGTGGGTTCTTGGTTCTGTAGGGAAATAACATAAAGCACAGGTAAGTTGATAATGTTGAACAATGAGACTTGTTTGCACATCAAAAGACAAAATCTATTGCCAATTTATTGCGATTTGTGGAATAATACCTTCCAAATAATTCAACATGACTAATATTTTACTTTTGTAAAGAAAAAGCATGAGATTTAATGTAAAGCCTGACTGAATAGTATATTTCTAAGCATTTTTTTCCATAAATCTCAATAGTCAGTCATTGCAGCCCAGACTAAATGTAGTTTATTCTTATTAAAATGAAACAGCGTGTACTGATACCTGACGTTGGTGAGCTTCCACACTTCAGAGGCTGAGCGTCTATCTCGTGTCTAAAGGAGGAAAATAAATGTTACAATGTTATTAACCAATTCCCATGCCAAACTCTATCCACTAGGAGGAGAATGTTACCGTTTCAGGCGACTGTAGTGGAGTCAGGCTGCATGTCCTCCTCGGCCTCGTCAGCTGGTGTGGCTGCAACAGGACACCACTCACAAGTATAAGTTTTCATGCAGGCAACATCTTCCTGGATGTGTTCATTTTAATTTAAAAAGAACTTTTGTTTTATTTTGACCTTTGATCTTGAAGGAAATTTCTCACAATTTGGTCATAACGTGGAAAAAGCTGGCACAATTTAGCCACTGGCAGTGATTTGGCTATTTTCATGTGAAGATGATGAAGTTGTAATGCTATTGATTTTATTTTAATTGAAAATAGATAAAAGTGTTGTGATAACTTTATATTTTCTTTTATCTTTATCTTTATTCCTGAGGGAAAATAACATGTATTTTTAACTCTTCATATCTGAATTTGCGACCAGCTGACATTTTTACCTTCGACAGAGTCAGCCGAATCGGGACTCTCCTCTTCGGGTCCCTCAGTTTCCTCTGTCATTTCCTCCTCGACCTCCTCTTCTTCCTCACTGACCTTGGAGTCCGGCTTTTCATCAGAGCCCTCCTCACTGTCTTCTTTTACCTCACTGTCATCTTCATCAGTAAGATCGTCCTCTTCGATCTTGACTTCTTCCTCTTCGCTTATCTCCTCTTCGTCATTGTCCTCTTCGTCTTCGTCCTTCTCACCAGCCGCCACTGTTTTGGCCTCCATTGACACACTTGTTTTGGCCTCCGGGGTATTTGATATCTCTTGAGATTCCTGGCTCCCTGCCTCCTCTCCCTCCTCTTTAAGTGAGCTGTTGTCTACTTCTTCCTCTTCATCCTTGTCATCTTCCTCCTTTGTTCCAGCTGTCACCACATCATCCTCATCCTCCTGAACGGTGTCATCACGTGTTACTTCCACGGTCTGAGCATCTGTGGATCAAGATGTGGCACAGAAATCAATTACCTCCAAACAGGCTCTTTTAAAAACAACAAAACAACAAAAAATTTGATGTAATTCACCCAAATACTTTTAACTTTAGGGTTAACCCTAACCCTATTCTCCTGACTTGCTTCTTAGCATCATCACTTGGAGCTATACCAACATATGCTGAGATGTTTCTCTTTGCTCATCTATACAGCTCCATTCAGATAATTTCTGATGGGTACAATCGAGTCAAACTGACTTTTTCTCCTGTGGAAGTACTCACAAGCAACTGAATGCTGTGGGAAAAATGTGACACGTGCTTCAACTTTTTCCTTCTTCTGAGTACATTTTAGTTATTAGGACCCACTCCCACTTGCAGTTCACAGATGGATCAGCTGTATTTTTTGTCATGTTTTCATTCTAACTTTGTAGCACTAATATCAGTGACTTGAGAGCTCCTTCAAACCAATCATTTTTCTCCATGAAGTTTTCTTTGTCCAACTTTTCTAGAAATCTCATGTTCCTCTTTGGTGATATCAGTGAGCTGTTGTAATGGTCCCCCCTTCCTCTGTTCTCTGGCTCTGCCTCTCTGAATCGGATGGATGTTGAGTGTATTTACCACTGTCTGTGTCATCATCGTTGTCATCGTCCTCTGCAAAAAGAAAGCAGTATAGTTAAAATCCACTGAGGCTTAGGAACCGTGGTGCAGTTGATATGTCAAAACTGATTTTTTTGTGCACACGACGTCTAAACTGACCACTAACGAAATTCAGACAATTAAAGCCTATTATTTTTAAAGCAATGTAACAAGTGTCATCCTATCAGGATGAAAGAACGATCTGATTTGATCACTGATTTGATATGGTTTCACGCACTTGTCTTTGTCTCTTCCTCATGTCAGAGACGCTAAAGTCTGCAATAAAGAAGACACAGACGTGCACACTGACCTTGAGCTGCAGGTGTCTTTGCTGCCTCTGAAGAAGCTGAAACACAAACAGGAGATTTTTTTTCTTAAATGTTTAACATATTGGTTATTTCTGTTATTGCTGTGGTGTGCATAGCAGTTTTTTTAGAAGAATTCAACAGAATGAGACATTTATTATGACTGATATGACTAGCACAAGCAATAGATGTACTAAATTTGTAACAGCAGTGAAATATTATGTTCTGTCCATAGTTTTTGAGCAGTTCCTTTGTTTTAACATTTCGGATAAGTCTAATTTTAAGTCACTAATTTTTCTGCTGAATTAATGTTTTTTGTCCACAAGCTCACTGCAATACCCTCCCTGTTCAGGTGTTAAGCTCCTTATTAATGAATGCATTTACTGCTGCCAGTGTTGCTATCTGAAGCTGCAAACACAAACAATCAGACAAAAAGAACACAATTGAATGATTTTTGGTCAAAGAAGGACTCCTGATAACACCACGTGACAGCTTTGCAGTTCACTAAACTTAGATAGAACTATGCTTCCACTAAGTGATAAACCGAGATAAACATTCAGTCTAAGGTTGCCTTGACTCCTTCAGATCGGATTTGAATACACACACATACACACACACTGACCTTGAGCTGCAGGTGTATTTGCTGGTTCTGAAGGAGCTGAAATGAAAACAGGAGAATTTTCTTCATAAATGTGTTACATGTTATTTGTGAAGTTGCTGGAGAACTTTGCAGTAGTTTTGGTAGCAGAATTCACCAGAATCAGCAGTTTCATTGTTTTAACATGTCAGTCTAATCACTAATTTTTCTGCTGAACTAATTTTTTTGATCCACCAGCTCTCTGCAACATTGTCCGTGTTCTGGTATTAAGCATCTCGTTATTGAGTGCACTTACTGCTGTCAGTCTTGTCATCGGAATCTTCGTTCTCATCGTCTGCAAACACAGAACAGATCAAAGGAACAATTGAACAATTGAATGATTTTGAATTGATGGAGACATCAAGATAAATAAACTACCACCAGTTTAAGGTTTGTGTATTAATATTAACATTAACATTGATAATCAATACACTGAAAAAAAATGCTGTGTTTTTCTGGAGTTCTTCTATTCAAGAGCTAATAAAGAAATTACTTTGTTGGACCTTCAACAAATATGAAATCAAATACTTTCTATGGAAGTTTTAATAACTACGTCAGCTATTCAGCACAGTACAAACTGCTGTTATGCAGGTGTTCTACTAATATTTCATTCCTTTTTTCAGCCGAGTGCTTGCTGATTCAAAGTGAATATTAATAATATCTATATTTTTGTCAGGTGTGTTTAACCCAAAAGTGTTCATTTGAACCACTCTCAGCAGTACTGTGTTTGGTCTGTTATCTCATTTTCTTCACAAGATTAATAGTTAGTACATTTACCATCTTCCTCAACCTCAGTATCATCATCGTCATCATTGTCAGCATCGGCATCATCATCATTATCATCATCATCATCATCATCATCATCCGACTCCTCGGTGGTTAGTTCTGCAGCGACAGAACCCCAGGCCAAGAGAGCACAGATTAATATTACCATTACAGGGAAACTTAAAGAGTTATAACATGACTATTCAATAGAATAAGTTATTTATTACAAATGCATTTTTGTGGTAGGACTAAAGTGGTTGTACCAGTAAATCTAGTAAGACTTTACTTGGGTTAAGGAAATGAAAGGTTTAAAAAAGCACCAGGAAGTCCGTGCCCTATCAGAGTGAAACTATTTCTGGGCTGGATAACGCTCCTTTTCTTAGATTTAATTTTTTCAAACACATTGCTCTTCTATGCCATTTTAGACACATTATGCTTGAAACACAGCTTCAAAAGTTTACTATAGAATATTCAGAAATTCCTTGTAAACAAGCTATTTAGATTCTGCATTGTGACCTGAAAAATTCCTTTGTATGCTTAGGAATTCAACTTCCTTATTCCTCCTCCAATTATCAGATTTTCTTTCAAATTTTTTTAAATGCATTGAAGAGAAGACGGAAGAAGGAAACTGTACGTGACGGATTACTGTCATGGCTGTAGCAGCATTTATAGAAACAAACAGGTCATGCAAGTAAGTGATGCTCTTTTGTTTTTACAGTCCAAGGCAGCAGTCAACCAGAACTGAAGGTTAAATACTGGTTGAATACTTGAACTAAAAGTTCTCTGATCAGGAAGAACAATGTAATGGGACTTATTGTGTAAATACAAGTTCCCAACTAGTTTGACTCTGAATCTACTAGTAAAGTAAGGGAAGCTGAGTTCCTTCCAGGTCTACCAGTTAGATTATAGATGATAAAGGAAAACATTCCAAGCGCCAATCTTTCACCAAAAGCTTGGAGCAAACAAAATAAATTAAAACTGACGGCCAACTGCTTCAGTTATAACATCGACAAAAACTGTGATGGCAAAATTGATCACATTAATAAAAAAATAAATAGTTTTTGTGTTGCTGTTCATATTGCATAAAGCCACTCCCAAGCCTTTAAGGAAGGTTTCAGTGGTGACGTGTTCTTGTCTCACTGGGTTGTGAGGGTTTTTCCATTACAAAAAGGGAGCATTATGCAGGAAATATATAGAAATACGCAAAGTCGTTTTACCATCAGTTTCCTCATCCAAGTCTTCATTGTCATCTGTGGAATCAAATAAACATGTTATTATTGCTGTTTAATTATGGTAGCTGTGGTTGTTTGTTAAACTGGAGACACTGGAGTGTTATTATACTAATAATGTCCTGAGAACATTATCAGTGTTTGAACTGATACAGTTGTTGTCTTAAAATTGAGCCAACTATATTTAATAAAGATATTGTGTATTCATTTTGAAAACATGGAATAAAATCAAAGCTGTTGATTTGTGTGGTTTGACCTCACTTATTTATGTCTTATTGTTGACATTTTGGGTTCCCAAGTGGGTTTTTTGGGTCTCAGCTCAAAGTGGACATGTTAAGAACATGTCCATTTCCCAACAAATAACCGTGAATCAATCAGTCTTAATCTCACCTTCAGGCTCATCTGTCTTCACGCTTCTTGGACTGCTCTCATCAGAAGCAACTAAATGAAAAAACACAACTCTTATACATATATATATAATGTATATAAGTGTTGCTCTAAAGTGATGTTCGTTCAGATTGAAAACAGGAAAATAAACCTATTTGAGCTTCAGACTCTCACTGACCTGGTTTCTTAGTTTGATCCTCAGTTTGCTCCTCTGACTCTCCTGAAATCCATGCAAAGGTACATTTTATGTTTGGTAAGTTGACAGGGAAATATCCATCTTGGATCACATGTGAACAAACAGGTTACCTTTGGGTGCCTCGGTAGAATCTTTGCTATCATCTGAAATTCAAAGAAATTAATAATTAATGAATTAAATGAAGTAAAGGCATAACAATGCATCCCTTTCTGGCTGATGGGCAGTTGCTGTAATGATTGCTTTAGTCCTTAGCTTTTGATAGCAAGAGCTTGCACACACAGCATATTTTCTGAATATAAAACTTTTTAAATCTTTTTTTTCTGTTTTAAAGTTGTTGGATGTTCATAGTTGATATCTAATATTTTATGAGTCCGTGTTTTGGGACTGTGGGTATAAAGTAACATGGCAGACATTAGGCAAACCCATATCTCACCCTCAGACTCCTCTTTTGAAGTTTTTCCCTCACTGTCATCTGAATCATCTGAAAGATTGAAGGATTACAGTCATTATTGCTGAACTGGACAAAATCTGGAGGAATACAAAATACATCATTAAACTTCAGTCTTGGACTGACCTTCCTCTTCAGCTGTTTCATCTGAATCTGGAATACCTGAGTCACACATACAGGGAAACGTGTCAACAGGTGAGCAGTTAACAGGTGGTTCAATTCTTGAACTCAAAGGAAAGGTTATCGCACAGAGACTTGAGTGGAAGATTACCTTTAGTTGGCTCAACAGAGTCCTCGCTGTCTTCTGTGGAATCAAATGAGATATCAACATAGTTTCATCAGGTGTCTGTTCATGCTGGTTGTGCAGTCATGGTTGGATTAGTGGCTTATTTGTTTTCAACTATTGTGAGATCTTATACAAACAGGTGAGCGCGTTCTAGATAATATAAGATTCATTGAAGTCTTTACTGATTCCTCTCCAGCTTCACAGAATGACATGATTGCTAATGAAAACAGGATGCATTTGTACAGTCAGGGTCAGTTTGAACCCATTAGTGATTGTCTCTGAAAACAGAACAAGCATATTCAGACTGGAAACCAAATGTGTGTCTTACCCTCAAGTCCATCTTCCATGGAAATGTCTCCTTCACTGTCTGTTAAAGACAAAAACAAAATTTGAAACAAAATCATTGGCAAATGTACAAACTGGAAACATTTAAAAGGGAGAGGTAAACGAATCTATTCAGTGTCTGACTTGCACCAACCTGGTGAATCAGTTGCCTCATCTGACTCAGTGGGAGCTGAAACACAAATACAGGCAAACAAAACAACAGGTGAGCAGGCTGGTGATCACATAGGTGGACATGCATGTAACTGAATGGGAGAAAAAGTTACCTTCAGTTCCTTCAACTGAGCCAGTGCTCTCATCTGTAGGATCTATGGAAATGTTAGTGTTAATATGATGTGCCACATTGTGCCTGTTGTGCAGCGCTACTATCAATAAGAACTATAATCGGGTTTGTTGGCCAAAATGGGTAATATCATAACTAGTGCTTAACCTTTTTTATATATAAAATAATTTATCATGTTTGCAACAATTAGACTAAGTCATCCCTCAGAATTGCTAAATACAAGTTCTAGATACTATTCTGTTGCTTAATACATTATCTGTACATTGTTGAGAGTTATGAGCTGTTTTCAAGTCTGTAATCTATTTTTTGTGTGTATTTTTACACTTCTTCAAAAAATCTTCATCACCTTCAGGTTGGTCAGCATCTGATTCACTTCCAGCACTGTCATCTGAAGCTAAAATAGTTCAAATAAGGATTCAGTCAAAATGTTGTCGTCAAAACAGGGAAACACACGATCAGGCAAAAATACAAAGAGAATAGAATAAAGAAAAGTAAAGAGGTGGGCATGACTCAGAGGGACTGGTACACAGGTTAATGGGCAGGTTAATGTTTAGTCAGTCATTGAATTCTTGTGTATAATGAATTGATGGGGCTTGTGTACATAAATGACTCTTTTGTGTGGTATGTACTGTGTATGTTACCTGGTGCTGCTGTTGCAGGTGCACCTGTGCTTCCTCCTGAAACAACAGAAAGCGCAACATTAAGATCAACAATAACTTCATGGAGTTTTCAGGGTGATGATCTTTGTGAGATGGTGTGTCTGTTACCGTTCAGGTGTTTCAGCAGCGCAGCACTTCTCTCTGTGACAGAGGAAATTAACACATTTATCATTTTCATTTTGCAATAAACATGGAACTTTGACATAAGTCTGACTAATGTCTGTAGTGACCTCTTCAGCCTGTTGGGGGTGCTGACTACAAATTGTAGCAGATCTAAAGTGACGTCAGTGTAGTTCTTTTCTCTGATTGGCTGCTAACTTTCCTCAGTTACAACAAGGGTTACAGTGTCATACAAATGAACATCAGGGAGATGCATAAATAAAAGGTGATATTTACCATCATCAGATTTTTTAGCTGCAAGACAAAAAAGTAAAATGTACTCAATTAAAAGTGTTTCTATCTGACAGAAATATTCTATTATAATTTTATATGTTACAAATAATGTACATGAGTTTACATATATAATTATATAGTGTTATAAATAAATGTTGTTTTTTGTCTTTTCCCAGTATTTACACTCATAATGACATTCCTTAGTGAATATGTAACACTCAATAGTCAATAAAAGAGCAATTGGTGAGTGTTTAAGATGATGTCACTGCTTACTGTCAACAGGAGCAGAGAGAGCAACTGCTGCAAGAGCAAGGAGAAGCAGCACAACACACCTAGAAACAAACAATAGAAACACAAACACGCATTAGGACATTAGGACATTAGGACAGTGGCCCGGTTGATTTGAATGCAGCTTTGAATGTTGTTTTCATTTGTAGTCAAGCTGAACAGCAAGTGAAAAGGAGTTGAATATTTCCATCTCTACATATTGACTTTCGACTCAGTGCCAATACAATTTACATAGAATCAATTGAATAAGTCACAGGAATGGCTTTTAAAAATGTACATTTTAAAAGGTCTGTATAAAAAGTAAGAAATGTTTTAGAAGATGAAACCAAAGACAAACTTCAGCAGCGAAGAAGGACTTTCTTTTCTCAACATGTCATTCAAAGAACTAACAATGCTTGGGTAAAGTAAACAACAGAAATCCATCAACATACAAGGACAATTGTCAGTGGATAAATCTCAGGTGTGTTCAGTGCCAGCTGGGTGAAACCATCGTTCAATCTGAAGGGTTAAATGACTGTGTGTCTTTGTGTTTTCCCTTGCGAGGGGAAAAAAAAAACAAAGCTTCTCTTCTTTTCCAATGTATAGAGAGAAGAGAGATGCAAGATAAAACCAGCGCAGCTCTTCAAAAAGAAGGAAGTGCATTAAAGTCCATTTCAGGAGTAAAGCTTTCAGTGAGAAAGCTGCCTTAGTTTGGAAACTTTTATCCGGGGCAGATGGGCCAACAGTTAAACCTTAACACTGACAAAAACTGAACTTTAACAGAATGTAACAGGAGTCATGAGAGTTAAACAGAAGAGCTAATATTCAGATAACACATTCTGAAAGCTTTATCAAGAGTTAATTTGGAATCACTCTAAAACCAACAACAACACCTCATCGGGTGTCATCAACAGCACAAAATGATCAAAGATTAGGAGACTGTGAACAGAGTCCCACAGACAGAGATCAGACAAAACCTCCAGACGTCTCCAGGAAGAAAGAGTTAAATGTGAACTTGACTTCTGCATTTTAGTCGCAGTCATAGATGCTGCTATGACATATAATGATTTTTTTTCCCTCACTCGCCATGAAGACTGAAATCATATTAAAGAAGTTAAGTGAAAAAAGTAAATATGAATTAATAGGAGAATTATGATGCATTCACTCACCGATGGAGCATCTTGCTGTTTTTCAACAGGCCAACAGGAAATACAATCTGGAGAGAAGAAACTTGTTGAGTGTCTGAGTTTAGCTGGGAAGTGGCAGCCTTTTATACTCAGACTCTCTCCTCCCTCCCAGTCATCCCTCCCTCCCTCCCCCTCGCTCCCTCCCTCTAATCACCTGAATACCTTTACTTTGAATACAGTTCTGTAATTTAACTTGATTGATACATCATAAAGAGCCACAGGATCCCTTACTCTATGCCACAATGTAATGCCAGAGCATCGTATATTTTATTTTGAAAAAAGTTTGTATGAAAATAAAAACATTTTTTGCCACATTTAAACAAATGCCATGGATTTATATAAAATTTCATTGTACTGAGTTTAGGCATAAATGCTTTGACATCACAGAAATGCTTAACAAAAAATGAAAGAAAGAACAGCTTAATTTTGTCTCAGGTAAAATCCTTGATTACTTTATGATAATTTGGATGAAAATAATATCTATTGACTACTGCTGTTTCAGTGTCCATGTGCTTCAGTGGCTCATAGTGAGATCACCTCATAGCAAAGTTAGTCAATGCAAAAGTCACATCAGTAAAAAAAAGAAAAAAAAAGCACTTTTAGAGGACTAAAAGATCTTATATCGGAAGACCTTTTAGCCTCTCTTTAGCAGGGATATTTAGACAGCGTTGACTTTCTGGTCATTTTGACATTACATGTAGTAATCTGAATCTACATGTTCTCGCAGGGAACATGTTTATCGTTGACGCACAAACAGCAATCTCTCAAGGACAGAACCTTTTGTCTATAGCTTTTTACAAAAGCAATGCTCCAGTTTTTATTACTGGTGATTTTATCTGTTGCACTGTGAATGTCCTGTGTCATTTCTGATGTTCCTGAAAAAAGGCTGTGAAAGAGGTTTAAAAAAACAAACTAAATATACGAAAGTACAATTTTTACCACATATACCCACTTCCATGAATCAGTGATTTAATTACTGTGTGTAATCATGTTATCTGTTAGCAGGTCCGAGCCCAGTTTGAAGAAGTGCTCTTTTCACTGCACACAGAATCATCCAGGTTTCACGCCCAATCCACCGCATTCTGTTTGTTTGGTATGCTCACATGAACAACTTTCACGTGTGAATAGATGTTAACCGGCACACCGAGTGTGAGATGCCAGTAAACTCATAAGTGAAAGAGTCTCAAGCCCCATTTCACATACTGTATATAGAAGAGAGGGCAGCAAGTTGGGTTTAAGATCCAACAAGTTTCTGTCAGTCCTTTCCAACCTCCAACACGTCCATGTTGTCTGAGGGTTTGTCTTTGATTTTTCATTTTGAAAAAGCTTGTGTGCTCCACACCCTATTTGTTTTTAAGGAAATGTTCTCACTCAGCCAACACCAGATACAAACCTAAGTCTACATTTGAATCAAATTAGACTGAGTTTAAGGTTAGCTATGTCAAAGGAAATTTGCAAGACACCTCCCAAATCTAGCTTTGTCCTTCTGACTGTAAATCGGCAACAGACAGTATCCAACAAGGAAATCTAAAAAAATTGTGCTCTGTGTGTATTTTTAGTGTGTGTGTGTGTGTGTTTATGCAATGTCTGGTATGTGGCTTTTCTGTATGGTAAACTGGTTTGTCAGTAACTTCCAGAAACAGAAAGAGATTGTAGAAAAAAAAATTGTCTGAGAACTTGTATCCTGTAAATTCTCCGTGACGTGAAACATATTTTCATACTGATGGTGAGCTGCTCAGACAAAAGTCAGGGAAAGAAATCATTCTTTGCAGTTAGAACAAATACCGTGTTTTCCTGACAGTGTTGGAAGAATGTTCAACCCTTGGGCGATAACAGAACCAAGTAAAGGAAAAAGCTTGTCTAATAAAGGATGCAAATGAATTTCTTTGTAAATGGGCTATAAAATATCATGGTGTGTCGCTTAATGGCCGCAAAGCTGCTCGAGCCAGTTTTGTTAGCTGTCAAACGGATCGGCATTCCTGACAGTCTCCCAGAGACAAGTCAAACTTAAGCTTCAACAGCAGCTCCACAAAGTCAGAACCACAACCAGGAAAACATATCTGAGATCCAACTTGTTGTGTTCAGCCAATAACATTATTAGGGCTAGAATGTGATCAGGGTCGGGCTTAGACCAAATTCTTGTCACAGTGAGGTTTAATCTTCTTCCCTATTGTCTTGACTGCACACAAACAGAACACAGCATCAATTGATTTAGAGTGGTAATGGGTTTGTTACTTGGGTTAGTTATAAAAACTTTAAAAACTTTTTTTTCAATTGTGGGAAATATGTTGTTCCCTTTAGTTTCTTCTTACATATTATCTGTATCTTAATGAACACAGGTCACATGGCCATATGCATAATGCTAATGAGCATCCAGACTTCAGAAGCTCAACAGATGGAAAACTAATGCAGATGAGCAGGACTGTGGGGTCAGGGTTGTAAAAAGTGACCAGTTATTTTCTAAATCAGATCACCATGGGTATGTATATGAACATCTGACAGCGAGACAGCTGATGCAGCAAAAAGTAATCCCTGCTGTACACGAGTCATTCAGCAAATAGATAATTAATAGAACAGACTTAAAAGCTAAGTGAACTCAATGATAGAGAACAGTTTGGACAGGGTGAACGAGTTTCATAAAAAAGGGCCAGTTGGTCTGTAATAATGTGGAGGAAAGTTAAATATGTATCCAACCATAGATAAAGTGTACAGTGCTCTTACCACTGACCAGTCTGGGCTTTGATATCATGCTTTTGTAACTCAGAGGTGAAAATCAGCTGTTTAAACACCCACATATACCAGTAAGTGACACACATCCTTTAGCTATGAACTGGTAGGAGTACTGAGAGACCAAAAACTGGGAGTGATGTATCTGTTGACTCACCAGGTTGCTCTATCTCCCAGCTCTTCGGTTGTGAAGCCTAACTGGGATTAAGGCATGAGCAAATGTCTCAGAGTGAATCAGGATTCAAATTTTATCTGTAAATGATGTTGCTGTGCATAAATTACAAGAAAGGATTTTGTCATGGTGAGAAACAAAGACAGTTACATAGTCATCTAAAAATATGACACAAAGGACAAAAGTAATAGATGTGTGACACAGTGAACTTGGGACATTTGGGAAAGTGGGCCCTCTGGTATTAAATGGTTTTCAGTGTTTTCTAAGATAAGCAGTTGAAGTTCAGTGGAGAGGGAAAATCCACTTGAAATCCACACGAAATGTCGACTGAAAGGTCAGGAAAAATTTAATCCCAGGATCTCCTGAAGTGAAACATTTAAACTGCTGAGTTCAAGAAACGAGATTATAGAAAGTCTAAACAGGTTCACAATTTTAAAAACAGATACAATTTAGATACTCATATACTTATACAGCGCTTAACTTCTGTTTGTTAACTTAAGCGGAAAATGTTCCTTATTTGCCAACATGGCATGAGAGCTATTGTCTTCAGAAGAGTGACTCTTATACAGTGACCACAACTGAGGGTCTTTTACAATTGTTTTATAGCGTCAATGTCCTCACCAATTACACTGAGGACTTTATTTAAAAATTTTGACCTCTTTTACAGACAGAGGTTTCCTGTAATTGTTATCCATCCTCGTTTCATTAATAAGATTTTTTTTTTGCATGTCAGCGATCACTCCTAAAGTTCGAGATAACAATGCTTATATGATAAACGTGAAGATTGAGGTAGTCTACAAACTGGTGGCATCACAGTCTGTCCATGGTTTGTTTTATCACGTTAGAGTGGAACATAAAGTAGTCTTATCATCTTCAAGGAAAACAAAGAGATAGGTTTTACTTATTGTCGGTGAACACTGAACCTTTATGTTCTCTTCTTTGAATGAATGCTGACAGCGCTTGTCCACGTTTTATGATCTTACCACTGTGGCCTGGACTTGTCATAGCCTGTGTGCACAGGAGAAGACAAAAACTAAACTAAACTAAAATGTAAAAAAAAGAAACAGAAAACCCTTAGTCTTGCAGAAAATACTAAACAGTGTTTAGGGACATAATGTATTCACGTCATTCACTTACATTCACTGACTATAGTGCAAAAGACAGACTGGAACCCATCTGACCAATGTCGGTTTAATTATAACGCAAAGTCTTTGTCAGGTTCTCATTATTAACTGAGCATAGTTACATATAGCTGTTCAAAAATATATGGCTAGAACATGTAAAATACACAAAGGGCTTACAAGTTCACATTTTTTGGATTATGTCATATGGACTCTCCTCTACACACACACACACAAACCCCACAGTGATCATAGAATAAGTTTTTCTTTCTGAACTGTGCCACTCCACAGCATTAGACACGGGGAACATTTCTGTGAGACCGAATTGTTTTAACAACCAAGATGTGTTTTTGTAAAGGATGATTGAGTTGTCATTTGTATTGTAGTGTGGACTCTTGGGAGCTTTGTACTTTGTTCTGTCAATGAAACAAAGAGTCTGAAAACAAAAGGCTCATTGTATCTCGAGACAAGCATGAAAAACCAGAACTTAATTAATTGAATGTGCTTTTCTAAAATAAGACACTGATGACTCACATTGCTTTGCGCTTAAGAGCCTCATGTTGGCAAGTTCATGATAAAAATGAGTGCTATGTGAATGTTTTCATCCTAATATTTCCTTGTATGTGCCAACTGCAGGGAAATACTTTCAACCTGCTAAGCCAGAAGCCTTTATATTTTTCTTGGTTCCTCTGTCCAAGTTAAAGGGAAACACCAGCTGATTTGTTTCCTGGTTGGGACTTTAGTCACCAGCTATTGTAATCGTTGTTATGTAAATATTGCCAAGGACACATTAAAATGGTCAGCAGGCTTAGCAAACATATTTTCCATAATGGCTTTTGATTTTTTTGTCTGTATGAGTGTATCAATGTTAAAGGAAATATTTCAGGAAATCAATCCCTTTTTTCGGCGCAGAGTTTAACTGAATAGGTCAACTGAGGACAAAAGCTGAGAAAACGACAGGAATAAATCTGTCGAAGTGTGTCTGTGTGCGTTAGTGTGAGTGTGCTGATGTGTTGTAAGGCGAGTGGGTTTCTGTGTTAATGCATGTGCGCATCTGCATGCTAACAGCCTTTAATTAGTTTTTGAGTCTCAGTTCAGTTTGGTGAATCAGCAGTACAAAGACCAACACTGTTAAAAACTGAAACTGAATCTTACTCAGCAGTAAGAAGACCAACACTGTTGAATTCAACACGTTTAATGCAGAAAAAAAACTTTTGATGTGATATGAAAACATTTGTTGCATTTTTAAAATTTCTCTTAATTTGTTGTCTGCATGTTTTCTTTGGTAATCACAAATTACTTTGAAAAAACTGATTTACAAAAGTGTATCACAAAGAAGGTCAATTTGGTTTAGCAAGACTTTTTTAAAAATAATTTTTTGTTAAATGGTAACCCGCAGATATATGGTCAAATAATATGAGCAGAGATAATTACAAATAAACATATTTTTATTTATAAGAGCACAGAGCCCCATGTGGCTTCTCATGGGTCCATCAGGCTGTGAGTTTGTGGAAAAACAGTCCATAGACTATGAGGTTTTAGTGTGTATGAATGGTGCATGTAGCTAGTAATGTAAAAGTACTCATAATGGTGATCTAAACTATAAAATCAGTACATAAATTCGTGTTATTTATCATTTGTGGCCTTACCTGAACTTTTTGACACATACACTTGTTACTCCGGTAACAAGAGCCCAAGGGGTAGCAGGAAAAAGTCTTTCATAGGTCATAATGATATGATGCCTAACCTTGAGCAATGTAATGATGGAGCAGGGTGATACCAACACATGTTTGATATCCACCTAAATCATCCTCAGATTGCTTTGTGCTCCTCGGATTGCTTAGTATGTGGATGGAGCTGGGCTGTTGGTTTTAAAGAAGTAATGGCTGGCAATATAGATATACTGGACAGAGGTATGAGTGAGGAGGAGGTGGCTGTCCACTGATTGTCAGATTTCCTACAATTTGTTGTATAGTTAGTTCAAAACACCTGTCACAGAGAATATTCAGCTTTTTTTTTTAGTCTGGTGTGGTGCTCAGACTATATACAGGACAGGTTGTAATCTGACAAGAACTACATCGCAATAATCCTTCAAGCTGTGAGGAAGAACACAAAATGGTGTTTTCCTCAGTCAGTGTGCCCAGGCTGTTGCTACATTCACTGATAACACTCTGAAAGCATGTGGAGGGAGTCAGCTGCTTTTTCTCTGAAGGTTTGCTTTGTTTTCCTTTTGGCTTATGTGTTGTTTCTGCAGCAACAAACTTCAACTGAACAAGTATGTTCCAAATGACACACAAACACGCCACACATACACATCCTTGTTATCTGTGCTATTAAGGACCCAAACCTTAAGATACCTGCCTAAAGATTAAGTAACTCAATACAAAACATAACCAAACAAGCTGCTTCTTTATGAATATATAATAAAGTTTAGAAACAGTTTTCTCTTTGTCTGCATAAAGACCCACAGATTGGGACCAATCATACATGCTCCCTAACATCCAGGACTTAGATACCTTAAATTAAATAAAAAAAGACTTTGTTTATCCCAGAGGGAAATTAAATTGAATAGAATTAAGCATTGTCAGATAACATATTTTTTCCTCTGGAAGGTGCTACATACCAAAACCTCATGATACCCAACTAAACTACAAATTATAACAAAAACATTAATAATGTTATTATTGCTCCCTAAAATATTCTTACTGTACTCATCAGGATGGATGTATCCTCATCATAACATGTGATTAGTCTGACATCAGACTAAAGCTGACTCCAAACATCCTGTATTTGAATGCTTTGGAATAATTTTTGCAAGTTGTAGATATAATAGATATTTGTGAAATCTCATCTACTCATGTAGGTTTACTTAAATGTAGAACAGAATCAAACGTTGAACATTAACTATATTACAATAGCAATAGCCTGAATTAAAACTGGCTTCCTGATAATAAGAAGCTTGAAAGATTAGTCTCCCTCAAGCGAACCAGCTCCCTTTAATTTTGTGATTTTCCTAATTGCTTTGTTAGGCAAAGAGCATGGTTGAATAATGCTGCAGTAAAAGCCTTTACACTAGATATGAACACATATTTGTCTCCTTAGTAATTGTAATCCTTTGTAATTTGATTACTCCATTTCATCTCCAGGGAATACATTATAAATAAAGTCTCCCAAACATAAAGACTGGTGTTTCCTTATTTCTTTTAAAAAGAAACAACAATAAAAACACAAAGAGTAAAGAAAAAAAGAAAAGGGAAACATCTGAAAATCGTTTTGCTTCCTCAACTTTCAGGATAATCTACTGCTTACAGTACGTCACTGATGTCCAGATCTCTTCCGTGAGATTTAATCAGGTGAAACACTTGCTGCTGTGCAGCAGAATGAGAGTGTTCTCAGAACCCAGAGAATCAAACAGCCTTTAACATTTGGTGCATGTGATGAGGTTACAGATAGAATTTTTTTCCCTTTCTTTATCAAACATAACAACCCGCAATCGATTTATAGGTTCCCATGCGTGTAAAAACCAGTGAAAAATAAGGAAGAAAGAAATTACAAAAACCTTGTAGTATGAGTGGAATGAACAGAATCCATTTTGATGTATGATATTAGTTTGCTGAGGAAGAGCAATGTACAAGTCTGCATTTAAATTTGCATTCACATCACCACCAGCAGGCCAGATCTTCTTCCTTGCTGGACAGTCTGAACACAGATGTTAAGATCCCACTGTAATGACAACTTACAAAATCCATCCTTCCAGTTTCCATATCTACTTATTCTAAGTATTACTGCAGGTTGGCTGGAGCCATAGGGAGAGAAGCAGGTTGTACACTTGCTATCCACCAAACCACCAGGAGCCATAAGTGACATAATAAACCCTTCAAACCAGAGGGCTTTAGGAGGAGAGACGGATCTGTTTTAAAAACACGAACACAGTTTTAATTTGATCTTTGAGATAATCAATACAGACAGGAGTGCAGACATCGTAATCTTATATTCAGTTTAACTTTATTAAAATAAGATAATAAGGTACAAGCAGAAGATAGCATAAAATTGTTTAAATGTTTCACAATCTTAAATGTCTCACAAAAAAAACAAACAGAAAAAAAGATAAATGGAGCAGATTTAATACTCTGAGGTCTGCTGGAGTGTGGGGGGTGGGGGGGAATCCTTACATCTAGCACGGGCCCAAAAGACAAAATCTATCAAGGGCCAGAGTGGCTCTGACACTGGTTGATAGTATTCGCAGTGACCCTTATTCTTGTTTTTTTCTTTTTTTTAAGTGTAACAAAAACCGTTAAGAATTAAATCATGTGATAAAATTTAACGTTTCATTTTCATCCAAAAAATCAAACATGGACTTTAAAAGCATAAATTCAGTCTGGTTTCACAGTTGTGGTTAAAGTGTCACATCCTTTATCTCCAAGTGTCTGACCAATTTCAAACTGTTGCAAATGAAGTGTCCAAGCATGCCGTATAAATGTACAAAAACATTGGCTTGAACAAGACCCCTGTATCCCGGAGACCTGTTTGGTCTGCTTGACCAATCAGATGGCTTGATAAGTTTGCGGATTAATATTTGAGACTGATCCTGCTGTATGTGTGGGTGTATTTCATGTTCAGCTTCCAAGTTTTCAACAGTATGAGTGAGTTTTTGTAAGCATCTGCAATCATGAGATTGTGTGTGTGTCATTTGTCTCCTTGTGTGATAGATTATATGTTTGTGTGGTCATCTTTATTAGGTGGTCATCATCCCCTAGATCTGGCGGCGGTTGGTCCTGGATCGTCTCTTGGATACTCGGCTCCTCACCAGAGCTTTTGGCTGAGGGACGATGGGCAGTGGTGGGAGGGCGGGAATGTGAGCGACATGGACAGGGCTTTGTGCGATGTGGGCGGGGTTCTGAGCTTTGGATGAGCGGGAACTGAACTTTTTCTTCCCCACCTCTTCAGAGTCAGTACTTTCATCTTCTGAAAATACATTTTTAACAAATGATCATCACATATGATCATCTGCCACAATATCCAACATAAAAGATAGATTATTAATTTCCTGTAGCGGGAGTTCAAACCATAATGTACCTGTACAATGCATCAATACCTTTTATTTTTTTATCTGTCTATATATATCTGTATATATATATATATATATATATATATATATATATATATATAAAAATATTTAGTATGTGTGTTAGTGTGTTTGTGTGTTTATGTTTATCAATCAGTAAAAAAAAGTTCTGTGTATCTTCGACTCACCATCCTCTTCCTCCACACTGTTTGCAGCCACTACAACAGGCTCTGAAAACAAGGCAATCATTCACCAAATCAATCCATGAATCAAACAAACACAAATGGATTCTGATTTATTTGAATAGAACGATTCAAGTTTTTTTTTTAGCGTCTTACCAGGAGCTGTCACCTGATTGGATACAGGGGCTATTAGTAGAAGGAATAAATTAAAAAAATAAATATTAAAACCCACTCTTAAGTACAATGATTGGTAAAGCATAGATACATTTGAGTTCTTTAAAAATTGCCTCACTGTCTGATGTCTCTGAACTTGAGCTGCTGGTGTCTGAAACACATGAACACATTAACAGATAAATACATACCCCATGAATAAAATAAATCTGTTTTACTGTGTTGGCACCTCTTTTATAAGAAGGACACAAAGAGACACTTGAAATGTAAATGATGTGCAGGTGTAGCTGTCACCTGAAATCATTTTCATATTCCTACCTGATGGCCCTTTTCCATAATACTGGGATTCATCTGGAATCAGTTCAAACAGATGTTATGTCAGAATACATTCATGTCAGGTTGCAAATGTACAAACATTACATTCTTTATTGAGGAAAAGTATCTATCTGATTTACTAGTCTCTTACCATAAGTTACCTCTACCGTTAGAGATTAAAAGAGAACTGCAGTGGATTGTGTGGTAGTTTTAATTTATATATATATGTATAT